>JAMPIV010013054.1:0-393179 GCA_024509875.1 Oreohelix idahoensis | reverse complement strand
CCTTATTTTTATTATTCATTGTTTAAAAGGAGGGACAGGGACGACGTCGATGATTTGTTTTAGGATTATATTTTGCCACGGTGTTCAACTCAGGCAAGCTTTACCCTTCATCCCTAAGCACCCAACAACCACTCGGTGGTAAAAATCCCCAATTTATCCCCAAAACCTATTTCTATCATCCTAATTCTTTCCTTTTTTTTTTTTCACCTCCACCCACAAGATTATTTCTATTTAATGATCTGTTCCCTTTATGTAATTTATTTCACAATCCTTTTCTTTAAAAGCATTAGGATTTATTCAGGGAGGATCGGGTTGGTTACCTCCCCCTCCAAAACAAAACAGATAGAATTATTATTATTTATGTTTGAAAAAAAACAAAAAAAAAAAAAAAAAACTGGTTTAAAAAAAAAAAAAAAAAAAATAAAAAAAAAAAAAAAAAAAAAAAAGGGGGCAAAGTGGTTGTGGGATACAAAAGTTGTTCCATTGTTAATATTCGAACAACCAATAACTAGTTTTTCAAACCCAAAAACAACCTAACCACCAAGTTCTAGGTATCGCGGGACTACGCCGTACCGTGAGTGGTTACGTTATGGCCGATGGTGGTAACCAAATCATCAGCAATTTTCAGGGGCGTTCCTTCATCTTTTCAAAAGAACTGGAGAGAACTTGGGAGGCACGAGCTATAATAATGAGGGGGAAGGGAGTGGAAGTACGAGCCAGCTGCTGGGAGGAAAGGAGAAGACGAGGGACCACTCGGCAACCCTGGAGCAGGAGACCCAGAGAAAGTTTAACTCGGAGACTTGGACAGAGAGCTGCATCCGCGTGGGGGACGAGGGGGCATGCCTGGAGGACATCGTGAGAGGGAGAGCAAAGGGAAGGAGAAGGGGAGTGGGGGAAAGTGAGCAGGAGACCGAGCCCTCAAGCTCGGCCTTGGTGTCTTTGTGTTCGGGGTGATTACGCGTGTACTCGGACCTTTACAGCTTCTCTCGACACAGGCCTGGCGGAGCGGTTCCTGGCTTTGGGTGTCGGGGTGAACACTTAGGGTAGTCCTTGGGTTGTGCCGGTTTTAAGTCTAATTTTTACGGGCGCTAGAGTCTAGTTTACGTCTCTGGTCCAGTCCTTCTGACGGTCTCTAGTCTCCCATTAATCATTTTCTTAGGACAAATTTCCGCTGCTTTTTTAGAGGGATTTAGAACGCAGGGGGGATAGTAACTCTTAGTAATTTAGTAAGCTCGTTAAACCTTTAGTAAATTCAGTGAAGTCTAGCCAGTAGTCTGCTAGAGGAAGTAGGTAGTCCCAGAGGGCTGTTTTTCTTTTTTTTTATAGTATAAATAGATAGGGAGAGTGGATCCCAAGCTTTCTTTATGTGTGTTTGACTAGTTGGTTAAGTTTGGGCTGTTGATAGTGTTTTGTGTTGCGTAAGTGAGTCAGGTGTGTCATGAGACCGTTATGTATTGTCTATTAAAGGCGTGTACTTAAATTTTTTGTTTTGCCTCTTCTTACCGCCTTTCTTCTACTTATGGGCATGAAAAATAGCAAAAGCGAAAAGAGTAAACCTATCAGAAGAAGAAAGAAGAAGGAAATGGAAGGAACGATAGAAGATAGATAGAAAAGAGGAAGTAAAAAACTATCTCTCCAGAGGGTAGTTACTGTTGTCTTCTATACCAGTCCTTGGACTGACGAAATCCTTACAGTCCGGTGACGCATACCGGGTTCTGGCCGTGATCCCACCTGTCAAGGGGGTTTGTGCCACCAAGATCCACTAATTACAGCGAAGGAGGGCCATACGTTGAGACTTCATTATTCTAATAATGGAATATGATTATCTCGGTAAAACCAAGAAGATGGAGAGAGAGAAGAACTATAACCTATGACTTATTGGACACCCACTCCAAACCCCAAACAAATAAATTAGGGGTTACTTTCTTTACACATAGAGAGCGGCAGCCGCTCTGGTCACGCCTCTGTTAACAATTAAAATAATAACTACAGAGTATGGTGGTACGTGTAATTTTTGTAAATTAAATTAAAATAAGTAATTAATAAAATAACCTGAGGGGTCTCTTTTAGTAGAGCTTATAGGGTAGTATTCTCTCTCCAAAAAACAGAACGACAAATAAACCACATTTTTTCAGGCATAAAAAAACTATGCACAACTAAGAATAAGTCTCTTTAGACTTGAAGCGCCTATAAACAGAGGTAAAGATAATTATAAATTGACGCTAGTAATATAGGCATTTGTTCCGCTTTTTGGATTTTGCGTGCTTGAGTGTTGGAGGATGCATCTTCCAGTGCCCCCCCAATGCGCAAAACATTATTTGTCTTCCCTTGAGGCCATACCACGAGTTCTTGGGGTGAAGTGTTCTACTTTTAAGCTAGCCGGCTTTATGTCTCAGCGGGTCCACCCCTCTTCTCTGACTCTACTTTGCGTCAGGCCACAGACTAAGTCGTGGCATGATTGTGGAATTGGGGGGAAAAGGGAGGAACGCTAGGAGGAAAAGAGTGGTTTGGATGGATGGGGGCTCGTGGCGAACGAGGTTTTTTGTTTATGTTGTACTCTTGTTTTTAACATTTTAAGGGTAAGGGTGTTTTAGTAGTTAATAACCAATCCAATGTCTCCCGTGCGCTTAATCTCCTTTTTTTGATTTGGGATCAAATTTTTTTTCGCACCAACCAATTGGTGTTTATGGCAGTTCACTCGTATTGATCCTTTCCCGTGGCATGGACAAAGTAGTTGTATAGTCAAAATAGTGTAACATTTGGCCCAGGGGGCAATAACGGACACATTATTTTTTATCTTTCTTAGAGAAGCTAGGAGGAAAAATAGAAAGGAAATAATAATACTCTCTGCTATCAATTCTAGGATTTCTGCTACTCCTTTCTTTACAGGAGAGATGTTACACGCATTGTGTCTTCTTCACTCCCGAATCTACTGCACCCTTTTCACCGATCGCTGACCTTATCCTTCGGGGTTCGCATCTCCATGGAGAGGTCGTCTTCCTTTCAAAACGGAATGCACTCGCTACCGCAAACAATTTATACGCGCGTGCGGGGAAAAAAAAGGGGAAAAAAAAAAATTAGGGAAAAAAAAAAAAAAAAAAAAAAAGAAAAAAGAGAAGAAGAAAAAGGAAAGAGAAGAAAAAAAAAAAAAAAGAAAAAGGGAAAAACTTGCGAAAAAAAGAAAAAAAAAGAGGGGATAAAAACCGAAAAAAAAAAAAAAAAAAAGCACAGAAGGGAAAAAAAAAAAAAAACAAAAAGGGGGGAAGAAAACAGCAAACCAAGCATGCGCGGGGAAAAAAGAAAAAGAAAAAAAAGGCACAAAAACTAGATAAGAAAAAAAAAAAAAAAAGCAAAAAGGAACAAAAAAAAAGAAAAAAGTCGAAATGAAAGAAAAAAAGCAAAAATCAAAAAAAGACAAAAGCAAAAACATTGCCAGATTGCCCTACTCGCTTGTGTCTAAGTCTTTTTTGTATAAGGGTGTTAGTTCATATAGAGCCTCAGAGGCTCTCAACTTCTTCTTAAAATCGCTCCTCACCAAACTTACCATCTACTGACTGGAGATAATCTGAAGGAAGGAGCACCATAAGTAACCAAGATGTATGATCCCCCTTGGTAAAATTTCTATGACTCGTTTTATATTCCGTTTTATTATTATAAAAAACAGCACAAGAAGAAAAGGCAGAAGAGTAGATTGAGACGAGGAAGATAGAGAAGATAGATGTGACTTATAGAACAAGGAAGATAAGAAGATTGACGAGAAGATGCAGAAAGATGAATAAGATGAAGAAGCATGATGTAAAAAGAAGTTAAGAAGATGTGAAAGAGAAGGGTAAGAAAAAGAGGAAAGATGATCAAACTCTGAGGGAAAAGGAAATTTAAATGATTTTCCATTTATTGCAACGAAATGGCTGTGTTCTCCGAATATAATAAATAAAAATATAATATAATTGTTAAACGAGTGTTGAGTGTTTGCCGAATTAATAAAGACCTCACACAAAAAGTCGTTTCGGTAAACTTCGTGGATCTCATGCATACATAAGGAAGAAAGAAAAGAGACGCAAGCACAGAATGCAAATGAAGAATCGACCAAGAATGAAAGAAGAAGAAGAAAGAAGAAAAGACATGCAGGAATGGCCGTTTGTACTTGTACGTATGGGGTTCACCCTCCCCCCACCCAAGGAATCCATACTAAGTTGGTCAAGGTCATTCTCCAAATCCTGGCCTCGGTTCCCATGGATATTTGAGATTCTGGTTGTGTTTAGACGATTGTTGCGGTTTTTAAATTTTTTGCCCAACACGCTCACAGTAACTCTCTCAGTGGGTTTGTGCTTTTGGATCTGGACACATGGGTTCTTGGTGTTCTTGTTTAATAAAAAAAAAAACCTTAAAATTTTCCACGTGTACTAAGGTCCAAGAGTTCTTGCGACTTTCTTTGGGTTTGGGCCATCCAATTTGGGTGTTTCTATGTTTTATTTTGTAAACAAGGTGCACTTCGGATTGTTATTGTAGTCTTTTTCATGTTTTTTTGTCGATCTTGTAAAGTTAATGTATGTTTCAGAGACCCGTTTTAAAAATGCCAAAGGTCCCAAACGCCAACCCAATGCTAGCTCCCATTTCATCCCACACAACCCCATGCACTATGCTGCTGCGCACTGCTTGCAACATTTTCAGGCGGCAGAGGACCAGGACATTCCTTATTCTGGCAATTTTCAAAAAAACAAACAAAAACATGGCCATATTAATAAATAAATCACCCCAATCCCATAGACTTAGGACATATACATAGGGACTTTATTCTCGATCCCTAAAATAGACATTACTTGGTCCATTTTTTAAGATCAAGTTCCTGCCAGAGAGGACATGACAGTGTTACTTCCCCCATACCCCCCCCACGTGTTAGTACTTGTACCGGTCGTGTTGATTATGTGCACACGGTTTGACATGAAAGAGGCTCTTATTGGTAATTCCTGCTTGATAAAGAGCAATACATACTGCTGACTATTGCAGAATTGCTCTCTTGGCTCTGTATGCTTATCTCGTGCTGGTTTTCCCAGGGGAGAGGGGAAGTAGCGGGAAGGTCCCCGGCGTGTAGTGGAGAGATATTGGAGGAAGATGGAGTGGATTGAGAGGGAGATGGACGATACTTATTGTCAGGGGGACCATTGGCTGGCACCCAAACTAATATCAGGGATTCACATGAGTCTCCAATTTAATGGTACTCTTATTACTCTGCCGAGATAGATAGATCTTTAGATCTTTAAGTAGTATCTACCATCCAATGTCTAATGGGATGGTCGAACGCCTTAATTTAGAACACTTAAAAACTTACTCAGGGAAAGATAACTGAGGATCCATCCTCACAAGACTGGGGACAGCGAGTCTTTTAAGTTTTACCTGCGGCCCTCTTCGCTTACAAGAGCAGGTACCGGCGGAACATACAGGATTTTCTCCCTTTGAAGACTCGTTCTTTGGCGCGCCACGTGTCCGCATGGCACTATGTCCGTTGCTTCACGATCTCATAACTTCATCTTGTGACAATTTTGACGATGACCCCAAAGTCATCCTACGAATATGTCATCGCGTTTGAGGACAAAAGATTATCGAAGGCATGCAAATTTAGCAACTTCTTCTTTGAATTTGCGAAACAGAAGGCAAACCGGCAATTTGCCCTATAAGGAAACCGAGGCTTACGACCAACTTTGTCCATGGGGAACAAAGCATTTGTATTTACTAGGGGCCTTGTAGGGCAAATACAACAGTCGTTACTTCATGATTTCATTGGAAAGGTCGTACGATATATAATATCGAAAATTTTCCGATGTCGGACGATTCATTGTCATTCATTGCGATGGGAATGCATAAAAACCTTCCACATCAAATATGCTTATACGGTACCCATGCAAATTCCAGCAATTGAACGTCCGGAACATTTTCGAACAGAAGGCCACAACGGATCAATTTCCAAGAACAAGGATGATTCTCCATTAGCAAACGGAAAATTTTCAGTACATACTCACTCCACTGTCCGTGATTACAGGGATGAGGAAACAAGTTTTTTCACGATGTAAATCTTCCTCTATTCCAAATTGTCCCACTTCATTCTAGTGAATCATGGAAGAAAATCGTTACTGTCTCTCCTACGATTTGTCTATAGGAGGAACAGCGGACAAGTTTCTAAAACTATGTTGCAAACATTTCAGGATGTACTCACTTGACATCCTGGAACAATACTCGCACCAACATGTCAATCTGGCAACTGTGGAAATTTGTTCTAACTGAACATAATCCTATTAGGGTTAGACCTTATCCCATACCCTCTATGAACATTTTCAAGGGCAAAGGTATCGAGAAAGTGTGTTGGATGAGATGATAGTATTTGAATTTCAATAATCGATAACCATTCAATACATTCCAATGCATATTCTTCGCCGATGGTTATTGTTTACGTGAATATAATAACGTCAATATATCTACACACTTCGTCTTTTGCGTCTGTCTAACCTTTATCTGAACGCGCCAAACCTCTCACGGCTTTTTCAACACCTAGAGGTTTGTTCCAATGGAATTTTATGCCTTTCGGTCTTATGAACGACACCAGCTACAATTCGTACGCATGATGCGCCGAATCCTATCTTATCGGTCAGATGTCATTGCATATCTAGATGACATCTGTCTTTTCAGCGATACTTGGGAAGATCACTATTCAGGGTTAGATGAATTGCTGTCTACTTTGCGCGAGCACAACCTGACAGCGAAACCCTCTAAAGCCTATATTGGTTTTAGCGAAATTTCTTTCCTAGGCCACCGAGTTGGTCATGGTTTCCTAAAGACAGAGGACCATAATACTAGTAAGATACTTAACATCTCTATCCCTAAGACTAAAAAACAGGTGAGAAGTCTGTTAGGTCTTATTCAATTTTATGGCAGATTCATTCAGAATCTATCCTCTATCATGGCACCTCTTTCTACACTTCTAAAGAAAAGTTCGCCTAATATGGTCCACTGGTCCCAGGAATGCCAATCCTCTTTGGATAAGATTAAAACATTGTTTTCAACACCACCTATTTTAGTGTTACCTACTAAAGATAAGACATTTGTTCTTCGTAGTGATGCTTCATCCACTGGGATTGGAGCGGCACTAATGCAAGAGTACTCTGGAACTCTGCATCCTGTAATGTATATTTCCAGAAAACTTAATGCGGCAGAAAGGAATTATTCGGTTTTAGACCGTGAGCTATTAGCTATGGTTTGGTCAATTCTCAAACTACAAAGATTCCTTCTAGGCGCACATTTCATAGTAGAAACCGACCAAAAAGCTCTTACTGCTATACAGAGTAAGAATTTGAAGAGCTCGAGGTCTACTCGATATGCAATTGCTCTTCAACCTTTTCATTTCTCTGTGCGAGCTATTCGTGGAATCAGATAATGTGATGGCAGACATTCTGTCAAGATGCCCACATGATTCCACATAACTATTAGGTCTTAGACTTCTTGATATGTCTAAGTCTATAATAGTTCCTTTCTATATCAAGATAGATACACATTTGTAATTTAATAATATAATGATTGTATCACTACTTAGCGGTTCAGTGATGTTTATTCACCGCTGTTCTTTAATGATTTTTCTTCATAAATCATAAATTTAAGATATCTAATACGAAATTATGGTATGAAATTTTTTATGCATTGTATAATTGCCATAATTGTATTATACGTGGATCACACCTTCCTGGAAACATTTATTCGTAGAGAAACAATTTCTCTCAGATTATGAGATATATTCTCACCAGTCGCTTCGTAAGTCGACTTAGCCTCATATTAGGCGTTATATTTATTCCTGATATTTTCATCTGCGCATTATTCATGCGTTGTGAGCCTATTGTACGTTGCTCCTAGATGTATTTCAAAAAAAAAAAAAAAAGTTCCATTTTTTTTCCCGGGAGGTGTGGTAAGACTGTTACGTGCAGTCTTTGGTATCTTGCAATATAATACATTTGTATGCTTGTTATGTTCGCAAATATTTTGTAAACAAAATAGAAACTTTTTTTGCTTAAGGAAAAGTCAATATTGAGTTACTTCCCTTGAAAGGAGTTTCGCCACTTTCAATCGAACTCCGCGGATGAATCTAGTTTTACTACGATTTATTCTTTGTTTGGGTAGAAATAGATTGTTCTTGCTTCAGAATATCTATGGCCTGAATTTATGTGTATTGTTTGTCTAGGTAGGACGAGTCGGTCTTATATCTGTATGTCTTTACATATCTAAGTCGAACTATATGTTCTCTGTCGCTAGAAAGGTCAAAGGCTGTCCAGCGGATGTGTCGCTAGTGAGTTGTGATTTGGCTTCGCCCTGATGGGGGCTGTTGTGTTTCTGTATCGGCTTGTCGCCGGGAAAAGTGATCTCAATATTTATGGGGAAAGTGATAGTCGTTTAGACCTATCGTGTATGCTTTACCCCAGTGTTTATTCTTATTGCCAAGGAGTGGCAGAATCATATTTCTTATGCTAAGGTAAAGAAAGCATTTCTTATGAACTCTTACGAAGCCATCGTTTTCGAAAAGCAGACGCACGATTTGTATGTCTGAGGGAATATTTAACTAGATGAAGATGACATTCATTTCTAGCAGCACCATATTGTATGATGAAGTCAATTGCATCATGATAGAATCTACAGAGCAATGAGAACATTTAATGTAGGATTAACTTTGATACAGATTCCAGTTTGTATCCTAAAGTGAGTGACAGCTCATGACAGCAGCCATCTTGTATACACATATTTAAGGACTATCAAGAAGAGAAAGGGATGCCCCGTATTATCGCTTGATGAGTCCAGAGATCACTGCTACAGATGAGAACCCATTATTAGCGGTTCAATATGATTATATGAAAAATATGTGCTGAATATTATTTAAAGGAATCTTCGCTAGTCGAGGTTAGGTCTAGAAGCCATCTTGAATATTGTTTATAAACTGACGTGCTTTGTCAGTAAACTCAGATGATATATATATGGGCAGTACTGAGTGCTTGTCTACTGACAGTCCATTGTGCTAATATTCTAAATGAGTGCCCAGGTATCACTGCAAGACCATTTATCAACTGTACCATGATGTTTTATGCCAACCTGTCATTTGTCACTGTATCCGTGCTGTCGAGTGTGTACGTCCAATTAAACTGTAGCAAAGGTACACAGTCGTTGGTGTCGATGACTTCCAGCCATACATGAGTGAAAGAAAAAGACCATTTGTCAACACCACAAACTCTTCTTATCATTCGCATATTATACTCTCACTCTATGTCTACACACCACTGCGTAGGTCGAGTTGACATTCCATACTCAAACCACGAGCAACACTCTGACGAGTCTTTAACACTGATGAATGATACAGCATTTAACTCTGGTGGAATTCAACACAAAGAGTATATTTAACAATCTTCCAGCTCCCTCACGCAATTAGGGGTCACCAACGTTTAGCACCAACAAGGAAAGTTTTGTAGGCTTATTCCCTCGCCTTGAAGGATCTACATGTAAAACACTTTTCTGGAGCTAGCACCTTTGGTCCCACGAAAGCGGACAGGCTGTCGCTCAGTTTGTTTATTTGGTCAGCAGAAGATAAACAGCGTCTTCCAGCCCCTCACGCAATTAGAGGTCACCAACGTTTAGCACCAACAAGAAAAGTTTTGTAGGCTTATTCCCTCACTTTGAAGGATCTACATGTAAGACACTTTTCTGGAGCTGGCACATTTGGTCCCACGAAAGCGGACAGACTGACACACAGTTTTATTCATTTGGTAAACCAGAGGTAAATAGAGTCTTCCAGCCCACCTCGCGCAATTAGAGGTCACCAATGATAGCACCAACTAGGAAAGTTTTGTAGGCTTATTCCCTCACCTTGAAGGATCTACATGTAAGACACTTTTCTGGAGCTAGCTTTTGGTCCCACGAAAGCGGACGGGCTGACACTCAGTTTATTTCCTTTCTCTGTGTTCTACAGGTTTTATAATTGGTTGTGTGTGTGTGTTGTTGGTGTATTTTGCATATTTTGAATATTGATGCAATTTTATGTTGTTTGTGATGAGATGCATTAATTTCATGCTTTTCTTCTTTAATAAAGTTTACACATTTATTAATGCGCTGTTCACGACCCTTCCATCCATAATTAACTTGTTTTAGCTCTTTACTATAATCTCTATGTTTGATAAGAGAAAAGAGTGAGAGCAGGAGGTGCTTAGACAGTATAAGTGTGTTGAGGGCTTGGAGAGAGTAATAACTTTAATAACTCTTCTCCAGGTTTGTCTCAAGTCCACCTCCTATTACACTTTATCTATGTGTAATCTATAACTCTGTCAGTCCACTATCCCTTGTCGATTTCAATACTATTGTCCAACTCGACAAATACTCTACACTTTAACTCAACCACGACACAGTTCAGAATTTCATTTATTACAGTTCAGAACTTCAATGTTCACTTATTACAGTTTAGAACTTCAATGTTCACTTATTACAGTTTAGAACTTCAATGTTCACTTGTGACAGTTCAGAACTTCAATGTTCACTTGTGACAGTTCAGAACTTCAATGTTCACTTATTACAGTTTAGAACTTCAATGTTCATTTATTAAATTTCAGAACTTCAATGTTCACTTATTACAGATCAGAGCTTCAGTGTTCACTTATTAACTTATTACAGTTCAGAACAGCAGCACTGGTTTGATTTCACAAGAGCTGAAACTATCCCTTATAACATTTACAGCTGCAATTTTCATTTATAATAACCATTGCTTTTAATTATGACATCGATTATCACAGCTTTTGTTTATAAACAGTGTATCTAGAGTTGTAACTTTCATGTGTTAAATTAGAGGTTAAACTATTATTTGGCCATCAAGAGTTGTAACTTTCATGTGTTAAATATAAAGTTTAAACTATTATTTGGCCATCTAGAGTTGTAACTTTCATGTGTTAAATATAGAGGTTAAATTATTATTTCACCATCTAGAGTTGTAACTTTCATGTGTTAAATATAGAGGTTAAACTATTATTTGGCCATCTAGAGTTGTAACTTTCATGTGTTAAATATAGAGGTTAAACTATTATTTGGCCATCTAGAGTTGTAACTTTCATGTGTTAAATATAGAGGTTAAACTATTATTCGGCCATCTAGAGTTGTAACTTTCATGTGTTAAATATAGAGGTTAAACTATTATTTGGCCATCTAGAGTTGTAACTTTCATGTGTTAAATATAGAGGTTAAACTATTATTTGGCCATCTAGAGTTGTAACTTTCATGTGTTAAATATAAAGTTTAAACTATTATTTGGCCATCTAGAGTTTAACTTTCATGTGTTAAATATAGAGGTTAAACTATTATTTGGCCATCTAGAGTTGTAACTTTCATGTGTTAAATATAAAGTTTAAACTATTATTTGGCCATCTAGAGTTGTAACTTTCATGTGTTAAATATAAAGTTTAAACTATTATTTGGCCATCTATAGTTGTAACTTTCATGTGTTAAATATAAAGTTTAAACTATTATTTGGCCATCTAGAGTTGTAACTTTCATGTGTTAAATATAAAGTTTAAACTATTATTTGGCCATCTAGAGTTGTAACTTTCATGTGTTAAATATAAAGTTTAAACAATTATTTGGCCATCTAGAGTTGTAAACTTTTATGTGTTAAATATAAAGTTTAAACTATTATTTGGCCATCTAGAGTTGTAACTTTCATGTGTTAAATATAAAGTTGAAACTATTATTTGGCCATCTAGAGTTGTAACTTTCATGTGTTAAATATAAAGTTTAAACTATTATTTGACCATCTAGAGTTGTAACTTTCATGTGTTAAATACGAGGGGCGTTCAGAAAGTAATGCACCACATCATTTTTCTCAGGAGCTGTTTATTCAAAAAGCATGAAATTTATACACAATATACGAGGGTGAGTCAAGTGACAACTGGAACTATATTATAACAATAAGAATAATCATGCCATTATTTTGTAACTTGCCAATATTGTTGTCCTGGATGTCTCGAGTGTCATGCACGCGCCATCGTGGTGATGACGCATAAGGTGATGTCATAATGATGTTTTAAAGATGGCCGCCCCGCTAGTGGAATGCACCAAACAGCAGCAGCATTCTTTATTCAATTTTTGATCAGCGAAGGGGTGAAACCAATAGAAATTCATCGGCGAATGAAGCTCAAGTACGGTGATGCATGCATGTCAAGGTTGCAGGTGTATGATGGTGTACAAAGTTCAAAAACGGCGTGATTTCTGTGACAGATTGTTCACGACCGGGTCAGGCACACAGAGTAGTGACTCCAGAATCGATAGCAACCGTTGAACGACTCGTACAGGGAAACCGCCGATTGACTGTGGATGATATTGCCACACATCTTGACATCAGTCACGGTTCAGCACACCACATCATCTCTGATGTGCTACAGTACCACAAAGTGTCTGCAAGGTGGGTGCCACGGCAGCTTACTCCAGAATTGAAACAACGACGCTGTACCTCTTCATCGGACCTGAAAGTCTTTCCTCCCAATGCCTCTTTGAGTCGTCCAAACAGATGGAAATCACTTGGGGCTAGGTCTGGCGAGTACGGTGGATGTGGGAGACACTGAAAGTGCAGGGCCTCGATGGTTTCAGTCATTGCATGGGCTGCATGGGGTCGAGCATTGTCATGTTGCAAAAGGACACCTTTACTCAAAAGTCCATGTCGTTTGGATTTGATTGCAGGTCGAAGATGATTCCTGAGAAGCTCTGTATACGTGGCACTGGTGACAGTGTTGCCCCTTGGCATGTAGTGCTCTAAAATAATGCCTCGTTCATGCCAAAAGAGAGTCAGCATTACCTTCCCTGCAGATGGCTGTGTGCGGAACTTCTTCGGTTTTGGCGAGGAGGGATGGTGCCATTCCTTGCTCGCTCGCTTTGTTTCAGATTCGTGGTAGTGAACCCAAGTTTCGTCACCAGTAACAATTCTTGATAGGAAACCACCACCTTCTGTTTCGAATCGCCGCAAAAGTTCTTGACAAGCATCAATGCGTCTTTGTTTCAATTCTGGAGTAAGCTGCCGTGACACCCACCTTGCAGACACTTTGTGGTACTGTAGCACATCAGAGATGATGTGGTGTGCTGAACCATGATTGATGTCAAGATGTGTGGCAATATCATCCACAGTCAATCGGCGGTTTCCCTGTACGAGTCGTTCAATGGTTGCTATCGATTCTGGAGTCACTACTCTGTGTGCCTGACCGGTCGTGAACAATCTGTCACAGAAATCACGCCGTTTTTGAACTTTGTACACCATTCATACACCTGTGACCTTGACATGCATGCATCACCGTACTTGAGCTTCATTCGCCGATGAATTTCTATTGGTTTCACCCCTTCGCTGATCAAAATTGAATAACAGAACGCTGCTGCTGTTTGGTGCATTCCACTAGCGGGGCGGCCATCTTTAAAATGTCATTATGACGTCACCTTATGCGTCATCACCGCGATGCCACGTGCATGACACTCGAGACATCCAGGACAACAATATTGGCAAGTTACAATATAATGGCATGATTATTCTTATTGTTACAACATATTTCCAGTTTTCACTTGACTCACCCTCGTACATGGATATGTCATGTAAACATCGGTATTATTCAACATAATCCCCATCAACTTGTACGGCTTTATGCCAGCGTGAAACAATTGCATGTATTCCTAGCCCGTACCAGATTTTGTCTTGATCATGTAGCCATTTCTTCGCTGCATGAATCACTCCTTCATCATCTTCAAACCTTGTCCCACGGAGTGCATCTTTAAGTGGACCAAATAGATGAAAATCAGAGGGTGCCAAATCGGGACTATAGGGTGGACGGGGTAGTACAGTCCAACCCCATTTGGTGATTGCTTCCCGTGTTGCCAGACTTGTGTGAGGTCACGCATTGTCATGAAGGAGAAGCAGGTCTGCTGGATTCTTGTGCGGCCCAACTCTGTGAAAATGTTGATTGAGTTTTTTCAATGTCTTAATGTAAGCTTGTGAATTGATTGTCTCTCCTCTTGGCATAATGTCCACAAGAATCACACCTTCAATGTCCCAAAAGACAGCTGAAGGAATTGTCTTGAATTTCTTTCTTTGTGGTGATTGCAGATGATGCCACTCCATTGACTGTCTTTTTGACTCAGGTTCAAAATGATGTGCCCAGGTTTCGTCACCTGTAACGATCTTAGCCAAAAAGTTCTCTCCATCAGCATTGAAACGCTCCAACAATTCAGAAGAAATTGCTTTCCTTTGCAATCGGTGATCATTTGTGAGACTTCGAGGAACGCATCTTGCGCAAACCTTAGAAAATCCGAGAGTTTTTATAACTGCATTTGCACTACCAATGCGGACTGACAGCTGTAAGGCCAATTGTTGAGTAGTGATTCGCCTATCAGTGAGAGTAATGCCCTCAGCGCATTTCAACATTTCTGCGTTGGTGGCTGTGGCAGGACATCCACAGCGCGGCCGATCAAGCAGCTCCGTATCTCCACTTCCTGATTCTTTGATTCTCTGAACCCAGCGACTGACTCTACTCCTGTCGACTGCAAAACTTACATACACATCACATAGACGCTTGTGAATGTTCACAACAGTTTCCTTCTCTGCAACGAAAAATTCTATCACAATTCGCTGCTTATAACGCAAGTTGCTAACACGCTCCATTTCAACGGTTTAGGGCAGCCGTATTATTTGGCCGGTTGTGGTGCAATTTGGTGCACACAATTGGCACATGCCATATTTGAAGTGTGCAAAATTTCATGCTTCTATCTTCATTATTAGCTGAGAAAAACGATGTGGTGCATTACTTTCTGAACGCCCCTCGTATAAAGTTTAAACTATTATTTGGCCATCTAGAGTTGTAACTTTCATGTGTTAAATATAAAGTTTAAACTATTATTTGGCCATCTAGAGTTGTAACTTTCATGTGTTAAATATAAAGTTTAAACTATTATTTGGCATCTAGAGTTGTAACTTTCATGTGTTAAATATAAAGTTTAAACTATTATTTGGCCATCTAGAGTTGTAAGTAACTTTCATGTGTTAAATATAAAGTTTAAACTATTATTTGGCCATCTAGAGTTGTAACTTTCATGTGTTAAATACAAAGTTGAAACTATTATTTGGCCATCTAGAGTTGTAACTTTCATGTGTTAAATATAAAGTTTAAACTATTATTTGGCCATCTAGAGTTGTAACTTTCATGTGTTAAATATAAAGTTTAAACTATTATTTGGCCATCTAGAGTTGTAACTTTCATGTGTTAAATATAGAGGTTAAACTATTATTTGGCCATCTTTCATGTGTTAAATATAAAGTTTAAACTATTATTTGGCCATCTAGAGTTGTAACTTTCATGTGTTAAATATAGAGGTTAAACTATTATTTGGCCATCTAGAGTTGTAACTTTCATGTGTTAAATATAAAGTTGAAACTATTATTTGGCCATCTAGAGTTGTAACTTTCATGTGTTAAATATAGAGGTTAAACTATTATTTGGCCATCTAGAGTTGTAACTTTCATGTGTTAAATATAAAGTTTAAACTATTATTTGGCCATCTAGAGTTGTAACTTTCATGTGTTAAATATAAAGTTTAAACTATTATTTGGCCATCTAGAGTTGTAACTTTCATGTGTTAAATATAAAGTTTAAACTATTATTTGGCTATCTAGAGTTGTAACTTTCATGTGTTAAATATAAAGTTTAAACTATTATTTGGCCATCTAGAGTTGTACTTTCATGTGTTAAACATAAAGTTTAAACTATCATTTGGCCCATCTAGAGTTGTTAACTTGTTTTTTACATACACATTTCTACACTGAAACTGGTCAATGTACATTGTGATTTCTGACATCCACTGCTGTTGTTGTCTTCACCCAGCACAAGAAATAAAGCCTAAATGTTTATGTATGGTTTACAGTAGAAACAGGGGTGAAACAAGGCTGTATTATGTCACCACTACTTTTTGGAATAGTTATTGATTGGGTTATGAGAAACTATACCCACAATGAACAATTAGGTATAAAATGGACAAATGGAAAATTCCTGGGGGACCTGGATTTCGCAGATGATGTAGCATTCTTAAGTTCAACACCCAGACAATCCCAAGAAGCAGTAAATAATTTGTGTCATCTCTCGGTTAAAATAGGTCTCCAAATAAATGCCTCTAAAACTAAAGCTATGAACTTTTCTAATGAGACCTTTGATATCATCTTGAACGGGGAAAAACTACAGAAAGTTGAAAGTTTCAATTATTTAGGCAGTAAAATGACTCAGGATGGTGACACAACAAGAGAAATTCATACTAGAATTGATTTTGCAGCTAGCGCCTTCAACAGATTATCTAACATTTGGAAATTACGATCATTGAATATACATACCAAGCTTCGTCTGTTTAATTCAAATGTTATCTCAGTGTTAACATACGGCTGTGAGAGTTGGAAAATAACAAAATCATTGGAGAACAAGCTGAATACATTCGAGAACAAATGTCTTAGACAACTCATGAACATCAGTTGGAAAGAATTCAAGACTAATCGACAAATAAGAGAAGACTCTAGGCAGAAATATGTCTCCGACTATATAAGGAAAAGACGATGGTCATATATTGGTCATGTCCTACGAATGCAAAACAACAGAATACCACTACAGGCGCTCACTTGGGTTCCTGAGGGTAAGAGGAAAAAAGGAAGACCAAAAGAAACACTCAGAAGAACAATAATAAGAGAAGGAAGAACGTTGGGATTAAACAATGTGCAAGAGCTAAGAGGAGTGGCGTCACAACGAACAACCTGGAGAGCACTGGTTTCTGCCTTATGCGCCGTGTTTGGTGCTTAAAGAATTTATTATTATTATTATTATGTGTATGTTTGCACTGTTTTACCTCTCTGTTGGTTCCAGTTGTGGGGCATGCTTTGTTGTTTCTGGATGGTACATCCTACCCACTCTCTCTTTAACCACCAGTTGTGGGGCATGCTTTGTTGTTTCTGGATGGTACATCCTACCCACTCTCTCTTTAACCACCAGTTGTGGGGCATGCCTTTGTTGTTTCTAGATGGTACATCCTACCCACTCTCTCTTTAACCACCAGTTGTGGGGCATGCCTTAGTTGTTTCTAGATGGTACATCCTACCCACTATCTCTTTAACCACCAGTTGTGGGGCATGTGCTGATATCAGAACTAGAGATATCCCTTCTTCTTCCTGCATCCTTAGCCTCTGACTGACAAAGCAGTCACTGACCATCAAGCCTAGTTGCATCTTGTAAGGCAGCAACAAACTCTCTCCACTTTGCTTGGTCTGTGGCCATCCTTTGTGTGGCGCCCCAACTCATGAGTTCTCCACTAAAAGTTGTTTTTGGTCAGCCTCTCTTTCAGCTTCCTTCTGGAGTCCAGTAGTTCTGGTGATTGTGTCAGTCTCTTCTAAGGACAATGCCAACCAACCCCCGAACATTTACCTGTCACGATGATGTGTTAAATAGAACCAATCCTGACATACTGGAGTGAGTCATGGACAATTAGTAAACAAGTAGGGAAAGCACTAGAGGCCACAGAGATGTGGTTTTACAGAAGAATGTTAAAAATACCATGGACAGCCAAAAAGAGTAATGAGGATGTCCTGAAAGAGGCCAATGAACAAAGGAAAATTATTTCACAAGTTAGAAAGAAGCAATCCACTTTTTTGTGGCATGTTATGAGAAGAGGAAAGTTGGAATATATTGTAACAACAAGTAAGATTGAAGGAAAAAGACATAGGGGAAGACAAGAGAGCAAATACTGGACAGTTTGACATCGTGGCATGGAAAAAGTCAGCAGCAGAACTGATAAAGTGTACAGGAGACAGGGAATTGTGGAGGGACATGATCTTCTACGCCACCAGCCATGGTACTTAAAGAAGAAGATTTTTTTTTTTTTTTTTTTTTTTTTTTTTTTTGCGTACGCCCGCTAATACTCGAGGCGAAATCTCAGGTTATTATTTTATGTCTAACCTGACATTGATTTTACGTGAGTATCCCTTTATTTCTTGTACAGAGACAGGTGTCCCTCGCCATTCAGGCAAATACTCGCCGATTTCGGAGGTACCCATTGCAGCTGGGTCGGCTCAGGAGCCGCCAGTCCCTGGTCGACGACACTCCTTCAAATGTCCTCGCCAGGTCTCGAGTAAATCCAGTCCAAATCCCGGTCGACGAAAAATCCTCAAATGCCGTCGCCCGGGTTTGATCCTGTATCACCCGGTCGCCAGAGCGGTGTTGTAACCACTACGCTAGCGCGGCTCCCAGCAAGAAGAAGATGATGTGCATATCTTCTTGACTGCACTGGATAAGCAGTTCTTGGTTTGTCATGGTGTTCAGACATTACTAATTATACAGTAACTGTGTCTGCTACAGATAAATATTAACACTGTAATTTCCTACCGTTTGTTGACCTCAGCTTCTCTTTTAACTTCAGCTTCCGTCTGCCTAACTGCCTCAATTTCTTCCAGGATTGTTTGACGCTGAGTATACGTCTCTCTTTCTTGTAACTGTAAACCATATTGTGACCAAGCATTACTAACATCATCTTTTCATTCGTTTATGTTCTAAATTCAGCCAGAGGACAAGACATCTGGCGAGTTCACCCCCACTAGGACCTTATCTTATTTAACCTACTCCAGTTTATTTAAAACATTTTTCCAGCCATTGTTTGTTCGTTCTCAATGGTTCTTCACCTTAATTTTCTAAGGTTTGCGTTTCTTCTTACTAGTGTCAACGTCAAAGCTATTTATCTCCCCTGAATGTCTTTCTCCTCTTTGGTTGCCACAGCAAAAGACAATTTGTAAATAATAAACATATATAGGTACCTGGCAAACACTTGTAAGAAAGAAGGAAAGAAAGACAGACATACAGGCACGCAGGCAGAAAGAAAGTTAAGAAAGAAAGTTAAGAAAGAAAGTTAAGAAAGAAAGAAAGAAAGAAAGAAAGAAAGAAAGAAAGAAAGAAAGAAAGAAAGAAAGAAAGAAAGAAAGAAAGAAAGAGAAAGAAAGAAAGAAAGAGAGAAAGAAAGAAAGAAAGAAAGAAAGAAAGAAAGAAAGAAAGAAAGAAAGAAAGAAAGAAAGAAAGAAAGAAAGAAAGAAAGAAAGAAAGAAAGAAAGAAAGAAAGAAAGAAAGAAAGAAAGAAAGAAAGAAAGAAAGAAAGAAAGAAAGAAAGAAAGAAAGAAAGAAAGAAAGAAAGAAAGAAAGAAAGAAAGAAAGAAAAGAGAACACTTGACAACAGACAAGTAACAGAAGTGATGGGTGGCCTGTCTAACTGAACCACCCAATAGACGATGTCGCCTTGCTGCAGGAGTGAATTGTGACTGGACACACAAGGCCAACCTCTTTATGTTTATTATTTACTATTCACCGGCCTTGGGTTTCTCTCTGATTATTTCTGTCTTTACACAAGAGTCGTGTGTCTCCACATGTGTCCGTCTCTGGGTTTACTTTCTGTATCCATCATGTGAATCCCGGTCCAGTAATGCTTTTCTTGGCCTATCTACTCCCCATACTACTACACTTCCCTTTTTCCTCTTTCGCTGGGAGTTCTATGACATGACTGCCATGTGACATACACTAATGTTCTCAGCAAAGTTAATACACTTCTTGTTTCTGTCTTTAATTTGTAAATTTACTGCCTCATTTGTTCCTTCCCAGATATCTTCATTTCTTATCATGCCCTACCTGTTACATATCAGTGTTATGAATATCTAAAGCTGTTCATGCACAACAGTATGGTCGGTTATGTCAGATGAAGACATCAGATGATGAATGTTAAATATCCTCTTCTCTTTAGTTATGGTCTACATTACAGAAAGGTTCAGCTATGATAGATCTATCTCATATTCATTCTTACTACTTACTAAGTCGTGCCTCTTCGACCCTGGGGTGTATAGGTTTGCCAGAGAGAGCGGCATACTATCCTATTGGCTGTCTTCCTCCTGGCCTAGTTTCAATCTAGTCCTCGGTCCTTCATAGATTGTCTAATGTTATCCTCCAGGCGAACTCTGGGTCGTCCTTGAGGTCTGAATCCCTGACTCTTAGTTTCCCATACTTGTTATGGTAGCCGATCTTCTCTCATTCTGCAGACATGACCAAAAATTCGTAATTGAGACTGTTCCACTCGGGTCTGCAGGTGAATATTAATTCTTCTTCTTCTTCTTTGATCCATAGTCGCCGACCGTCAAAGCAGTCAGTGGCCATCATGCCTGGTGGCATCTTGTAGGGCAGCAACAAATTAATTCAACTTTGTTCGGTAGGCGGCCATCCTTCATACAGTGCCCCAACTCTGGTTCATTCTTTGAATCTCGGCTTCCACAGTTCTCCGCCAGGTTGTTTTTGGTCAGCCTCTCTTTCGCTTTCCTTCGGAAGTCCATAGCATAGCTGTTCTTGTAATGGTATCAGTGTCCCTTCTGAGTACGTGGCCAACCCAACTCCAGCATCTCCCAGCTATGATGGTAAGCATGTCCTCCTGGTTACTCCGAATAAGTAGTTCTTGGTTGCTGATGGTATTTAGCCAAAAGAATCTGAGAATTTTCCTTAGGCAGAAGAACATTCATTCAATACCTTTCAAATCCCTGTGGAGTACAAGCTCGCATCAAGGATTCCCATCCTGTGCCATCTACTCAATGCTTTATTTAACCCTTTTAAGTCCATGTCTAACTGCCATGTCCATGTGTTTTATGGTCTCTCTCTATTTGTCTTACACTGGGGAGTCCCAAACAAGAACTGCCTTGTAAATCTATCAACTGGTTTCCTGAATATGTGTCCTATCTAATGCCCAAGTTGTTTCCTCACCGTTTATCTAACAGGTATTAGTCTGGTTATTTCCATCAGTTCCACGTTAGTGACCTTGACATACTATTTTAACCTCCTTGTCTGTGCTAACACACATTTATAAAAGTCTGTAATTTCACAGTTGTCATTTTCCTATATTCCATATACAGCAACAAAGAAGAAGCAAGACAAAGAGACATAACATTTCAATGAAAAGCAAAATGAAGGGAAAGGCAGAGCACAAAGTGGCAACAGGATGACAGTAACATAAGTGCGAAGGAAACATCAAAATGTGGAATGAAAGTTAGTGTGTCAGAACTGTCCAACAAATCAATAGATAGAAAATGTTAAATATCTGCTGCAGTTGATCTCTGTTGTACAGTTACTGTTTTATGATGTGCTATGCCCTAGGCAAGTGTGAGAGGACCTAGGCAAGTGTGCGAGGACCTAGGCAAGTGTGTGAGAACCTAGGCAAGTAATGTGAGGACCTAGGCAAGCATCAACATGCAAGGCAACATTTACGTAAATTGCTATTGCATTGAAAAGTATATATTTGTGTATGAGGCCCCTTTTAAATGTTGTATCAACAAGCATATATTTGTGTACGAGGCCCCTTTTAAATGTTGTATCAACAAGCATATATTTGTGTACAAGGCCCCTTTTAAATGTTGTATCAACAAGCATATATTTGTGTACGAGGCCCCTTTTAAATGTTGTATCAACAAGCATATATTTGTGTACGAGGCCCCTTTTAAATGTTGTATCAACAAGCATATATTTGTGTACGAGGCCCCTAAAAGTTTTGGATTGAGCTCTAAAAGGAAATCCCTACCTCCATCTGCTGCTGAAGTCTTTCTGTAGCATTTCTTTCCCTTTGCACAAGAACATCATGCTTATCTTTGTAGATTCTCTCAAGCTGTGCTCAATAGGAAAGATTAATTAACACATATTTAAATTAACAGGTGAATTTGTAGAATAATTAAAAGATGGAAAAATGAATTTAAATTAACACTACAGGATGTCCCAAATGTTCCTTTATCACTAAATCTTTCATTTATTTAAAAAATGAGGGTTCTATACATTATTTTTTTCCCTTCCCAATAAGATATTTTTCTGATGTTCACATCACACTTTCAATATAACTCAAACATCAGTAACATCGGTGTGGTCATCATTATTATCTGCACACAGAGTGATACATAACCACAAACAGATATTCTTGTTTTGTTAACATCTGTGGTGTGAGGCAAAGGAAAGCAGTGTGAACGGCTTCCTTTAAGTTGGTCTGTTGTTTCACATCACCTTTAGCTTATTCTTCTTCATGTGATCGCATCTTTGATGTTTACACCGTCAGAAGAGTTCTCATGATGAACTCAACCATAGTCTGGAGTTCCTCTTTAGCTCCATATACTTTGAGTTTAGTGTTGAGTCATTGGGCCAGTATATCTTTCTTAACTGGTCGTACAGAGGACAATCCTGTAGAACATGCTCAGCAGTTTGTTTGTTTAATTCCCATGTGCACAGTGGTGAAGCAGACAGTCGTAGCTTGTACATGTGTTTATTCAGTTTGTTATGCCCTGTCCTGAGGTGAAGAATGGTGATCTGTCCCTGCCGGTCAAGAGTATGGTAGTCGTCGTTGGGTTGTTTCTGTTCTCTTCTGATAGCCTGGATAGCTCTCTTTTTCTCAAAGTATGTGATTTCATTATCTTCTTGTGCACATTCTCCTCCTTTTTTTGCAAGTTTATCTGCCTTTTCATTTCCGGGTACACCACAATGGGATGGTTGATAAATGTAGATGTTGGGACTGGTGTAGTAAAGTGTAACGATTGTCAACTCATTAAACCCAGCACAGTTTTGGTCATACAGGTCATCTTGTCCTGGAACGTGATGAGGCTCCGACAAGAATGTGAGTGTAGACAATGAGTGTGTATATGAATGTCAGAACGCGAATGGTAGAATGATTCGATAGAGTTGACAAGTTGGTAGTACATCACTCATACTCACACTGTTCGAATTCAAGAAGTACTGGAACTACGGTGGTCTTTTTATAACATTTAATGAGACGCACACTTGGACAGTACGTGTATGGTTACAGGAACAAATGTCGACATAGACAGCATAATGTTGATCACAGGCATATCATCTTAAGTTAGCATTCATGCTTGGCAAATATCATAATGGAGCATTCGTAAATAAGCATTCAGAGTTCCATCATGTAAATCATCTGGCTTTACTGATTGGGCACGTCAGACCATAACCAATATATAGGAAGGCTCCTAGACCTAATCTCGTCTAGCGAATATCCCTTCACGTAAAGTTCAATATATATATTTTTCCATAAAGATATAGGAATCCCAGACATGGGTTCTCACATGTAGCAGTGATCTCTTGGTTCATCGAGCGATAGTACAGGCATCCCTTTTTCTCACTCGATAAATACAAAGTATATGAATTTCAACATGGCTGTTCTTCTCTCGTGAGTTTCACTCACTATAGGATCCAGACCAAAATTGGTCATTCGTTAAATGTCCTCATTTCTTCATAACTTCTGTCATAGAGGTAATTGAATAATATCATATAATCTAGTGCTGATACATAGGAATGTCATCTTCCTTTGAATAAATATTCTTTTCAAAAGTACCACTGTGCATCTGTTTATCGACAACGATGGCGAAGCCCAAGTTCATAATAAATTGTGGTTTTACCTTTCTATGCGAAATATAACTTTGCCATTCCTTGGCAAAAGAGAATAAACACTGGGGTAAAGTACATACAACATGTCTAAATGACTATCACTTTTCCCCATCTACTTATAGATCACTTTTTCGGCGATAGGCCGGCTACATCAAAATTCTACATCCAGACAGGATGACAGCCATGAATCACACCCCTTGCTAGCGATACTTCCGCTGCATAGCCTTTGACCTTTCTAGCGACAACCAACATAGTTCGACTTAGAAATGTAAAGATATCCATATATAAGACAGACTCGTCCTACTCATACAAACACTACGTATAAATTCAGGCCATAGATATACTGAAGCAAGAATAATCTATTCCTACCCAGCCAAAGAATAAATCGCAGTAGGCCTAAATTCGTCCGCGGAGTCCGATCGAAGATGACGGAACTGCCTTCAAGGGAAGTAACTCAAAAATGACTTCTCCTTAAGCACTTAAAAAGGAAACACTTTGTTTACCAAAATATTTGCGAACATAATAAGTATATAAATGTATTATATTGCAAGATAGTAAAAATTGCCCTTTACAATGGTACCCACTGAAGTATGGTTCGCTACCTTGCTTAGTTCATTTCTCAGGTGCGAGAGTTTACCACCCTTGAGAGCTTGCAGTACAGACAGTGCATCTGTGAGGATGACTACCTGGTGGCAGTCAGAGTCAGTGTTATAAATCATATTTGCAACACCTTTAGCTGACTTTCTGCTAAACAGTGTCCCAGAGTGGTTTATTACATATTGTAAGGTCTGGGCTTTATAGTATAGGGACTTTTGGGACATCCTGTATAATGGTAAAATAATAAATATGTGAATTATTAAATACATAAAGGAAAATATGAATGAAGATGATTAACTAAGTGAAAGACAAAGGTGTTATGTGGTCATTTTTGATACTAGTACATACATATCTTCTTGCTTGCTCTAAGGCTTTTCTACTGTTTTCTTTCTCTTCCATTTTAATAGCAGCAATTTCAGCATCTCGTATTCTTGCAAGCTGCAGTTGAAATAAAACACAAAAATTGCCAACAAAAATTGCACAAAATATTTTGTTTTAAATTCACAAGAAACAGTAACAGGTAATCCATGCAACCTACTCGATAAGAGGTCACAACAAGTGGGTCTGAAAATACACCGGGAAAAGACAAAGATAATGAGAATAAATGTAAGAAATGATAACAATGTTGAACTTGAAGAAACACTACTACAAGATGTAGAATTGTACACATATCTTGACAGCAATACAGACAAAGTTGGAGAGACAGACAATGATGTCAGAATAAGAATACAAAAAGCAAGAGGAGCTTTCATTGCACTGGAAACACAAATGGAGATCAAGAGAAATCAAGTTCAACATGAAAATAAGAATCTTGAACTCAAATGTCAAGTCAGTTCCTATTGTATGGCTCTGAAACATGGAGAACAACAAAAACAACAACCAAAAAGCTGCAGACTTTTATAAACGGGTGCTTGCGTAGAATAGAAGGATTGAAATGGTATGACAAAGTCACAAATGTAGAACTGATGACAAGAACCAGACAACTGTCAGTGGAACAAGAGATGATAAGAAGACGCTGGTGATGGATAGGACACACATTGAGGAGACCTGTTGATAGCATTACAAGGCCGTCCTTGTTCTGGGATCCCCAGGAAAAGAGAAGCAGAGGTAGACCAAAAAACACATGGAGAAGAGAGCTGGATACAGAGGTGAAAATGAAGAAAACATGGAAAGAACTTGAGCGGATGGCACAGGACAGGAAGACTTGGCATGTGTTTGTTGAAGGCCTATGCTCCCTGATTGATTGATTGAATCCATGCAACCACTATAAAGATGTAAAATTAGAATGACCCAGATTAGACAAACAGCATTTTTCAAACTTGCCAAATAAAATAATCTGGCCACATGGGGTTCACAGCAAAAGTCACAGCTGTAGAGGTAGGTGCAAGAGGTCTGATGGCTGCCTCAGTGTATGATCTACTGAAACAACCAGGCCTGAAAGAACAGTCAAGAACAAAGTCACTTAAAACACTTGACAAAACTGCAGACGAGGCATCTTGCTGGCTGTGGAACAACTACAATGGGCTACATAAATTCAGAACAGTCAATTTATAAAGAACAAAAATAGTACTTTTACAACAACCTGAAGCAGGCAGAATGGATAATGCTAGGAGTTAGTGGCCAATCTGCAGACTGCAACCATGGTGTTTTCAAATCCCAGCACAGGCAAGAAAAATCACCAGGATGATGGCACTTAGGAGTTATGACCCAACTGCCCGTATGCCACACTAAGAGTGTAATGTGGGGGGTCAAATAGATGAAACAACTGTCTTAAGGGCCCAATGTAGTTCCCGTGGGGGGGTCTGTGAACAAACAGGACTACCACACCCTCGAGCATGTCGTACAAGGTGACAAATCTAAGGTTGTGTATGAGACTGGCAACCTCATCATGTACAACAAATTGCCACCACTGCAAGAGCATGTCAATGTTTGGTGTAGACTTGTTGTTTGGGCACCAGCTCCACTGTTGTCTCCCTGCTCCACTGTTGTCTCCCTGCTCCACTGTTGTCTCCCTGCTGCACTGTTGTCTCCCTGCTCCACTGTTGTCTCCCTGCTCCACTGTTGTCTCCATGCTCCACTGTTGTCTCCCTGCTCCACTGTTGTCTCCATGCTCCACTGTTGTCTCCATGCTCCACTGTTGTCTCCATGCTCCACTGTTGTCTCCCTGCTCCACTGTTGTCTCCCTGCTCCACTGTTGTCTCCCTGCTCCACTGTTGTCTCCATGCTCCACTGTTGTCTCCATGCTCCACTGTTGTCTCCCTGCTCCACTGTTGTCTCCCTGCTCCACTGTTGTCTCCCTGCTCCACTGTTGTCTCATTGCTCTACTGTTGTCTCCATGCTCCACTGTTGTCTCCATGCTCCACTGTTGTCTCCATGCTCCACTGTTGTCTCTCTGCTCCACTGTTGTCTCCCTGCTCCACTGTTGTCTCCCTGCTCTACTGTTGTCTCCCTGCTCTACTGTTGTCTCCATGCTCCACTGTTGTCTCCCTGCTCCACTGTTGTCTCCCTGCTCCACTGTTGTCTCCCTGCTCCACTGTTGTCTCCCTGCTCCACTGTTGTCTCCCTGCTCCACTGTTGTCTCCCTGCTCTACTGTTGTCTCCATGCTCTACTGTTGTCTCCATGCTCCACTGTTGTCTCCATGCTCCACTGTTGTCTCCATGCTCCACTGTTGTCTCCAT
Source organism: Oreohelix idahoensis (assembly GCA_024509875.1). Taxonomy (NCBI): domain Eukaryota; kingdom Metazoa; phylum Mollusca; class Gastropoda; order Stylommatophora; family Oreohelicidae; genus Oreohelix; species Oreohelix idahoensis. Next base: position 366,387 of record JAMPIV010013054.1, on the reverse strand, counting down.
GCTCCACTGTTGTCTCCCTGCTCCACTGTTGTCTCCCTGCTCCACTGTTGTCTCCCTGCTCCACTGTTGTCTCCCTGCTCCACTGTTGTCTTCCTGCTCCACTGTTGTCTCCCTGCACCACTGTTGTCTCCCTGCTCCACTGTTGTCTCCCTGCTCCACTGTTGTCTCCCTGCTCTACTGTTGTCTCCATGCACCACTGTTGTCTCCCTGCTCCACTGTTGTCTTCATGCTCCACTGTTGTCTCCCTGCTCCACTGTTGTCTTCATGCTCCACTGTTGTCTCCCTGCTCCACTGTTGTCTCCATGCTCCACTGTTGTCTCCATGCTCCACTGTTGTCTCCATGCACCACTGTTGTCTCCCTGCTCCACTGTTGTCTTCATGCTCCACTGTTGTCTCCCTGCTCCACTGTTGTCTCCATGCTCCACTGTTGTCTCCATGCTCCACTGTTGTCTCCATGCACCACTGTTGTCTCCATGCTCCACTGTTGTCTCCATGCACCACTGTTGTCTCCCTGCTCCACTGTTGTCTTCATGCTCCACTGTTGTCTCCCTGCTCCACTGTTGTCTCCATGCTCCACTGTTGTCTCCATGCTCCACTGTTGTCTCCATGCACCACTGTTGTCTCCATGCTCCACTGTTGTCTCCATGCACCACTGTTGTCTCCCTGCTCCACTGTTGTCTTCATGCTCCACTGTTGTCTCCATGCACCACTGTTGTCTCCCTGCTCCACTGTTGTCTCCATGCTCCACTGTTGTCTCCATGCACCACTGTTGTCTCCCTGCTCCACTGTTGTCTTCATGCTCCACTGTTGTCTCCCTGCTCCACTGTTGTCTCCCTGCTCCACTGTTGTCTCCCTGCTCCACTGTTGTCTCCATGCTCCACTGTTGTCTCCATGCTCCACTGTTGTCTTCATGCTCCACTGTTGTCTCCCTGCTCCACTGTTGTCTCCATGCTCCACTGTTGTCTCCATGCTCCACTGTTGTCTCCATGCTCCACTGTTGTCTCCATGCTCCACTGTTGTCTCCATGCTCCACTGTTGTCTTCATGCTCCACTGTTGTCTCCCTGCTCCACTGTTGTCTCCATGCTCCACTGTTGTCTCCATGCTCCACTGTTGTCTCCATGCTCCACTGTTGTCTCCATGCTCCACTGTTGTCTCCATGCTCCACTGTTGTCTCCATGCTCCACTGTTGTCTCCATGCTCCACTGTTGTCTCCATGCTCCACTGTTGTCTCCATGCTCCACTGTTGTCTCCATGCTCCACTGTTGTCTCCATGCTCCACTGTTGTCTCCATGCTCCACTGTTGTCTCCATGCTCCACTGTTGTCTCCATGCTCCACTGTTGTCTCCATGCTCCACTGTTGTCTCCCTGCTCCACTGTTGTCTCCATGCTCCACTGTTGTCTCCATGCTCCACTGTTGTCTCCATGCTCCACTGTTGTCTCCATGCTCCACTGTTGTCTCCCTGCTGCACTATTGTCTCCCTGCTCCACTGTTGTCTCCATGCTCCACTGTTGTCTCCATGCTCCACTGTTGTCTCCATGCTCCACTGTTGTCCCCATGCTCCACTGTTGTCTCCATGCTCCACTGTTGTCTCCATGCTCCACTGTTGTCTCCATGCTCCACTGTTGTCTCCCTGCTCCACTGTTGTCTCCCTGCTCCACTGTTGTCTCCATGCTCCACTGTTGTCTCCATGCTCCACTGTTGTCTCCATGCTCCACTGTTGTCTCCATGCTCCACTGTTGTCTCCATGCTCCACTGTTGTCTCCATGCTCCACTGTTGTCTCCATGCTCCACTGTTGTCTCCATGCTCCACTGTTGTCTCCATGCTCCACTGTTGTCTCCCTGCTCCACTGTTGTCTCCATGCTCCACTGTTGTCTCCATGCTCCACTGTTGTCTCCCTGCTCCACTGTTGTCTCCCTGCTCCACTGTTGTCTCCATGCTCCACTGTTGTCTCCATGCACCACTGTTGTCTCCATGCTCCACTGTTGTCTCCATGCTCCACTGTTGTCTCCCTGCTCCACTGTTGTCTCCATGCTCCACTGTTGTCTCCATGCTCCACTGTTGTCTCCATGCACCACTGTTGTCCCCATGCTCCACTGTTGTTCCCATGCTCCACTGTTGTCTCCATGCTCCACTGTTGTCTCCATGCTCCACTGTTGTCTCCCTGCTCCACTGTTGTCTCCCTGCTCCACTGTTGTCTCCATGCTCCACTGTTGTCTCCATGCTCCACTGTTGTCTCCATGCACCACTGTTGTCCCCATGCTCCACTGTTGTTCCCATGCTCCACTGTTGTCTCCATGCTCCACTGTTGTCTCCATGCTCCACTGTTGTCTCCATGCACCACTGTTGTCCCCATGCTCCACTGTTGTTCCCATGCTCCACTGTTGTCTCCATGCTCCACTGTTGTCTCCCTGCTCCACTGTTGTCTCCATGCTCCACTGTTGTCTCCATGCTCCACTGTTGTCTCCCTGCTCCACTGTTGTCTCCATGCTCCACTGTTGTCTCCATGCTCCACTGTTGTCTCCATGCACCACTGTTGTCTCCATGCTCCACTGTTGTCTCCATGCTCCACTGTTGTCTCCCTGCTCCACTGTTGTCTCCATGCTCCACTGTTGTCTCCATGCTCCACTGTTGTCTCCATGCACCACTGTTGTTCCCATGCACCACTGTTGTTCCCATGCTCCACTGTTGTCTCCATGCTCCACTGTTGTCTCCATGCACCACTGTTGTCTCCATGCTCCACTGTTGTTCCCATGCTCCACTGTTGTCTCCATGCTCCACTGTTGTCTCCATGCACCACTGTTGTCTCCATGCACCACTGTTGTCTCCATGCACCACTGTTGTTCCCATGCTCCACTGTTGTCTCCATGCTCCACTGTTGTCTCCATGCACCACTGTTGTCTCCATGCTCCACTGTTGTTCCCATGCTCCACTGTTGTCTCCATGCTCCACTGTTGTCTCCATGCACCACTGTTGTCTCCATGCTCCACTGTTGTCTCCATGCACCACTGTTGTTCCCATGCACCACTGTTGTTCCCATGCTCCACTGTTGTCTCCATGCTCCACTGTTGTCTCCATGCACCACTGTTGTCCCCATGCTCCACTGTTGTTCCCATGCTCCACTGTTGTCTCCATGCACCACTGTTGTTCCCATGCTCCACTGTTGTTCCCATGCTCCACTGTTGTCCCCATGCACCACTGTTGTCCCCATGCTCCACTGTTGTTCCCATGCTCCACTGTTGTCTCCATGCACCACTGTTGTTCCCATGCACCACTGTTGTTCCCATGCTCCACTGTTGTTCCCATGCTCCACTGTTGTCTCCATGCACCACTGTTGTTCCCATGCTCCACTGTTGTTCCCATGCACCACTGTTGTTCCCATGCACCACTGTTGTTCCCATGCTCCACTGTTGTTCCCATGCTCCACTGTTGTCTCCATGCACCACTGTTGTTCCCATGCACCACTGTTGTTCCCATGCTCCACTGTTGTTCCCATGCTCCACTGTTGTCTCCATGCACCACTGTTGTTCCCATGCACCACTGTTGTTCCCATGCTCCACTGTTGTTCCCATGCACCACTGTTGTTCCCATGCACCACTGTTGTTCCCATGCTCCACTGTTGTTCCCATGCTCCACTGTTGTCTCCATGCACCACTGTTGTTCCCATGCACCACTGTTGTTCCCATGCTCCACTGTTGTTCCCATGCTCCACTGTTGTCTCCATGCACCACTGTTGTTCCCATGCTCCACTGTTGTCTCCATGCACCACTGTTGTCCCCATGCTCCACTGTTGTCCCCATGCTCCACTGTTGTCCCCATGCACCACTGTTGTCCCCATGCACCACTGTTGTTCCTATGCACCACTGTTGTTCCCATGCACCACTGTTGTTCCCATGCTCCACTGTTGTTCCCATGCTCCACTGTTGTCTCCATGCTCTAAACCATAGAGCGCTCCTGTTAAACGTAGTCAAAGAGAATGAGCGTTGTGAAGTGTGACTCGTGATCAGTTGTCAGGGGAGTATTTGAAATAGCAGTGCTTGGAAGTGCCGTTCTGTGATCTTTGAGCTATGTCAGGCTATGTGTGAATAGATAAGTCAGTGGACTTATGTTTACAAGAGAAAGGAAATGGTTTCCTTGTGCAGTAATAATTTCGTATTGGAATCGATGATAAAAGTGAAACGTGGAACGATTTATTGTAGTGTACATGAAACATGGTAGTCATTGAACATTACGTAAGTTCATTACTGTAAATAAATGTGATGGGCCATTCACAGTTCTCCGGTGTTATCAATAAAGATGAAGTTGACACGTCTCGAACGATGATCATACCCCACATTATTATTGTCAAATACTGACATCACAATAATAAATGATTCGTGTCAAGCTTTCTTTTCTCAACAGTGGCCAATACAATGTTTATTTCATACCTCAATCTTAAGCTGAGTGTTGTATCTGTCCTCCAGCTGTCGTTGGAAGTTGAGCATCCTTTCCTCGGCACCTGCCCTCCCAGTCAGCAGAAAATTTTCATGACGGGATGAGAACAGTTCATCAACATCTGAAAGCTTTACGTCTGCAGAGACAACGCTCAAACAAGTTCATAAACAGTGCAGACAAAAATATGGTTTACATTTGATACAGAAAATACCCAACTTCATATTAGCACAGAGAAATATATGTTTTATATCTGTACAGAAAATACTCAAACACATGATAACAGCACAGAGAAATATATGTTAAATATCTGTAGAGAAAATAATCAAACAACATGATAACAGCACAGAGAAATATATGTTAAATATCTGCAGAGAAAATAATCAAACAACATGATAACAGCACAGAGAAATATATGTTAAATATCTGCAGAGAAAATACTCAAATGTGATAATAACACAGAGAATGAGATGTTGTATGTGCTCTGCAGAAAACACTCACAGAATAATAGGACAGAAAAAAGAAATGTTTTACATCTGTAAATAAAATACCATATATACTGGAGTGTAAGTCGAGAAATTTTTTCCCTTTCTGGACCTTAAAGAACATACCCCTGACTTATATTCGAACAAAATTTATGAAACCAGTCATTGTTGCGCCCCAACCCCCCACCCTTACTGCCATGCACTGGTATCTTTCTGATATAAACTTGCTGCTTCATTAAATGTTTTTATCAAAATATCTTAAGTAATACACGTTTGAACTCCTATTAAGTCACAAACTTCAACTGGAGTATGCCTTGTTGACCAGCTTCCTTCGTTTGATCTATCAGTAATACTTCTTTCACTAGATTCAATTTTGTCAGTGTCACTGTCAGAGTATAAATCAGGCCCGTATTCAATATCCACATATGATTCTGCAGCACGGTTAGCATCCTGATCAAATAGTAAATCACTTCTCAGATCTCAAAGCAAATACTCAACTGCCCAGAAAGCCTTAGCTTTTTAAAAAAAAATAAAGAAAAATCCTAATATCGATCGCCTCTAAAAAAATCAGATAAACGGAAGAATTTTAATGTAGCGGAAATCTATTTATAACTCAGGTCTCACTAAATACAGACATCTCGTTGCTACTTAGCAAAGAACAACAACAATAATTGAGACATTCTGGGCTAACGAACAAACTTTACTTTCAAAGGGTTGAGAATTCAGCATGCAGTCCCATCTGACATTCTGTCCTTCCTTTCTCTCATCCTTTACACTGTATTAATTTATTCTCACATGCATTATACATATTAATGGGGCGATTTCAAGCGTTTTAAATGGGAAAGGGTTACGGTGAAAGTGAACAAAATTTGCAGAAAGCCAAGGAAATTCCAATGCAATGCGGGAATTCTGAATAGACGAAAAATTCATTTGACTTACAATCAGGTCTTTCATTTTGAACGGCTTTTAAGTCTTAAAGTCTAGGGTCGACTTGTAGTCGGATCAACTTATACTCGAGTATATATAGTTATCAACTTCACAATGGCACAGAGAAATAAAATGTTTTATATCTGCTGCAGAAAAACTCACACAACAATAGGACAGGGAATGAAAAAATTTTGATATCTGCTCATCTAATAATCTTACAAGATCAGTAATCTCACATCAGCTTCATTATCTAATAATCTTACAAGATCAGCAATCTCACATCAACATCATCATCTAATAATCTTACAAGATCAGTAATCTCACTTCACAAAAATGTCATCCTTCAAAGTCTGAGCAAACTTAAACTAAAAAAAAAATAAAAAGAATTTTTTTTTAAAAGTGTTACCCAGAGGAGTGATGGGACTTTGCACCTCTGCCATGTGATGTGTCTCTCCATCCAGCATCTTTCCATGTTTCTTTATAATTTTTTTTATTTCTCTGTAACTATCTCCCTCTTGTGTGCCCACTTAACTCGTAACCAGATCTTACACTGTTAAAGGTAGGAGAGACAATGCATTTCGAGTAAAAACATTTAAAAAATTTTTATTTGGGATTCTTCTATTTTCTCAAAAATTATAATTTCCTGAATCAAAATATGTCAAAAACCTGACCACATTCTAAGCAACCGCAGTTTAAAAATTGTATGTTTATAGAAAATTGTGCCTTTTCCTGTGAACAAAACTTTGAACGTCCCAGAACTGTGTTTTAGGTTACTAATCTTTGTATCACTTCCTTATTTATTTATCAGTCAACATGAGATTTTCAAATGGCCGTCTGCAAAATGCAACTCATTCATGGCATTTGATACCAGATTTGCCAATAATGTTTTCATATCCATATAAATTGTGAGCAGGTCAGGTGATGATGTATATTCTTGACTGTCTGCATTTCATTTATTAAATAACCTTAGTGCCATTAAAAATTTATGATACACATTCTTGACTTTCTGCATTTCATTTATTAAATAACTTTAGTGCCATTAACAATTTATGATACACATTCTTGACTTGCTGCATTTCATTTATTAAATAATCTTAGTGCCATTAAACATTTGATACACATTCTTGACTTTCTGCATTTCATTTATTAACTAACTTTAGTGCCATTTAATATTTATGATACACATTCTTGACTTTCATCCTTAGATTTACAATATAACCTTAGTGCCACTAAACATGTATGACACATACTCTTGACTTTCTGCCTTAAATTTACTGTATAACTTTAGTGCCATTAAAAATGTATGATACACATTCTTGACTTTCTGCCTTTCCTTTATTAAATAACCTTAGTACTATTAAACATTTATGACACACATTCTTGACTATGTATCTTTAATTGACTAAACAACCTTAGTGTCACTAAAATTGTGTGATGCCCATTCTTGACTTTCTGCCTTTCATTTATTAAATAACCATAACTCCATTAAAAATTAAGAACATAAGCTTATTTCTAAAGGCACATAAACAATTAAAGTCAAAATTATCATTAGTCTTATCCCAACCTCGTTTGCTGTCTTGTGAGTGATCATTCTGAAATAAAATATAAATCAAGAACTGTTAATTTTAATCAGCTATCACTTGTAACAACAATTGGCAGTTTACTTCTGCTAACAAATAGGCCATATGTAAATACCCAAATAAACATAACTTCATATGAACTCAGTTCAATATTCAGATGAATGACTATCTCCTGCTTCTTGAATGACTAATGCTGTCAGATGAATGACTATCTTCTGCTTCTTGAATGACTAACGCTGTCAGATGAATGACTATCTCCTGCTTCTTGAATGACTAATGCTGTCAGATGAATGACTATCTCCTGCTTCTTGAATGACTAATGCTGTCAGATGAATGACTATCTTCTGCTTCTTCTTGAATGACTAATGCTGTCAGATGAATGACTATCTCCTGCTTCTTGAATGACTAATGCTGTCAGATGAATGACTATCTCCTGCTTCTTGAATGACTAATGCTGTCAGATGAATGACTATCTTCTGCTTCTTGAATGACTAATGCTGTCAGATGAATGACTATCTCCTGCTTCTTGAATGACTAATGCTGTCAGATGAATGACTATCTTCTGCTTCTTGAATGACTAATGCTGTCAGATGCTGTCAGATGAATGACTATATCTCCTGCTTCCTGAATGACTAATGCTGTCAGATGAATGACTATCTCCTGCTTCTTGAATGACTAATGCTGTCAGATGAATGACTATCTTCTGCTTCTTGAATGACTAATGCTGTCAGATGAATGACTATCTTCTGCTTCTTGAATGACTAATGCTGTCAGATGAATGACTATCTCCTGCTTCTTGAATGACTAATGCTGTCAGATGAATGACTATCTTCTGCTTCTTGAATGACTAATGCTGTCAGATGAATGACTATCTCCTGCTTGACTAATGCTGTCAGATGAATGACTACCTCTGACTAATGCTGTCAGATGAATGACTATCTTTTGCTTCTTGAATGACTAATGCTGTCAGATGAATGACTATCTCCTGCTTCTTGAATGACTAATGCTGTCAGATGAATGACTATGCTGTCAGATTCTGCTTCTTGAATGACTAATGCTGTCAGATGAATGACTATCTCCTGCTTCTTGAATGACTAATGCTGTCAGATGAATGACTATCTTCCTGCTTCTTGAATGACTAATGCTGTCAGATGAATGACTATCTTCTGCTTCTTGAATGACTAATGCTGTCAGATGAATGACTACCTCTGCTTCTTGAATGACTAATGCTGTCAGAATGACTGAATGACTAATCTGTCATCTGCTTCTTGAATGACTAATGCTGTCAGATGAATGACTATCTCCTGCTTCTTGAATGACTAATGCTGTCAGACGAATGACTATCTCCTGCTTCTTGAATGACTAATGCTGTAAGATGAATGACTATCTTCTGCTTCTTGAATGACTAATGCTGTCAGATGAATGACTATCTCCTGCTTCTTGAATGACTAATGCTGTCAGATGAATGACTATCTTCTGCTTCTTGAATGACTAATGCTGTCAGATGAATGACTATCTCCTGCTTCTTGAATGACTAATGCTGTCAGATGAATGACTATCTTCTGCTTCTTGAATGACTAATGCTGTCAGATGAATGACTATCTTCTGCTTCTTGAATGACTAATGCTGTCAGATGAATGACTACCTCCTGCTTCTTGAATGACTAATGCTGTCAGATGAATGACTATCTTCTGCTTCTTGAATGACTAATGCTGTCAGATGAATGACTATCTCCTGCTTCTTGAATGACTAATGCTGTCAGATGAATGACTATCTCCTGCTTCTTGAATGACTAATGCTGTCAGATGAATGACTATCTTCTGCTTCTTGAATGACTAATGCTGTCAGATGAATGACTATCTCCTGCTTCTTGAATGACTAATGCTGTCAGATGAATGACTATCTTCTGCTTCTTGAATGACTAATGCTGTCAGATGAATGACTATCTCCTGCTTCTTGAATGACTAATGCTGTCAGATGAATGACTATCTCCTGCTTCTTGAATGACTAATGCTGTCAGATGAATGACTATCTCCTGCTTCTTGAATGACTAATGCTGTCAGATGAATGACTATCTTCTGCTTCTTGAATGACTAATGCTGTCAGATGAATGACTATCTCCTGCTTCTTGAATGACTAATGCTGTCAGATGAATGACTATCTTCTGCTTCTTGAGCTGACTAATGCTGTCAGATGAATGACTATCTCCTGCTTCTTGAATGACTAATGCTGTCAGATGAATGACTATCTCCTGCTTCTTGAATGACTAATGCTGTCAGATGAATGACTATCTTCTGTTTCTTGTATGACAAATGCTGTCAGATGAATGACTATCTCCTGCTTCTTGAATGACTAATGCTGTCAGATGAATGACTATCTTCTGTTTCTTGTATGACAAATGCTGTCAGATGAATGTCTAGCTGTTTTCAAAAGAATGACTGACTGCTAAATAATGAATGGCTAACTGTTGTCAGGGTGATATCACTTTTACCAAATGAATGACTAGCTGATATCAGGTAAGTGTGTAGCTGTTGTCAGGTGAAGGACTAGCTGTTGTCAGGTGAAGGACTAGCTGTTGTCAGGTGAAGGACTAGCTGTTGTCAGGTGAAGGATTAGCTGTTGTCAGGTGAAGGATTAGCTGTTGTCAAATGAGTGACCAGCTATTGTCAGGCAAATGACAAGCTCCTGCTGTGTGAATAACTAGCAAGTGTTTGATGATTGACTATTTGCTGTCAAGATAATGACAAGCTCCTGTCATGTGAATGACCAGGCAAGACTTGATGACTTACTATCTGCTTTCTGGTGAATGACAAAGAAAATGACCAGCTCTTGTCAAAAGATTAGCTATCTACTGTCAGGTGAATAGTTACCTGCTGTTTTGTAAAAGATTAACTGCTGGTTAGTGATTGAACTCAATAACTACAACAAATGCATCACACATTCATCAAGTGCCATGCTGACTTGCTTTGGCAATGACATCTCTTCATTTCCTACGATTTCTTGTGTCTTGAATCAGCTGAGTGTTCAACCTCTTTCTGTCATAAGTTTATTACATATCTAGGTATTTATCTGTCTTCTTCTCTTCATGTCAAATTTACCAGTTGTTACCAGATTCTCCAAAGCTTCTCTTCCCATGATATGACCAAAGAACTCTGACTGCCTGCACCACATCAAGTTAGTTAATTAATGACTTTCTTCTATCTCTCTGAGAACTTCATCGTTTGATTTTCTAGCTGTCCAAAGTATCTTGCATATCTCTTAGGACCCACATGTGAGCTGGGTTCAATTTTCTTTCCGTCTGTTTACTATCCAGATCATATATGCATAAAGTAATATGAATGGTGTATAGTGCAGTTTGGATAAGCAGAAGTCACTGGGACCATCTAAAATACTTCTACTGATACAAAATTCTGCTTATCAGAATTCTACTCAAAGATGGACTTTTACTTCAGAATAAGAGGTAAATCATGAAGCAATTATTTTAACCGTTCAGAAACAAGTACTTTTATTTTAAATTTTCATTTCTGCGTCTTTTAAAGTTTTCAAAAGCAATTTAGTGAAGCCTAAAATATAGTGGCTAGTTAATTGTTAGTAGCAAGTGTAAAAATATTCAAATTGCGTTTTGGCTTAGCATTTTTGTGTGTTCTGTTAGCTGTTGTTACATAGCAATAACTGATGCAGGACAAGTAAGACGATGTAAGAGTTAATCTCCCTGACCTAAGGACATTTTTAATGTCTAGTGTTTTCCTTCTGTCTTTTTACGAGTGCCTGCCAAATACTGGTTTGTGTTTATTATTTACTATTCACAGGCCTCTTTGTTTATCTTTAGATCTCAAATGTGTAGTCCTGTTGCTATTAGAGTCTGACACAAGCTCTTTTCTCACAAACCGAAGTGAACCAGTGTTCACTCAGTCGGCCTGACATTACATGCTTTCTGGTTTGGTTTAATGAATGTTAGTGAAGTAATCTACTGATGGGAGCTCTGACATTTATTAACCTGTTATTGCGTGTTCACCAAACAAATTATGTATGCCACACAGTCCTGTAACTTAGGCGATGAATACAGAACTTGAGACAGAAAAATTACTTTGACTTTTCTAAAAAATCTAATAATCAGAATTCAACTTAACTGGAGTTTTTCAACAAAGCCAAAGAAGACATTAGGCCAGGACTTTCAGAAATGCTACTGCTCAAGTGAAATTTGATTTAACCGAGTTTTGCTTAAGGGAACTGCACTATACATAGCTTCGTAATTCTTTCTTTCTCGCTGTCAATGATAGCTTTGCGTTGCTAACGACACTTTTCATGCTGTGGAAAGCTGACTTCATCTCAGAAATTCCTGCTTTGATTTCAGTGGTTATACATTTACGGTCTGATCTTATGGTAGATCCCAGACAGTTAAAGACTCATGTAGTTCCTAGGGGTCTCTGAGGAGGCAAAGAGATAATAGCACGTCTGCTTCCTCAGGTATGTCACAAGAGGCAACTAATATGAGGTTTTGTACTGAGATGGCAACCTCATTATGTACAAAATGTGCTGCAACAACCACCACTACAAGAACATATAAATGCTTTCATGCAGGTTTCTAGCAACGGGAACCAGCTGCAGGTGGTGCTATGCTCCATTAGGAGCAACAAGGAAAATGAATGTTATTGCACATAGGGAGTAACCAGTCCATCTTCTTCTTCGTTCAGTTTGTAGTCATGCTAAATCTGCAGGTCTGTCGCCAGGACGCAGTCCACGGTCTTTTCCAGGTCAGCACGGCAGCCACTTAGCTTCTGCTGGAGCTCAGCACCACTTGGCCAGACCTGTCCATCTAATTGTGGCTTCTGTGCTAGGTAACCTTGCCTGAGGAATAGTCCTTTTACTGTTTCCCTGACTGGATTCATTTGACAAGTGTTTGCTCATTAAATTGGTTGATGTCTGTATAATCAAGAACAACTCATTCCATTTTGTTGTCAGCCCCAAAATTTAGTTTTTAAAATTATGTCAATGTATACTGGAACAATCTTTAACATGAACAAAGGATGTTAATTCATATAGCTGAATAAGGAGGTTGGTTGAAGCTTTATTTATGAATCAAATGAAATGATGATGGGTTTCATGAAAGGATGCAATGTCTGGTCAAGGTCCTCCTGGTACACTTTTATTTCAAAACAATGAAAAAAACTGTCAGTGAGTAGATTAAGAAGAGGTAAACATTACATTTGGTTGCCATCCAAGTTAGTGTAGGCCTATGCAGTCTGCCCTAGCTGTGAAAATAAATAGTCTTTCCTCCATTCTAAATTCTCTGCACGTATTATTTTGACCAAGTCTAAGATATCAACAATAATGAATGTCATTGAGCATCTGTCTTTGGTAAAGCTGCAGCACAACCTTGTGCTAATCATAGATGTACTAGACTAGTTCATTGTTCATGAATACAACATTTCTGCGATTATAACTTGTGCATTTTTCCTATCAGTAAAATTTAAACATGCGACTACTTACTTGCAAGATTCAAATTTACTGAATCATTCACAATAACTATTGCCTGTGCTTTGCTGCTTGACATAAATTTTACCATCAACTGGTCGTTATTTTGCATGACGCTCAAGTACGTTATTAAAGCATGTCGTGGAGTTTATTCTGCATACTGGTTTTGGCTGGTAGAAAGACTTGCATTCCCCTTCTGTCCTGTTTGTGATCATGTCTGCAACTATTTTTTCTATAGCGAGGTCATGCAAAGGGATTCATATCTGCATCATTTCTTTTTCATCGATTTGTTTACGCTTTTTGGCAACGGTACGCCGTCATTTTCTGCAATTATTTCCCTTCCAGCCCTTTTTTTCCTTAGAGATTACTACTCACTATGACATCATTAGGGAAACCCATGAATATATAAAACAAATATGTCGCCACGACACTTTAACGCTTGATTTTAAATCTGGGATCATTTCCTTTTTTTGACATCTCCATTATATCAACATCATACAGAAACAGGACAATCTGTCTCCTCACCAACAAAAAATAATTAATTAATTAATAAACAATTAATTACCAAAGACATGTAACATTTACAACTCACCAGTCTTTGATAGAGCCTGGACTGTGGGCTGATATTTAACAGTTTCAGCAGGTCGGCTGTGTCAAATTTCTGTCATGAGAAAGAATAAGCTGCTAAACTCTTTCAATCAATCAATGCCCTTTAGCTCCTCGAGGAGCATAGGCCTTCAACAAACACATGCCAAGTCTTCCTGTCCCATGCCATCCGCTCAAGTTCTTTCCATGTTTTCCTCATCATTTTCACCTCTGTATCCAGCTCTCTTCTCCATGTATTTTTGGTCTACCTCTGCCTCTCTTTCCCTGTGGATTCCAGAACAAGTACTGCCTTGTAATGCTATCAACAGGTTTCATCAATGTGTGTCCTATCCATCGCCAGCACCTTCTTCTCAGCTCTTGTTCCACTGGCACTTGTCTGGTTCTTGTCATCAATTCTACAATTGTGACTTTGTCATACCATTTCAGTCCTTCTATTCTCAGCAAGCACCCGTTTATAAAAGTATGTGGCTTTTTGGTTGTTGTTTTTGTTGTTCTCCATGTCTCAGAGCCATACAATAGGAGTGACTTGACATTTGAGTTGAAGATTCTTATTTTCGTGTTGGACGTGATTTCTCTTGTTCTCCATATGTTTCCCAATGCAATGAAAGCTCATCTTGCTTTTTGGATTCTTATTTTGATATTATTGTCTGTCCCTCCAACTTTGTCTATATTACTGCCAAGATATGTATACGATTCTACATCCTTTAGTGGTGTTTCTTCAAGTTCAATCTTGTTATCATTTCTTGCATTTATTCTCATAATCTTTGTCTTTTCCCTTTGTATTTTCAGGCTCACTTGTTGTGACCTCTCATCGAGAATTTTCATTTTCTCTTGCATCTGATTATGGTTATGGGACAGAAGAGCAAAGTCATCAACAAAAGCCAGATCATCAAGCTGTTTAGTCGGATTCCACTTCTATTGTGTGATGTCGATGTTTTCATAACCCAAGCTAAACTCTTTGCATCTTATTTAATGATGGGAAACTATATAGAGTATTAAAACAGAAGGTAATCTGATTATCAGCAGAAGTCCACCCATCAGATAAGTATAACAGCACTTGTATAAACTCTAGGCAAACTACAGAAGTGTTTACGATCAATAAAATTATGTTAGCCCACATTACATGAAAACTTCTGTATATAATACATTTGAAGCGCCTGACTGGCAGAGTGGTTAGAGTGCTGGCCTCTTGCAGTAAAGGTACCGGGTTCAAAATACAGTGGAGTCATGTTCCAGTCTACCTAGTTGTAAATGAGTACCTGACTTTGCTCTTGAGTTAGGGGAGGCAATAGCAGCATGGAAGAGAACTGGTCACCACACCTCTTGAAGCTAGTACTGTGAAGTCTCTAACACTAATACCTCACTCCCCTATGGCAGTATCTGCTATGGGACTACCTTTGCCTATAATACATGTCAGACTATAACTGAAAGTTGTTAACTCTTTGTACATGGTGACTGAAAAATTGCTTTCTATTTTAAAATGCTTCTATGCTCACTTGTACCCATCAGCTATCGTAAAATACATGTCTTAACAAAGAGCGCTAACTGCCGTTTGACAAACGTTTTATTTTTATTCCCAGAAACAAACAAAACAAAAATCTAAGATGGTCAGTAAACTGACATTACATGGGACAGCAAAAATTGTTGTATGCTAATAGCAAAAATTGTTGTATAATAATAATAATAATAAATTCTTTAAGCACCAAACACGGCGCATAAGGCAGAAACCAGTGCTCTCCAGGTTGTTCGTTGTGACGCCACTCCTCTTAGCTCTTGCACATTATTTAGGCCCAACGTTCTTCCTTCTCTTAAAATTGTTGTATGCTGACAGCAAATAAGATTTTTTAAGCGCATATTTTATAAGATCAAATGGCCCCACCCACTGCTTCTGACAGACCTCGTAGATTAACTTCAGATCAAGCTAGAAAGTTATTTGAAGAAATTATAGATAGCGATAAATAATTCAGATTGTAGTATTTATTCACAGGATAGCGAAAACGACTGAGATTTTCAGCAGGAGCCTGATATTGAGTCCTCGAAAACCGAGGATGATAATGGAAGGCCTGGTGTTGATAATGAGGTTATTGAGACAGGAGCATGTAATCAGGCTGTAATAAATTCAAATAATATGTCTGAGCCAAAAAGAAAAAGAATCAGGAGGAATAGTAATGTTGATTTTGTTAACAACATCAATACTTCTGTATTACATTCAGTGGAGAAACTAAAGCAAATTTTACTTTCCACCAGACTAGACAGAACGAATGAACGAACGAACAAACTTTATTTTCAAAGGGTTGAGAGTTGGGCACGCAGGGCCATCTGACATTCTGCCCTTCCTTTCTTTCGTCTTTTATACTGATTTCATTTATTCTTACATGCATTTTACCTGTCAATGTAAAGGAATTCAACGTTGTAAAGTGTGGTAAAGTGGGATGTTATAAATATTTATAGGGGACTTAGTGTACTGACTGAGATCAGCTGTGAAGGTATCTGTATCTAATAAGTGTAGTGTAATACAGGTGACCTTACTTGCTACCACATATTTATATCTCAGTCAGAATTATTCTGGAATATTGTGATGACTACGTTGAATGTCTAGGGTTTTGTAAATGATGAAGTGTAAGTCACAACAATAACAGACAGATAAACACTTTAATTTATTCCACCACACTTGACAACAGTTTGACACTCACATACATATAACACTCTATGAGACTATCTTAAATAAGTCACTGATAAATTTTCAAATATTCATGTATTAAGTACTGTTACCAATGGAGATCCTGATTCAATTACACAGTGAACCAGGAATCATAATATATTGTAATCACAATTTATATGTACATAATTTATAAATATGAATCTTGTAGTGACATATTTTATTAATATTATAATATGTGGGTCAGTTGTGTAGTAGTTCTATGAGGAATACTGGTTTTATATGTCAATCTAAGTTGTTATTTGTCATCATAACTTCAAGTGTTTGTTTCTGTTGGAACTAGTATTGGAGATGTTCTCAGTTCCTAACATTAAAACAATTTATTTCCCCTCTTAGTTTATATATTGTCAGTTTTAGAGGGGCATAATGTTGAGCTCCGCTGGCCACAGATTCTTATCTGTCGTGATGGCGGCAGGAAAAAGACTCCTCTGCTCGATAGCCTCCCTGTGTTCTGGAGACACCACACTGATTGCTACAAGGACCAAGGAGTATGCTGTCCGCCTCTGGATTCAGCAAAGCTCTGACCAGGTGCTGCTCAATAACTTTAGGACCACGGTCCCTGAAACAAGAAGGTTGTACCTCCTACTTCAGAACTAATTTATAATACCCTTCCAGACTGACCACAATACATAACAAACACTGAGTTCAGAGCGGTAGGCCAACTGTCAGCTTCATCTATAATAATTTTCACCAGTATACTCCTCCCTAATGGTTACTACGCCTCTGCAAGTCCAGCATTATTTCTTTCCAGTCTTCTTCTTCTTCTTCTTCTTCTTGCGATCGCATCTTTGATGATTACACCGTCAGACGAGTTCTCATGATGAATTCGACTGTTGTTTGAAGTTCCTCTTTAACTCCATATAGCTTTGAGTTTAGTGTTGAGTCATTGGGCCAGTATATCTTTCTTAACTGGTCATACAGTGGACAATCCTGTAGAACATGCTCAGCAGTTTGTTCGTTTAATCCACATGTGCACAGTGGTGAAGCAGACAATCGTAGCTTGTGCATGTGTTTATTCAGTTTGTTATTCCCTGTCCTGAGTCGAAAAATAGTTATCTGTCCCTGCCGGTCGAGAGTGTGATAGTCGTCTTTGGGTTGGTTCTGTTCTCTTCTGATAGTCTGGATAGCTCTCTTTTTCTCAAAGTATGTGACTTCATTATTTTCTTGTTCACATTCTCCTCCCTTTTTTGCAAGTTTATCTGCCTTTTCATTTCCGGGTACACCACAATGAGATGGTACCCACTGAAGTATGGTTCTCTTTTTGGCAGCTACCTTGTTTAGTTCATTTCTCAGATGCGGGAGTTTACCACCCTTGAGAGCTTGCAGGACAGACAGTGCATCTGTGAGGATGACTACCTGGTGGCAGTCAGAGTTGGTGTGATAAATCATATTTGCAGCTTGCTCTAGAGCTTGAACCTCAGCTGTATAGTTGGAACAGAATTTACCAGTGGGAATGTGCCTAGTCTCATAGTGGTTGTCAGGATATGAGATAAAGATACCGGCACATCCATTCCTAACAGCATTAGTTGCTGATCCATCTGTATAGGCATGTATCCATGATTGATCGGGATAGCTTTCTTGGATCATACTCAATGTAGCAGTTCGTTTTTGCAGATCATTATACTCACATCCACTTGTGAGACCACTGACTGATGTATTAATTTGGAGGGCACTGCTGGCCTGCTCCCATGGTACAGGGTATAGGGTGGGCTTCAGTGGTGTTGTCTTCATGGATAGGTCTTCTTGATGCTGTCTTATAAGTCTTTTCCCCCGATGCACAAAGCTGCTACACTTTAGACGTCCCAATGCCAGATCATCTTGTCTTGCCTTCATTGGGTGCATTGGCATACTGTTGTACTTTTCCATCTGGATCATGGTTTTTGTGTCTCTTCTATGGGACAATGTCTGTAATCCAGCAACCTTCTGCATCTCTGTTATTGGTGTAGTTTTCATGGCTCCTGTAATGAGCCTGAGAGCTTGATTTTGCACCTTGTCCAAAGACTGCAGATGTGAGTTAGCAGCTGATGACCATGCTGCTGAGCTAAACTCTAAGTGTGGTCTTATTACTCCATTATAAATCTTCTTTAGATTTCGTTCATTTGCTCCCCAGTTGGTACCTGCTAATTTTCTGAGTATGCCTAGTCGTCTTCGGGCCTTTCCTTCTGCGTTTTCAATATGCTTATTCCATGTAAGCCTTTGGTCAAATGTCACCCCAAGATAGGTGGGGTAGCTTTCTTCCTTGATCACGGTTGTCCCTAGGTGTATGTTAGCTGATTTGTCCTTGGGGGCGAGGGAGAACAGTGTTGTGGAGGTTTTGTCTGTGTTTATTGTGATAAGCCATTTCTCTGCCCATGACACTAGCATGTCTGCTGCCCGCTGCATTCTATAATTTGCTGTGGTGACATTTTCATCAGCGCACCAGAGTACTAGGTCATCTGCATATAAGGCAGCTTTAACTCCTGCAGGGAGATCTTTCACCAGGTCATTGATGTAAACAAGGAAGAGTGTTGGGGAAATTACTCCTCCTTGAGGTACCCCCTGATGGAGCAACACTTTTCTGCTCTGCAGACCGTCAAGAGTGACTCTAGTTCTCCTGTTATGCAAGTATGACTGGATCCATTTCATCATGTTGCCTTGGATTCCACTTCTCCTAAGTTTTGCAATGAGGCCATCTTTCCACACCTTGTCAAAGGCCTGCTTGAAGTCGACCCAGATCGTTAGGACCTTTTTCTTCTCCTGGAAGGCATCTTCTATTGCTTGAGACAAGTAAGTAACTTGGTCTTCTATACTGTAGCATTCTCTAAATCCAGCTTGTTCCGGCACCAGGATCTGCTCAGACTCTAAATACCATTTCAATCTGTGGTTGACTATTCGCTCCATAGTCTTCCCAACACAGCTTGTGAGACTGATTGGCCGGTAACTTGCAGCCCTCGGTCTTACATTTCCCTTTCTTTAGTATGGGTATTGTGATGGCTTCTCTCCATACTTGGGGTACCGTTCCTTTCAACCAGCTGTGGTTGAATATCTCAAGCAGTTTTGTCTTTGCTGCTGAGCTCAGATTTACTAGCATTTCGTTGCTGATTTTGTCTGGGCCGGGTGACTTTTGAAACTTAAGCTTGGAAATAGCCTTCTGTAGTTCTCCTAGTGTGATGGGTTCCCTCATTGGGCAGGAGTATCTGTCTGTCCCATGGTTGCCAGTATTTCTTTTCTTATCTCTCTCTGATGATCTATGTTAATGGGTAAGTTGCTTTCTGAACTGTATCTTCTAGCAAACAAGTCTGCAGCTTGTTTTCCTCTGAAAAGTTTGCCACCTTCATCCAATGTGATAGTCTGCCTAGGTGAGGAACGCTCTTCATTTAGAGACTTGACTAATCTCCAAAGTTTCCTGCCGTCTTTCTCAAGGTTCAGCGATGCCGTTTTAGTTCTCCAGCTTTTCCGTTTTTTCTTCTAGCTTTGTTCTCTGAAACTCTGCTACAGCCTTTTTCCATTTGTTGTGAGTTTCAAGTGAAGGCTGAGACTCTGCGTCCTTTCTAGCCCTGTCCATAGCTTCCTGACGTTCTTGGTGTGTGCTGGACCAGTATGGTATGTAGTTACGCCGGCATCCTTTGGGAATGGTTTCTTTTGCAGCTTGTAGTATGCATCTGTTGAAGTCTTTTACCACTTCATTAATGTCTCTGTTCTGTACCTTGAGGGTAGACAGCAGCGTGTTCACCTGATGCCTGAATAAACCCCAGTTGGCTTTTTTGTAGTTCCATCTTGTAATGGCTGGGCCTGTACTGAGAGTTGCACTCTGGACAGTAAGAAAGATTGGGCGATGGTCGCTTCCCCCTAGTTGGTCTCCTACTTCTCTACTAATAGATCCAGCTATATCTGGTGTGGAGAAGGCAAGATCTGGTGTTGAAGTTGTGTGCCATCCTCTGGAGTAGAAGGTAGGAGTATCTGTGGCATTATTGACTAGGATTAGGGAGTGATCATCTTGCCAAGTTTCAACCTCTTCACCTCTGTGATCCAGATGGTTATAGCCCCAGCTCTGGAGTGGCTATTAAAGTCTCCAACTGCTATAAAGTTGGTGGCTGGTACCTGTATAGAGCTGAGACTCAGGGGTTTATTGTTTGGACAGTAATAGTTCAGGAGTTTCTATTTCCATCTTGTCTACCTTTATCTGCAACAGCTGATATTCTGCTCCATCCATGAAGGTTTTCCTTTCGTGTGCAGGAATGTTATTCCTTACAAGAGTAAGTACTCCTCCTTTTCGTCTATCTTTTCTGTCGGATCTGAAGCATTGATATCCCCTTATTTTAAAGGTTTTATCTGCTTTCAAGTGAGTCTCTTGGATACAGCAAACACTGACTTGCTTCTCATACAAGATGTTTTCCAGCTCTGTCTTTTTGCTGTATCCAGCCTGCTTGCTGTTCACTCCCTCTGCATTCCAGTGCATCATGACAAGTGGCACTCTGGGTTTCTCTTTTTCTGTTTTGTTTTGGTCAGTAGTTCTCCTCCGCCGTCTGCTGACTCCACAAGACGGTCTAGAGGGTCCTCCAGTAGCTGAGGGTGGGCTCTGTCGAGGCTCAGAGCCCGGCACTGCACCTGCCTGGTGGAGCTCCACAGGGCGAGCACCAGTATGAGATTTATTTGACGGTGTACTCTCCATAGAAAAAAAAAAAGCGAGTTGCGTGATACTGTGGTTTCCGGTGCGCCTTCTGGCCCAGTATCTATGACTTTAGCACCTGTTCAACGGGAGAGTGGGCTCATCCCTAATCTGTTTATGTTCCCAGTAGTAGACTATTCGCAAGCACCCTGGGGGTGTCACTGCTCTGCGCGGACCTTGTTTACCGAGGCGGCGTCCGAGCTCGTATGGTGAAAATATGGTTGCATTATCTTCAAAATAGCCCTGTCTTTCCTGCCATCCTGCAACTTTGAGTTAGGGAGTTCTGAGCTCCAGTCTCTTTCCCAGGCATTTTATCCTGGCCTGGCACGCATACAGAGGACCCCACTTCTGGTTCTAAGTTAGCAGTTGGGGACAGGTGGGGTAGCACACTGTGCATTCCCCGTCATCCAGGGGGCTCTCCAACTATGCAGAGCTTGCACAATGCTGTGCTCTGGTTCTGGGCTCACCCAAGGAATCCTCACGTCCTGCACAGAGCCACTTCCAGATACCCACCACCTGCCAACCCCCCATTGTAGAAATCTCCTGCATGCGGCCATCCAGTCAAGAGCCAGTATTAAGTCTGGTGCCCAAGTGATCCCCCCAAGCTCAGTGTGCAATTCTGGGTTCTCATCATGCTGCAACACAGGGGGGAATTGTGATGCTCAGCCATCTCTCTCAACTCTGCACCGATAAGTGACATCGGGGACTTAACTGTGTCTCAGTACTGGGAGGCCCCGTTTCCGGGTACACCACACACAGCCAATTGAGGCAACGGTCGCCGTGGGCGTCTTTCCAGTCAATAAGATAGGTGTCAGTGTACTATTTGGTAATTCCATGTAGTTTTACTTTCCTCTGACACCTTCTGTTCAGGTTGGAGCAACTTATATATATATAGGCCTTGCCTCAGGTTCGCTACTGAACCACGCACATATACAGACATAAATTATTAATTTACATTCAATTTTCATTAAAAGATATCAAATATTTCAAGCTTACCACAATTCATGGAATAATAATAAACAGATACGTTGACTGGTGAAGAATAATGGCACAACTTATGGCACAAATTCCGAGCTGCCTCTGTCTCAGGCTTTTATTTATAAAAATATAAGCTGATGCTCAACGCACTGTTGCTTTTAGAAAGTCTTTTTGAAAATCTGGTGTGGAACTGACGCGTCTAAGTGACTATATCGATGAGTCTAACCAATCATGCCATGTTTACCCAAGCGTTTGAAAAAACAGTACCCTTCCATCCGTCTCCCCTAGCAACGAAAAGTAGTATTTATAGTCCGACTAATCGTGTTTAGCCTTACATTTATTTCTACCCAATCAAATAGGAGGTAACATGGGGACCTCTTTCCGTACAATGGTGGTTTAAAAATCTACCACTGAGCGATTCTGATTTTTGGTGTTGTCTGACAGCACCCCCATTTTATTTTGGCTATAACTTGTTAATTCCTAGACTATTTGCATAACACTTAACATATTCTTTGTCAGCAAGTCACAAGGAACCCAAATATATAAATTTTATGGGGCTAAGTGGCTGCGTTCAAAATATGTATTTTCTTCTACCTCCTGTTTACTTCGAATACGATGTGGTGTCTGGGTACTGTAATGTTTTCAAACGTAAACCGATATAATGTCATGTTTCCTAATAAGCGTTTTTCAGGTTTTTAAACATAACTCTCTTTATGGGTAGTGTTTTTTATCACTGACGATTTGAAAAAAAAGCTAGTGCTTGTGGCCTTACATGCGTGATGGTAGTAATTGTGTATCGCGACGCGTGTTTAGTGTTGCAAGTGTTCTGGCTTTTGCCCCTCCCTTTCTTTCTATCTTTAGTCCATCTGTCTTTCGTTTTAGGTACCATAGTGTATAAAATGACATGAATGGAATTTTAAATCTAGGTCAACTTGCGTATCTCAAGGTTTTCTTAGAAAGGCAGTACACGTTTCATTGAAGAAAGCGTGTAGAGATGTAGTAGGCTTTTACTATCAACGTGAAACGTTACAATTCGCAGACGAAGTAGAAAAAAGGGGGGATTCGAGTACAGTCATTGTGACAGCCTGTTCTTTACCATTCTTCTTTCCTTTTATTAAATTTATTTGTTAGGCTTTACATTTACGTTGTAATTTATATATGTGGATTAGAATTTCTCACGACATAAAGGTAAAATAATAGCATACTCACATTCACAGTATCTAATTATAAACATGAAATAAAATATGCTGAAAAGTACAAACTAAGTATTACCATGAAATTAAATATGTTGAAAAGTACAAACATCATCATTAAACCTACATTCGATATTATATCATTTGTTCGGAAAAATAATTGCATTAGGGGGGCAGATAATGAATCCAGAACATAAATCCAGCTCTGTATAGTTTGCAAACACCTCTTGATTTTTTTAAATTTTACATGGATGATGCTCTGATGTTAGCACTTTAATAACCAGCATTAATGCCTTTGATGCAAAAGTTGTTGAAACAAACAACCTACCTAGAAAGTACTTTTTATTTGCTTCATGGACACCACTCACTTATTATGAATGGCTCAAGTTTACAGCTGTAATGATTGCGATGGGACTGGATCGAAGACCTAAAATCAAGGACTACTGGCGCATCGCAGAAAATATTTTTACACCTTGGTACCATGAGATGCTTTCGAGAAACAGTTTCCAAACTATTTATCACAGCATGTTGCATGTTTGTGAACCAGAAGATCGGGATGCAGCTAAAATTGAGCCATTTGTTGAGATGCTTTTGACAAAATTCCAGAATGCTTTCTACCCATCTGAAGAGGTTTGTATTGATGAGATAGTTATAGGATGGAATGGTAGATTTAGTTAGGCACAAACAGTTCAATGCAAGCAAGCCCTTATAAATATCATATCAAAACATTTGGACTGTGTGATTCGGCAACAGGCTATGTTTTCAATTTGAACATTTATTTTGGAAAAAATATGGCCTATGATCCTAGTCTAGATCCCAGCTCTGCTCACGCTGTGAAAGTGTTTGGCACACTTTTGAAGCCATTGAGATCAGGACATCATATCTTTGCTGATAGATTTTTATTCATCCAAGGCTCTGATAGAATATCTGCTTGCACAAAGTTATAATTATACAGGAACCCTGAATGTCAACCGCATTGGCTTCCCTCCTGAAATAAAAAAACTGAAGCTTGGCCATCAAGAGATGAAGTGGTTTTTAGACTCAGAAAATACAACATTATGTGTTGCCTGGAAAGATAAAAAGGCAAAAAAGCCATGAATATTTGTTTCAACTAAATCAGATGTTGCAACGGTTGAGAAGGGCAAGGGTCTAAACAAAGTTATGAAGCCAAAGGTAGTTGATGACTATAATATGAGTATGAATGGCTGTGACCGGATGGATCAAATGGTTGGTTATTACAGCATGCACAAATGTAAAACCAGGAAGTGGTGGAAGAGGATTTACCACTGGGTGATTGAAGTGACACAGGTAACTGCCCACATTCTATACAATTTGTGTCAGGAAGGTGCGACAAAAGGAAGCTCACACTTCAAGATTTTAAACAGAGTTCGATTGAGGATCTGTCCAAAGAAGTTGCTCAGCTGACACCAGGAGGTGTAATAGATTGTCCACCTAAAAATTCTAAACACTCTATGAAAGGAAATGAAGTGGAACGGATGATTGGAGCCAGACATCTAGTGGAATATGATGGAAAGGACAGAGCCTGTGTTCATTGTAGCGCCAATGGAGGGCGTCACAGATCAAGCTATGTGTGTATAGGATGCACGGGCACACCCCACCTTTGTACAAAAAAATTGCTTTGTAGCTTATCATACAAAAATATATACAGGGTTTGCCTAGATATGAATAAGCTTTGTAAATCTCGTAATATACTACTGGACAAAAGTTAAGGGCCGCCATTCAGTTTAGACAAGGTTTATATAATTGATTGGCAAACTGTAAAGACAAGTGAAAATGTCATTAAAACTGAGCTCAGAGAAATGTTTATACATTTCTGTGCGCACTAGGTTAATTTTTTTTAAATGTCCATAAACTGGGTCACTTTAACCCGCACGTGAAAATTGCCATTGTTGCTGCAAAAACTCGTGGTTTTTGCAACACGCCCCACTAGTTCAAAAGGTGAAAAAGTGAGTTGAATTTTAATGCACGTGGAAAATGATCATCGGTAAAGAGTGTTCACCGTTGGTATGCAATAAATCAGTATGACAAGTGGTCGAAATGATCACTGCATTAGCCATGCCACCAAGGAGAAGTCTCAGCACTGTAGACCGTGGTCGAGCCATGGCATGGATTCAGGATGGTCAATCTGTTCGTCATGTTGCAAGACGTTTAGCAGTGTCCCACTCTACCATTCAGAGATTTCTTGAGAGATTTCAAGCTATCGGACATTTGGAAAATTGACCCTGCTCACGAAGAATTATATAAACCTTGTCTAAACTGAATGGCGGCCCTTAAATTTTGTCCATTAGTTTATATATTTTTTTCCCTTTTCTGACACTTTTTGAAATATCCAGTTTTTACATGCTAGTGACCTTTTTTCATTCTGGTAAATTAATGATTTTCTCAGAATTTAATGATGAAATCGTGTTTATACATTGAGTGAATATATTTGCGTATGACATTCTGTGTTTTCCCATGAATATAACTGATGATGACAAGGTTAGCAGCTCCAGAACAAGGTAAGAATACATAATTTTTTAATTATTTTTTATACCTACTACTTCATCTTATTCAGCCTCCATTTTACTTTGCCCAAGTACTAATTGTTGTTGACATAATTTTATATTATGCACAAGATGCATTTACTAACAATCATTGTCATATATAACAACCACAGAATTCATGTGTAAATAATATTTTCAATCTCCTCTGTATAACCTGAAATCTCATGTTTTTACAAGCATGTGACCTGTTGTAATCTGTGAAATTAATAATTTCCTGAGTGTTTATTGACTAAAAAACTGATTGTGCTTTGTTAGAATACATCTGTGTGTGACATTCTGAAAGTGTACCTTTAGATATTCTCCTGGGGAACAATTCTAGATGAATTTTAGTGAATAGGTAAAGGATCCCGTTACAACCCATTGAGGCATATTAGGAATATGGTGTTAGGCCCATATTTTAGTGAATACTTTTGGTCTAATTTTTCATCACCTTATTCTTTCAGCCTCCATTTTACCTTGGATGACTAATATTTTTTAAATGAAAGCTTTTATACTTGCTGCACAACAGTAATGTACATCCATTTACCTTCATTTTCATATACAACAACAAAGGTATTTATGCATATGAACATTTTTTAAAATTAATTCCACACGACTACAATAAATACACACCAGGGTGGCCATTTTTGTTTGGATCAAACCTACTTTTTGTTTGGTACTGAAAGAGTTAATGTAACATCGCATATTATGTAATGAAATGAAAGTTTATTATCTTTATTGTGATGTTTGTTTCGTATAAATTAGTTGGATATGAGTGAAAAAAAAAAATAATGTAACATTCAATCAATCAATACCTTTTAGCTCCCCAAGGAGCATAGGCCTTCAACAAACACATGCAAAGTCCTCCTGTCCCGTGCCATCCGCTCAAGTTCTTTCCATGTTTTCCTCATCATTTTCTTCTCTGTTTCCAGTTCTCTTCTCCATGTGTTTTTTGGTCTACCTCTGCCTCTCTTGCCCTGTGGATTCCAGAACAAGGACTGCCTTGCAATGCTATCAACAGGTTTCCTCAATGTGTGTCCTATCCAACGTCAGCGTCTTCTTCTCAACTCTTGTTCCACTGGCACTTGTCTAGTTCTTGTCATCAATTCCACGTTGGTAACCTTGTCATACCATTTCAGTCCTTCTATTCTACGCAAGCACCCGTTTATAAAAGTCTATAGCTTTTTGGTTGTTGTTTTTGTTGTTCTCCATGTCTCAGAGATATACAATAGGACTGACTTGACATTTTTTTGAAGATTCTTATTTTTGTGTTGGACTTGATTTCTCTTGTTCTCCATATGTTTCCCAATGCAATGAAAGCTCCTCTTGCTTTTTTGTATTCTTATTTTGATATCACTGTCTGTCCCTCCAACTGTGTCTATATTACTGCCAAGATATGTGTACGATTCTACATCTTTTATTGGTGTTTCTTCAAGTTCAACCTTGTTATCATTTCTTGCATTTACTCTCTTAAATGTAACATTAGAACGTGACTTTTCAGTCCCCCCTTAGAAAGTAATTTCCATGAATAAGTTCAAATTCTTACACACAAACAAGCATATCATATCAATTTTAATATACTTTGCCTCAAAAAAATCAACTAGGATTATACAATTCATATTTATCTTATTTCTCTGTCTTTCTTTGACAAAAAAAATAATAATATTTCAAACAAAAAAATAAGCATAAAAGTGAAGTAGTGACAGAAACACATGCAAGGAGGAGACACCATAACAAATGTTAAGTATAAAAATAGAGATGAAGAAAATGAAGGCTCTGGAAAATGAGGTGAAATGAAGCAAGTGATCACTGGTTTCTGAACTCACGACGAGCAGAGGCACCAATGTGATAACTTACTGGATGAATTCAATAAAAGCAGCTGAAGTATCAAGTTTTCCTTCATGCTGATATATTTATCATATCTTTCCCTCACTTAACTAATTTACCTTACCTTGTCGTGGTCAAGTCCACATTCAGGCAAGAACACGCTGAGAGCATATTCATATTTACAGGCCCTCAAATGATTGGCCACAAGGCTGTTGGATGCTCGATGTAAGAGAGATCCCTCTTCAGGAACTTTCAGATCTTTCAAGGTCAAAGGTCCACGCACGGTCTGCTGAAGTTCTGTGATTAAGCTGTTGCGCAACTGAGACTGTGGGTTAATACAAAAAATATTGTCTGTATTAGGTATCTACGAATGGTGCAAAAATATCTGTGTGCAGAGAAACATTTGAACTCACCTCTCTACATTGGTTCTGAGCACAATAAAAGACATTTGACAGAGTAGACAGAGAGTCACTTTGGAAACTGATGAGGCACTGCAATCCTCCTGAAGATTACTTACTTACTTACTTAGTCGTTCCTCTTCTACTGTGAGGTGTAGAGGTTTGGAAGAGAGAGCGCCATACTATCCTGTCAGCGGTCTTCTTCCTGGCCTGGTTCTTTTCTAGTCCTCAATTCTTCAAAGATTGTCAAATGTTGTCCTCCCAGCGGAGTCTGGGTCATCCTGGAGGTCCGGATCCCTGGCTCTTGGTTTCCCATGCTTGCAGTGGTAGCCGATTTTCTCCTATTCTGCAGACATGGCCAAACCACTCCTGAAGATAATTAACTTAATTAAGAAAATTTATGAAGACATGACATGCTGAGTTCTTCATGAAGGACAACTTACAGAACCATTTGGGATAAGAACTAGAGTGCAACAGGGATACCTCTTGTCACCATTTCTTTTCCTATCAGCTACAGACTAGGTTATGAAAACATCGACCTCAGCCAACAGAAATGGAATCCAGTGGAAACTGACTAAACAGCTTGATGATCAATGGAATCCAGTGGAAACTGACTAAACAGCTTGATGATCAATGGAATCCAGTGGAAACTGACTAAACAGCTTGATGATCAATGGAATCCAGTGGAAACTGACTAAACAACTTGATGATCAATGGAATCCAGTGGAAACTGACTAAACAGCTTGATGATCTATGGAATCCAGTGGAAACTGACTAAACAGCTTGAGGATCAATGGAATCCAGTGGAAACTGACTAAACAGCTTGATGGTCAATGGAATCCAGTGGAAACTGACTAAACAGCTTGATGATCAATGGAATCCAGTGGAAAATGACTAAACAGCTTGATGACCTAGATTTTGCTGATGACCTGGCTCTTCTGTCTCATAACTGTAATCAAATGCAGGATAAAATGAATTACTTGATGAGAGGTCACAGCAAGTGGGTCTGAAAATACACAGAGAGAAAACTAAGATAATGAAAATAAATACAGGGAATGATAACAAGATTGTACTGGAAGAAACAACACAAAAAGATGTAGAAATATACAAAGAGGTCTACCTTGGCAGCAATGAAGACACAGTTGGAGGGACAGATAATTATATCAAAATAAAAAGGTTAGAGGAGCTTTCATTGCATTAGGAAATTTATGGAGATCAAAAGAAATGTCCAACAAACAAATGAAATCACAACTTTCATTTAAAACGTCAAGTCAGCATTATTGCATGACTCTAAAACATGGAGAGCAACAAAAACCAAAAAGTTAGACTATCATAAATGGGTGCTTGCATAGAACAGTAGGATTGAAGTGACATGACAAGATCACTAATGAGGAACTGATGACAAGAACCAAAGAACAAGAGATGAGAAGGTGCTGGAAATGGATAGGACACATTGAGAAAACATGTTGATAGCATTACAAGGCAGTCTTTGTTATGGAATCGGTAAATGGGAAGGATAGTGGAACAAGGTCCACCATTTTGCCCAAACTTTACTGAAACGTAACCGTATCGCTTCGACACAATGTAAAATACCCATTATTAACACTAACCCGAACATTCCTACCCTATTTCTGCTTGACCATGAGTGCAAGCACCTCGGTTTAGAGGATTTTTTTTCCTCAATGGTGCAAGCTCAAAAAAGGGTAGGATTTTAGGTCAAGGTTAGCATGCGAAGTGCAGTAAAATTACAGTGTGTCAATATGATAGTGGACATGTTCTAAAACGAAAATGCAGACACAGACCTGACCCTAAACCCCCCCCCCCCCCCCCCCCCCCCCCCCCCCCCCCCCCCCCCCCCCCGCCAAAAACAAAAACAGAATTAATCCGTTAAAAACAAAAATGCAGACATAAACCTAACCCTACCCACTCCCAAAAAACAGTTAAACGTGAAAATGCAGAAATAGACCTAACTCTAACCTCCCCTCCCCCCACACTCTGCACCAGTGCTGCCACCCCCACAACCTTAACCTGCACTCTCCCCCTCCCTTCACAATGCTATCAACAATTCAAAAATTGCCCCAACTATAGGCCTATACCTTCACATTTACATAAATCACCTCATACGTAGGCCTAACCTTGCAAACGACATAACTGCATACATTATTCGTAATCATAGCCACTTGCCAAAAATAGATCAATATTGCAGCCTCCAGTTCACTATCCTTCCCTTCAACCATGGAATCTCCAGAGGAGGAGAGGTAGAGGAAGATCAAAGAACACACAGTGAAGATAACTGGAGATAGATATGAAAAGGGATGAAGAAGATATGGAAAGACCTTGAGATGATGGAGCAGGGCAAGAAGATAGGGCTTTTGTTTTTAATTCGGTCTCAATGTGTGTCATTATTTTTTTAAAGATCTTGACACAGGGGTTGGGATTAGGTTAAGGCTAGCTGAAGCGTAGCCTACATATGGTTAGCCACTCAGGCAACATGGTGGACTATGTCTACTATTTCCTCCGTCTACCATGGATAGGCCCTACTGTAAAAATTATCATAAAATACTTGACAGACATGCTCAAAATATATTTTATTACCTTAATGGAATCTACAAGCCCGCGGTTACGTAAACTGTGATACAATCTGTTTCTCAATTCTTCTGCTGAGAGATATTCTGGTGCTTGATTATCCATTTTGTACTTTTAGCAAAGAAGGACTTGTGGAGTACTTAGCTTTAGCTTTATAATTCTTCAAGTTGTCACGGGAAGCGGAGAAACTGAAACATGATTAGCTTTCCAAGCAGGTTTTGGGCAATAAAATCATGTCCAATCAGGAGTCCATAGCAATGATACTGGTTCCATACAAAACATGAAACGGAGATGTTATTTTAAATACTTGAAATGTGACAGCAAAACAAAGTTAAAGTTAAAGCCGTTATTAACATGTATTGTTCATCCTTCCACTTGTAGTGTACATCAATAATATTGTTTTTATTTTAAAAGTTGTCATTACTTTTCAATGTGTTAGGAAAGGAGGGTTGCTAGCAACTTATCGACGAACGTTATACGGTTAATAGGTAAATTGTTTAATAAATATGGACGATTTCGAATAAATGCTTGAAAGTCAATTTATAATACCTGAGGAAATAATGAAATCGAATACCACCATCAACAATTACAAAAAAAAAATTTTTTTTAATTTAATGATGAGAAATATTCAGTTCAACCTCTGATGGGTTATAATTAGGATATATATATATCATCATCATCATGTGACATATTCTTTCCAGAACGTTGTCTCCATTACAGCTGCTCTGAACGCATCACGATTCTGGGCAAGTCGACCTGCATCAGCCAAAGACAAGTTCAGACTCTCTGTGATGTCCTGGGTCCACCGTCGTCTAGGTCGACCCCTTCCCCTTTTTCCAGGGACCATGCCTTCCATCACTGTTTTTTCCAGACTATTATAAAGGGGAAAGGGTACAGCCTTGTCTTACTCTATATATATATATTGTTTTCAATTCCAAATAATATTTTATATACATTAAACAAGAAAATGGTATTCCGTTTGACAAATTAATGGTACACATGAAACACGGGGTGTTTCGGGGTTAACCCTTCGTCAGCAACAGTTACAAACAGGCGACAAGGACACGAAATATAGACAAATCAAAGAAAGTACTACAAATACGTAAGAAGATAAGAGACACAGATAAGAAGATTACAGTGATTTGGCAGGATTTCGCGTATCGGCAGTTATTAATATTATTTGGAACTGAAAACACAATATTTCCTTATTATAACCCATCAGCTCTAAAACAAAACCCATGGTGATATCACGAGAAAAGAAAGAAGGCATCAGATTAAGCTGGGAGAATAGGTCCTCTCCCCTCTCCTCGATGAATAGGTCCTGGAGTAGGTCGACCACTTTAAATACCTCGGAGCTGTTATAGACCGGAAGGGGGGCATCAAAGAAGAGTTGGCCACTCGAAAAACAGCAGCTGGGAGATTTTTTTCAGGCCATAAATCGAGGATTCCTCAGCAAGAGAGAGGTTGGTAAGAAAACGGCGATGGCTGTATACCGCTCCACCTATGTCCCAGTCTTGACGTATGGATGCGAGTCATGGGCAATGACTACAACCCACAAAGGCCAGATCCAAACCTCAGAAATGAGATATCTGAGGAAGGTGGTTGAAATTACAAGAAGAGACATGGTCCGCAACCAGACGATACGTCAAGGCCTAAAATCCCACCCCCCCTGCAGACCCAAGTAGAACAGTCTCAGCTAAGATGGTTTGGCCATGTCTGCAGAATGGGAGAAGATCGGCTACCACGACAAGCATAGGAAACTAAGAGCCAGGGATCCAGACCTCCAGGACGACCCAGATTCTGCTGAGAGGACAACATTTGACAATCTTTGAAGGACCGAGGACTAGAATGGAACCAGGCCAGGAGGAATGTAACCGAAGGCACTCTTTCTTCCAAACCTCTACACCTCACGGAAGAAGGGGAACGGCTAAGTAAGTAAGTATAACCCATCAGAGGTTGAACGGTACATTTCTCATCATCAAATTAAAAGTAAAAAATAAAAAGAGCGATACAAACAAATTTTAAAAAATAATATTAACAACAACCAAAATGTTACAGACTTTCAAAAATGGATGTTTGTGTAAATAGAAGAATGGAAATAGTATGATAAGATGACTAATGTGGAACTGATGATAAGATGACTAATGTGGAACTGATGATAAGATGACTAATGTGGAACTGATGATAAGATGACTAATGTGGAACTGATGATAAGAACCAGACAAGTGCCAGCGGAACAGGAAATGAGAAGAGGACGCTGGCGATGTATGCGTTCCCCGTGGAACATAAGGCTGAAATAGTTTCTCTCCATTGATTTCTATTCTGGGCTGTCTTTTTCAGCTGTGCCCAAGTATAGGACAAACATTGAGGAAATTTTCTGACAGAATTACAAAGCAGTGTTGTTCTACAATCCCCAAGATAAGAGGTGCGTGTGGAGATGAAATAATACATGGAGACGATAATTACAGACAAAAATGAAAAGGATACAGAAGATTATATATAATCAAGGTCACCAGCCACGTGCAACACCTTATATGGTGCTTTGTGCGACTTGCATGGAGGAGCAGAAGTGATATTCTTTGTTTGTCTCATGAGAGACCTCCGGGAACAACACGTGACATATCTTGGTAGTATGCCAGTTCTTAGGTATAGGTCAAGGATCCTGTTACACGCCGGCCGCCTTAACCTTCCCACAGTTGCTCTGGTGCCTGGAGCCGTTTGCGGTCTAAAAAATTCTTCCTCAACTGGGGATCGAACCATGGACCACCGAGCTACGAAGCCAGTGCACTAACCACTGCGCTATTTTGTACTTACATTCTCGTCTGGGTTATCCTTCCATATTTGGTCCATGTTTTCTGTCAGTAAAGTAGTTCTTTGTAATATTCGTCTATGTCCTCCTCACTTTGCTTTTGGGTTGGAGAATATAATGGACAGCCCCCGTTTAGTTTCAGAGACAACGAAAGAATAGGTGTATTCCTCCCGCAGGCATGTCGTACAGGGCTATTAATATCAGGTCCAGCATGGGACTGGCTACCTCATCTTGTAAAACAAATTCCTACATTTTTGTAAACAACGTATTCCGTTCAACCCTTGATGGGTTATAATTAGGACACATAGTGTAATAAATTCAAGACAATAAAATCAGATTTCCGATATCTAAATATAGTATCTTCCTCTGTCCTCCACTCAGTCCAAATATAGTAAATCAAAACCAAAATTGTGTGAATCGGTTTGTGTGTGACATTCCCTGTTCAAGAAACAAACAAACAATAGAAATAAAAACGAACAAAAAACATACAAAGTAAAGTCTCTCACAGCTGCCCTGCTGTTAAAACTCTTTCAGTCCCAAGCAAAAAATTGGGTTTGGCCCAAACAAAAATGGCTACCCCAGAGCTTTTTTATTGTTGTTATTTGAAAAAAAAAATTGTTTAAAGTTAATATGCATAAATACATGAAGTATTTAAAAGAGAGTATCTCCTGTCAGAAATGACGTTTTGGGTTGTTAAAATTAGAAAATGGCTCTAGAAAGGAGCAAAATATACAAAAGCCGGTAATTTCCTATCTTTCGTACCTTTTTGCTCCGTATTGAATATATGTAGTTAAGTGTTGTTTCGTAGCGCTTAGGGTTAGGATTAGGGTTAGAATTAGGGTTAGGATTAGGGTTAGGATTAGGATTAGGGTTTGTGTTAGGGTTAGTGTTAACCATAATACTAATCCTAACCCTAATCCTAACCCTAACTGCTACGAAACAACACTTAACTACATATATTCACTACGGAGCAAAAAGGTACGAAAGATAGGAAATTACCCAAAAGCCGATTTAATGTTGATCGGGCCAAATGGGTCTAGAAGTACGATATATCGGCTTTTGGGACTTAAAAGTCGAAGGAGTGAGAAAGCCTGGAGGTGTCCGAGATTACATCAGGTCCATCAACTATTCTCTAGGTCTTTCTATTCCCAACACATGTTCCACATTTATGGATGAATTGCATGCCTGTAAATAATCTAATACAGTAGAACTCCATTTATCCGAACCCCATGGGACCGAGCATCGTTCGGATAATCAAATGTTCGGATAATTGGATTACATGATGTATCGAGTACATGTACACATATTTCTAAAAATAATTAACAATCACAAGGAAAATACACTATAAAACATATTTACTTGTACTGTAATAATAATACCCACACTTTATTAGATCACTGTATCACCAAAATCTTTCATTACACTGCAGTGCATGTACTACTTGTATTAATTATTTTTGTTAAGAAAGAGAAATGTTTTCAAAATAACATTACAAACAATTCAAAACCAGGCGCAACTTACGTATACATGTACTTGCACAGATGTAGCCCACTATTTAAAATAATGAGGAATCCTCTTTTGCGCCAAACTGGATAGTCTGCTTTTGGCTGCTAAGTCCCGCATTCTCTTCAACAGCAGAAGCTGTGTAGGACAGCTGTCATCTTCTTGCTCGTACCAAGCCATCGCTGTTTCTAGTGCTATAAAGGCCTCTTCAGGACTTGGTCGACGTTTTGGGTTTTCTTCATAATCTACAAGTACATCATGTACTTCTGAGGAGTCTTCATCATCGGTCACTACATGTATTTGGTTTTCTTCTTGCACAAAAGACAAAATTTCTTCGTCATTCAAAAACTGAAAACCAGAATCATTATCATCTTCTAGCCACATGTGTGCATCATCTTTGTCACAGTCCGAAAATCCGGGCATTGCTTGAAACAGTTCCACAACTTCATTTATACAATCATCATTTGTGTCCACTGCAGTAGTTTCATTTCCTCCTTTTTTCCCAAGCAATCTATTCCAAGCCTTGTTGAGATTATCTTGTGACAGGGTGGTCCAAGCATCAGCTTACATATAGCAGCAGTCTTTGAGATTAAGCTTTTTTTGAAAACGCCACCACACTTTCTTCATCTTCAGCCAACAATAAACGACGCAGGACTTCCTTCTTGTACATCTTTTTAAGCTTTGCTATAACACCCTGATCCATTGGTTGAATCAGTGCTGTTACATTGGGAAGCAGAAAAATTACTTTAAAATTTGCATCAACTGCATTCAATGTATCCGTCTCTGGATGAGATGGTGCATTGTCCAGTAGAAGAATTACTTTTCCAGTTTTCTTTTCTTGTTCTCTCAACCTCTTCACATTTGGGATGAACTGATTTGTATACCAATAAAGAAATATTTCACTATTCATCCAAGCACTCTTCTGTGCTTTGTAGCACAATGGGAGACATGTCACATTCTTTAAACAACGTGTTTTTTTGGCTTTGCCGATCATTAGCACCGGTAAACGATGACTTCCACTGGCATTCGCGGCTACCAAAATTGTTACTCTCTCTTTGCACTTTTTAAACCCAGGGGCAGCTGCTTCGCGCTGAGATGCAAGTGATTTTTGAGGCAATGATTTCCAGTATAAGCCAGTCTCATCGGCATTATACACATTATCGAGTAAATAACCTTCTTCTTCCAAAAAAGCCAAGAATGTTTCTTTAAAATTTTCAGCGGCAGTTGCATCGCTAGATGAAGATTCCCCTTGAATCTCCAATTCTCGTATGCCATGACGAGATTTAAAGTTTCTTAACCATCCCTGGCTAGCCTTAGAGTCAGGAGGACCGTCAAGTTGATTGTTGAACTGAAGTGCCTTTTCACACAATAGAGAGCCAGAGATAGGTTCCCCTTTGCTTCTTCTTTGCACAAACCATATATACAAAGCCTCTTCCAATTTCAAATCTTTCGCATTTCTCATGGTTTTATGTTTCTTCGACCCATTTTCACTATCCAATTTCGATGCAAAACTCATAATTTTATCCTTGTTACTTTTGATGTCAGAGACGGTAGCTTTCTCAACATTGAAAATCCTCGCAAATGAAGACACAGTTTCACCTTTTCCTAGTCTCTTGATAATTTCTGTTTTCGTTTCAATTGACAAAACATTGCGGTTCCTTTTATATGCTTTAGGCCTACTGGAAGATGCCAGGTCGCACAGAGAAATACGTGTACACCAAAATTATTCTGCTGTAGTAGCAGACACAATTATTTTAAGTTGAACTGTCTGTTTAGCCAGTGTTCTGCCTAGAACTCACACGTACACTGGATTGGTAAACCAGATATTAACGGACTTTATGATCTAACTGACTTCATGTACGTAAGCGACCGTCCATTAGCCCATCTCATTGTCTACAAATTGTTCGCACACATTTGAAGCTTGCCGCATCAAAAGATTCAGAACTGTAGTCTAACGTGACTGGTGGAGACTGATTTTTTTTTTTCTGGAAAAAGTGTTCGGATAATTGGATGTTCGGATAATTGGGGTTCGGATAAATGGAGTTCTACTGTATTGGGTTTCTCTGTTGTTCATACTTCCTACATTCTAGTAGGAAATGCTGTATATTATATTTTTGACACTCTTCACAGTCAGGTTCTTCTATTCTAAAATATCCAATTCCTAGTTGTAGTCTAAGAAGTTTCTTATGGCTAGGAATTCTTAGTTCTCTAGATACCTGACACGTTTTCGTTGGAGTCTTGAACAATTTATTTGCATGTCTGCCCTTCAGGCTTCCATCCCACTCTACTATCCATTCGTCAGTTATTATTCTTGTAATTAAGCTTTTGATATCTGCTTTATTCATTCCCCTATTTAATTGGTTTCTATTATTTCTACTTTTCTTAGCTTCTTTATCTGCCTTTTCATTTCCTTCTATGCCGACAAATGAAGGTATCCATGCTATTAGTAAGGAATCACTACAGAAACCACCGTTGACAGAGCGTTTAATTGGCAGTAATATAGACAAAGTTGGAGGGACAGACAGTGATATCAAAATAAGAATACAAAAGGCAAGAGGAGCTTTCATTGCATTGGGAAATATATGGAGATCAAGAGAAATCGGATCCAACACAAAAATAAGAATCTTCAACTCAAATGTGAAGTCAGTCCTATTGTATGGCTCTGAGACATGGAGAACAACAAAGACAACTACCAAAAAGCTACAGACTTTCATAAATGGGTGCTTGCGTAGAATAGAGGGATTAAAATGGTATGATAAGGTTACCAACGTGGAACTGATGACAAGAACTAGAAAAACAAGTGCCAGTGGAACAAGAGATAAGAAGAAGACGATGGCGATGGATAGGACACACACTGAGGAAACCTGTTGATAGCATTACAAGGCAGTCCTTGTTCTGGAGCCCCCAGGGCAAGAGAGGCAGAGGTAGACCAAGAAGCACATGGAGAAGAGAGCTGGAAACAGAGGTGAAAATGATGAGGAGAACGTGGAAAGAACTTGAGATGATGGCACGTGACAGGAGGACTTGGCATGTGTTTGTTGAAGGCCTATGCTCCTTTGGGAGTGGAGGGTTATGATGATGATGCTATTAGAACGGAATTACTACAGAAACCACCGTTGACAGAGCGTTTAATTGTTTTGAGCAGGATTCCCGTGGAACCAGCTGCAGAAAATATGACCACTCTCCGTAAGAAGCTCAAATGAAAATTATGATGATGATATGATAAATATATAAAACATAATTAGGACTTTTAAACGCACAAGGACGGGAAACCCCAGGCCTGTAAACAGTAAAGGAAGGAAACCCCAGGCCTGTAAACAGTAAATAAATATTTGTCTTGTGCAGTCTGACCTTTACTGTATAACAGGGGAACAACAGAAGTGATTGCGTAATTAATAGGCTGGACTGCGCATTGTAAAATTTCCAGTGTTATGTGTTGCGGTTCGCACTAATGACCCGTCATCGAAGCATCATTTTTGGTGATGGCAGGGAGGATAGTGTGATTCGCTTGCATAGCTAGGCGGTTGTGTCGCACGGAAGGTCCTGGGTTCGAGTCCTGGGTAAGCCACTCACGTCTGTTGTTTTTCTGTTGTCTAGTTTTCTACTTCTTTATTTCTTACGAGTGCCTGAAAACATACCTTTATGTTTGTCTAATATTTATTTATAATTAGGCCTATTGGGTTTATCACATCATCATCATCAGTTGCCATCTCCACAACGAAGGTTGGCTTTAATGGATCTCCAACGTCTTCTGTCTCTTGTCTTGGTGGTGCACTCTGATAGACTCTTTCCTGTCCATCTCTTGATGTTATCTTCCCACTTATAGCGCTGTCTTCCCCTTGCGCGTTTGCCTTCAACTCTCCCTTCTGTTATGGTCTTCTGCAGGGTGTTATGCCTTTTTATGTGGCCAAAGTATTTTAGCTGCCGAACTTTGATCTCCCTCATTAGTTCTCTTTTCATACCTAGATTTTCTAGGACCTCCTTATTTGTTTTCATCTCTTTCCATGAGATACGCCCCATTCTTCTAATATCCACATTTCAAGACCCTCAATTCTTTCTTCCAAATGCTTATTCGTCGTCCATGTTTCTGCACCATACAGAAATGCAGAATATATATAACACTTTATGATTCTCAGTTTTAATTTGTGAGATAACTGTTTAGATGTCAGTATATGTTTCATGTTGTTGAATGTAGCTTTGGCCATTCATATTCTCTTCTTGATTTCTGTTTCACATCTGCCATCTTCTGTTATTATATGATCAAGATATACGTAGCTCTTGACTTGTTCCAGGATTTTCCCATTTACGCTTATCTTTAATGTGGGTTTATCGTCTGTTTTGCTTATTATCATAGTTTTTGTTTTCTCAATATTAATGTCGAGTCTATATTCATGACTTATACTGTTCACTTGTTTCACTAATTCTTGTAACTCCTGTTCGCTTTCAGCTAACAACACGGTATCATCTGCATATCTAAGTGATGCGTGATGCCATATGATGATGGATGGTATCCGCATGTCTGGTTTTGTGTAGTGTGCAGATGTGTTCAGTCAAACAATGTTCATACAAAAATAACAGGGCAATCCACATAGGACGTCAGTAAACTCACGACGTATAAAGTCAATGATTCTTGAAACAGCCGTTGACGTTTTTCTTCATTATTTATTGTGGACGCCACAGTGACAAAATGGTTACGCGAATATGTAGACACATCAAACAGTCATTATCACAGCAACATTCAATACAGCAATAGACGGTAGACAGCATTACAATGATGAGTCAGATGCATGTTATATTTCATAGTGCTGTAAATGTAGTCAGGTGAAAAACTCCATCCTTTTCTATAACAGCCAGGAGATAACCAGATGTATGAGATCAGTTCACTCTCCTTAATCTGACTTCAGCAAGACAGACACGTCTGCCGAAGTATAAATAATGTCCTCAAAAATATCCTCTAGATAACAAAGGTTTTTCAAACCTAGTTCAGGTAACCAAGTAGCAAGTAATAGTCCTTGGGACCTGCATCAACCGATGCAGCACAATACAGCGACATGTGAGCTAGGAAAACATCTCGTGACGACGACTTTCGAAGACAGGCTATGAGCCAGAAATCGTTCACGACCAAAAATCGATAGAGTTAATGAAAATGTTAATTTACCTTGCCTTCCGGAAATACACAGAAATATTATGCCTCCCGGCATGTGCAAATACACTAGAGGTATTATCCCGAATAAACGAAATATCCATAAGAGGACTACACATCCCTGACAGAACAAAAAATAGCGGAGATCCCCTCTTCAATGAGGCATCTCTTTCGCCATTCCAAATCGCTCACTCCACTAGTGGTGGGCGGAAACCGATCGACCAAGAAGCAAGACAAGTCATGCGCAGTCCAGCGCAAAATGACCACAGCTCAAACTTAACTGCATTCGATACCAACGCGAGAAGACAAATGCTTACCGAGAAAAGTAACTATAAATTTCAAGCAGTTGTTGCCCTTGCGTTATAAAATAGATATTGTAATAAAATGATGTTGCGAGAATTTATCACGCAACATATCACCACCTCCTCCCGATTAAAAAAAAAATGTGGAACATATTTTTTTTTTTTTAAATATCAAAGAGCATGCGATAAGCGGCTCAAAACGCACGAATTATGCGCTGATAATTAATTAAATTGCCTAACATGAGGCTAAATATAGAGTGTCTGGTGAGGATATACCTCAACAGAAAAATAAATATGTCTCAAAAAATATTCACATCGGGGAGGTGTCACCAACACACATCACGTTAGCATGTAAACACAATATACGTATGCAAGTTACCATAATCATCATTAAACAGCATACTCTAATATTGTCTTTAAAAATGGATGTACAAATCTGATAGGAAAATTTAAATAGTACATTCTTTGACATGTAATGACATAAGTACATAGTAAAGTTAAACTACATGACGATCCAGGACATATGCTCTGGCATTCCGAGGGTAAGTACACAATCTAGAACTCGTCATGCTTGATACTAGTAAGGTAAGTCCTCAGCTCAACAATGACATTCTGAGAAAGTACAAGCATTATAATGCTAATTAATAACTAATATGCTTCATAAGGTACAATACATTATTAATAATTGTGGCTGTTTAGTAAACTAACGGCCCTTATATTAACTACTCAGTCCTCCTCTATCATCTTAAAAACGAACAGAAGAAGATGACAACAAAGCACGATAGTGTGTACATATAAAGTGAGTACAGATGTGCTAATCTATTGTAGAAATATAGGTGTGTTATGACTCTGTAATATATGGAAAAATAGGACAGAAGTATTAGTTAGAGTCATGTGGGCATCTAGACAAAATGTCAGCCATCACATTATCCGCACCACGGATAGCTCGTACCGTGAAGTGAAAAGGTTGAAGAGCTATAGCATATCGAGTGGATCTCGAACTCTTCAAATTCTTAGTCTGAATAGCTGTAAGAGCTTTCTGATCAGTCTCTAGAATGAAATGTGCGCCCAGGAGGAATCTTTGTAGCTTTAGAATTGACCAAACCATCGCTAACAACTCACGGTCTAAAACCGAGTAGTTCCTCTCTGCCGCATTTAGTTTTCTAGAAATGTACATAACAGGATGCAGAGTATTTGCATATTCTTGTATCAGTGCTGCTCCAATCCCAGTGGATGAAGCATCACTCCGAAGAACAAAAGTCCTATCAAGAGTAGGTAATCTTAAGATGGGAGGAGAAGAAAATATATTCTTGATTTGGTCTAGTGAAGATTGGCATTCTTCAGGCCAACGGACCAGATTAGGCGAACCTTTCTTCAACAATGTTGAGAGAGGTGCCATGATCGAAGATAAATTTGGAATAAATCTCCCATAAAATTGAATTAAACCTAAGAGACTCCTAACTTGTTTCTTCGTTTTAGGAACAGAGATGTTCAGTATTTTTGAAGTATTGTGGTCTTCTGTCTTCAAGAGACCATGACCAACACGATGACCCAGGAAAGAGATTTCACCAAAACCAACAAAAGCTTTAGAAGGTTTCGCTGTCAAATTATTCTCACGTAGAGTGGACAGTAAGTCATATAACCCTAAATAGTGATCTTCCCAGGTATCACTGAAGAGACAGATGTCATCTAAGTATGCGATGACATCCGAACGATGTGACAGAATTCGACGCATCATGCGAACGAAAGTTGCAGGGGCGTTCATGAGACCAAAAGGCATAACATTCCATTGAAATAGACCCCTAGGTGTAGAAAAAGCAGTAAGAGGTTTGGCATGCTCTGCTAAAGGCACTTGCCAATAACCTTTAGACAAGTCCAGTTTAGTGAAGAATCTAGAATTAGAAAGTCTAATCAGTAGATCTTCTAACAAAGGCATCGGTTCAGCATCGAACTTTGTGACCTGATTCAATTTGCGATAATCAACACAAATTCGTATGTTCTTATCCTTCTTCCGGACAATAACCATGGAAGAAGAATATGGTGAAGTCGATGGTTCAATTATATTTAATTGAATCATTTCATCCAATTCCTTTTCCACTTGCGACTGAAAGTGTATAGGAATAGGATACGGCCTAACCCTAATTGGATTATTGTCGGTAAGAATTATGTCATGTTCTATGACATCTGTGTGTCCAGGAATGTCAGTGAGAACATCCTGAAATGTTTGTAACATCGACGAGACTTGTCGGTGTTCGTCACCAGAAAGATTAGGAGAAACAGAAACGTTTTTCCAAGATTCCGTGGAATGTAATGGAACCACTGGAAGGGGAAGGTTGACATCAGAGAAGGTAGCTTCCTCATCCTGTATGACAGACAGGGATGAATAATGACCGTGAGGTGCAGGAGCATCATCCGTTGCCTGGAAAATAGGCAGCAAATAGTCCGGACGTTCGTGAAATTCCGAAAGCATGTTTATGTGGAAAGTTTTATGCTTTCCATCAATATCTACCACATAGTCAACATCGGAAATCCGAGAGACTATTGCATACGGACCTTTCCATGCAATAAGAAGTCTATTTTCCCTACTGGGGAGTAGGACGAATGCTTTGTCACCTGGACAAAGTTGTCGTAGACATCTATTCTTATTAGCAAACTGTCTTGCCTTCTCTTTAGCAATTTCTGATGAAGCAGTTGCTAGCTTACATGCCTCAATGATCTTTTGTCTAAGAGCAATGACATACTCATATGAGGATTGAGTTTCATCGCTAATATCATCGGCAGTGATGAGATCGTGTAATAAAGACATAGGGCCGCGTGGACGCGCGCCAAAGACAAGTTCGAAGGGAGAAAAATCCTGTGTGTTCATTAGGGACTTCTCTATAGGCAAAGAGAGCCGCGGGTAAAACCCTGTCCCAATCTTGAGGATGATCTTCAGTTATCTTACCAAGCAAAGTCTTGAGCGTTCTATTCAGACGCTCAACTAACCCATTAGACATAGGATGGTAGATACTACTGAGAGATCGTTCAATATGTAAGGTAGACATTACCTGTGACATAGTGTCAGATATGAGTTGAGTGCCATGGTCTGATAATATTTCTCTGGGGAACCCCAAGCGAGAAAATATCAACCAAAGAGCATCTGCGATATCTGTAGTAGATATGCTCTTAAGAGGAATAGCCTCTGGCCAACGTGTGCACATATCGACACATGTAAGGATAAACTGATGTCCTCTGGCCGACTTGACCTTAAAAGGGCCAATAATATCTATGGCCATTTTCTGAAACGGCCGAATAGGAATGTCAGCAGCCTGGATAGGCGCAGCATGTCGTGGTCCTCTAGATTTGACCTCCTGACATACCTTGCATGATCGGCAGTAAATACGAATGTCCTTATTGACAAAAGGCCAAAAGAAAGCCGCAAGGACTCTCGACTTCGTACGGGAAAAACCCATATGTCCAGCACATTGCGAGTCATGAGCATGTTGTAATATTTGCACTCTCATGCTCTTGGGAACAAGAATTTGCGAATGTGCCGACGTAGTCGAATCTTGTACCATACGTACAAGTACGCCGTTTCTCATTGCAATCCAAGATTTTCTATTTGTATCCTGATTCGGATCACCTTTCTTCGCAAGAACGAAGAATTTTTTTTAAAGAAGGATCTTCTTCTTGCAATTTTATGAAAGAGTCACGAGTAATCACTAAGTGACTATCTTGGCTATCAACTCCATTATCACTATTCAGTGAAGTTTCGGGTGTTTGTAGAGCTTGTGCTCTTGTAACTACTGCATTTGTAGCTTGCATGTTATTATCTTCCCAAGCAGCAATCTGCTGTGGGGTACACTCCCTAACTCCGTGAATACGACCAATAATAAG
This sequence comes from Oreohelix idahoensis, assembly GCA_024509875.1. Lineage (NCBI taxonomy): Eukaryota > Metazoa > Mollusca > Gastropoda > Stylommatophora > Oreohelicidae > Oreohelix > Oreohelix idahoensis. The sequence continues at coordinate 322,358 of JAMPIV010013054.1, read as the reverse complement.
GTCCGCAATAGGATTAGGTAAGAGACAAGCATGCACATCTCCAGTAAAGAAAGGAGTGGCAATGCGAATTACAGCAGTAGGATATTTTTTCTAGAGTGCCGCCAAATGTGACACATTTAATAACCCTTCCTGTAGCACAAGATGGATCTACAAGCGATTGTCTAACACCAATAGTGGTGCATCCGGAATCGAAAAGTAGTGAGACCGGAGTATCATTAACAAGACCCTTATGTAGAATTAAAGAACCCCTCCCGTCATGCGCAACAGCAGCAGGAAGAGCGGGAAGTGGGTGACCACAACTCAAAGTAGTTATGGTACCCGGTTCGAATAAAGTACTGCATTGGGGGCATTTGTTTGCTCTCTCAAAGTCAAAAGCAGAACCAGTGACAGCGTCAAAGTTTTTACTATCAACAACATGATTACAGGCTCCCTCAGTTTCCTGTTGTACAGCATTAGCCTGCTGATATCTCTTTTTTTTGTGTTGAGATCTACCCCGACTATTATTACCTCTGAAGTTATCAGAGTTATTATTATCTCTGCAGTTATTATTGTCTCTATTGTAATTGTTATCCTGGTTCGAATTCCACTTTCCACGATTACTATCATGTTCACATTGATGCGAACATCTATTTGTTTGGTTCTGAGGTCTTCGGCAGGAATAACCTCTATTACCATATCCTCTTTTGAAATGCCTATAATTATTAGGGTGATAGTAACGACCACTATCAGGTTGTCTCCAATTCTTCGAAGAAGAATCACCATGAAATTGGTTTCCATGATTTTGACAGAAATTACCGCTACTCTTTCTATCAAAATTTTGTTGGGATCTACGAGCAAAGTTTTGGCCATACGGAGCTGCCGAAGCAACTGGTAAACCTTCTTTCACCTTAGAGTTACCCATGGTTATGTGTGGGTGCGCAGTTACGTATTGGCAACAGAAATCTTCCATTTCTTTTATTGTTTTAGGTTTACGTTCATGAAGGAAAGCAAGGAAAGACTCATTGACAGACGACATGACTTTGTCTCTAAGTATTAAGTCCATAAGTCCTTCATAAGTTTTTTCCGTCTTAGATAGTTCAACCCATCGTGAGAAAGTAATGCGTATTCTTGCAATAAACTCGGAGAATTCAACTCCATTTTCAGGTAACATGTTTTTAAATTGTAGACGATAGCCGTCTTCGTTAAGCTGATATTTCTTTAACAGAGCGGCCCTGACAACCTCATAATTGTTCTTGTCAGGTTCATCCACCATATTTAATATACTTAGAGCTTTACCTGTCAGTATCCCTGATAACTGATAAACATATTTTGCTTTGTCTATGTTATGAGCTGTACATGCTTGTTCAAATCTGTCCAGATAGAACATTATGTCATCACTGGAAGGACTAAATGTTGGTAACTTAATCTTAAAAGTATCATTATTAGCCTTACCAGAAGATGAACCCTTGTTTGAATCATTACCATTACTCATGTTCATCAATTTCAATTTTTCCAACTCTAAAGCTAAGACCTTTTCTTCATGTTCCATTTTTGCTTTCTCTTTCCTCTCATCAGACTCTCTCTGTAATCTTCTCTCCTCAGCCTGAGCCTCTATTTGAAGTCTTTCAGCTTCTTTTTCAAGTCTTTTATTTTCAGCCTCTTTTTCAAGTCTTTTATTTTCAGCCTCTTTTTCATCCACCTGCATCTGCAGTTTCTTTTGTTCAGCTTCCATCTGCAGTTTCTTTTGTTCAGCTTCCATTGCTTTATCATATCGAGCAGTTGCAAATTCTTCTAACTTATCACCAGTCTTCCCAAGCAATTTACCCTGCTCAATAAAGTGCTCAAATGTAGACATGTTGTCTAACATATGAGTCCAAAACCTGAAATAATTAACTAATTTATTTCAAACCTAAGTGTAACAAGTCTTAATTAAGCACTTGTATATTCACATCACCTTATATTATCCCAGTCTCTGTGGGAAACAAGTCTCCAATCAAAGAACTTGTATATGAAATATCACCAATCAATTCTTGATCATAAGTGCACTTCTCATTCAATAGTGCACAACACTATTCATCATTCATTTATCATCAGTGTAGTAGTAACAGTGCATTAGCATAGCCCATTAACTAATTACTATAACTGTAAACAATGACTATGTAAACACATGCAGAATGTAAACATTGAAAATGTAAACAATGCAAACAATGTAAACAATAACAATGTAAACAATAACAAAGATCAGCAACAATACAAAAACGTTCGCAGAAATCAACTAAAAATAAAGCAGAAATTAATGAAATATCACAAAAAATGTGACGATATCTACGATAGAATTAAACAAAATACATGACACCACAGTGTATAAACAAAAATGTTGTATTAAACTAAATTATAGACAAGAGTAGGCTAACAAATACAAACAAATCAAAACAAAACTAAAGAATGCGAAATAATAACGAAAACAATATTAAAACATGTCATCACAGCTAACATAAATAGCAACAGAAGTCGCTTAGCAAATTCCAGTATCGGAAATTTGCAAACCCTACAGAAAACGCTCACAATAGACGACCTCTATGACGTGGCATAATCTAACGGAGACACCACCCAACCGAGAACCCGCTGAAATATAAACATATAAATATACGAATAACATATAAACATATAACATAAAGAATGAGATGATACACAGAAGACTCAGCAGAAGTATAAGGGCACAGTTTACATACAAACAGGCCACTTAACTTATAGGCTTCCAATCGTAGAACAGCAGAAAAAACGGATGTCAATCAACGTCCTAAAGAGCGAAGCTCCAACGATGATGGCACATCTGAACTGCTTCCACTGCTAACACGATGGTACAAGAGCTTCTGACATACTGTGTGTTGAGTTGTTTCGGCACTTGACCTTCTAATCCAAAAGTAAGTTGATGGAAATCGGTACTTGGCCTTCTTCAGAAAACAACCCGTTTCAACCGGCACTTGACCTTCACAAAAACGACAGCACTGGAACCTTGACAGCAGCAACTTGCTTGACTTGCGTAAAAGATAACAGCAGTCCGAGTTATCCGGCAACATGTAACAACGCCGGGTACTGTCAAATTCTTGTTTCCGTCAAAAAATTGAAATTTTGACTTTTGCCGGGCAACGCCGAGTACTTTGAAAATTTTGAAGATGTTGACTGTCTTGAAGAATGTTAATTTCTTGAAGGATGCTGATGAATTCTTGTTGAAAATGAAGTGGGTAAGGGACCCCGTGTTTGCTGGTACCAGAATCAAACCAGCTTATGGCCACCAAATGATGCGTGATGCCATATGATGATGGATGGTATCCGCATGTCTGGTTTTGTGTAGTGTGCAGATGTGTTCAGTCAAACAATGTTCATACAAAAATAACAGGGCAATCCACATAGGACGTCAGTAAACTCACGACGTATAAAGTCAATGATTCTTGAAACAGCCGTTGACGTTTTTCTTCATTATTTATTGTGGACGCCACAGTGACAAAATGGTTACGCGAATATGTAGACACATCAAACAGTCATTATCACAGCAACATTCAATACAGCAATAGACGGTAGACAGCATTACAATGATGAGTCAGATGCATGTTATATTTCATAGTGCTGTAAATGTAGTCAGGTGAAAAACTCCATCCTTTTCTATAACAGCCAGGAGATAACCAGATGTATGAGATCAGTTCACTCTCCTTAATCTGACTTCAGCAAGACAGACACGTCTGCCGAAGTATAAATAATGTCCTCAAAAATATCCTCTAGATAACAAAGGTTTTTTCAAACCTAGTTCAGGTAACCAAGTAGCAAGTAATAGTCCTTGGGACCTGCATCAACCGATGCAGCACAATACAGCGACATGTGAGCTAGGAAAACATCTCGTGACGACGACTTTCGAAGACAGGCTATGAGCCAGAAATCGTTCACGACCAAAAATCGATAGAGTTAATGAAAATGTTAATTTACCTTGCCTTCCGGAAATACACAGAAATATTATGCCTCCCGGCATGTGCAAATACACTAGAGGTATTATCCCGAATAAACGAAATATCCATAAGAGGACTACACATCCCTGACAGAACAAAAAATAGCGGAGATCCCCTCTTCAATGAGGCATCTCTTTCGCCATTCCAAATCGCTCACTCCACTAGTGGTGGGCGGAAACCGATCGACCAAGAAGCAAGACAAGTCATGCGCAGTCCAGCGCAAAATGACCACAGCTCAAACTTAACTGCATTCGATACCAACGCGAGAAGACAAATGCTTACCGAGAAAAGTAACTATAAATTTCAAGCAGTTGTTGCCCTTGCGTTATAAAATAGATATTGTAATAAAATGATGTTGCGAGAATTTATCACGCAACACTAAGGTTGTTTATTGACCTTCCACTGATGTTCAGTCCTGGTATTTCCTGTATCTGTTTGAAACTTTTTCGGTGTATAAATTAAATAGGCATGGGGACAGCACACAACCTTGTCTGACACCTCTCTTTATGTCTATGTATGATGAATAATTCCTTCCAGATCTTACTGTGGCAGTTTGCTCCCAATAAAGGTTACTGAGTATTCTTATATCTTTTCCATCACTACCTATGTCTTCGAGGCATTCAATTATTTTCTCATGATGAACTCTGTCAAAAGCCTTCTTATAGTCAATCAAGCACATGTACATACTTTTTTGGACCTGTGTATATTTTTCTGCTAATATTCTTAGGCAAAATATTGCCTCTCTTGTTCCACTGTTCCGTCTAAAACCAAACTGTTCTTCTTGGATTTCGCTGTCTACCTTACTTTTTATTCTTTCCTGTATGATTTTGAGCAGTATCTTAATTGCATGACTCATCAGGCTGATTGTTCTGAAGTCTGAACATTCTGTTGCATTAGGTTTTTTTTTTTTTTTTTTTTTTTTGGTTGAGCAACCCTGAGCCCATATCAGTAAGGAATCAGCAACTGGTACAGACAGACACCTTCACATACCTAGGATGCATAGTAACACCAGACCGAGGGACAGGCAAAGACATCAACATCAGAATGAATAAGGCAAGAACAGCCTTTTTTAGCCTAAACAACATCTGGAAGTCCTCTCAATACAGCACAAGCACAAAATTAAGATTATATCAGAGCTGTGTGCTTTCTGTGCTTCTCTATGGCGCGGAATGCTGGAGAGTTACAGAGAAGGAAATGTCGAAATTGTCCTCTTTTCACACAACATGCCTAAGAAAAATTCACCGAATCTTTTGGCCGAATACCATCACCAACCAAGATCTGCTTGCTCGGAGCAAGCAAGAGGACATGCACACCATCATAGCTGGCAGACGCTGGAGCTGGGTTGGCCATGTCCTCAGAAGAGACCCTGTTGCCATCACAAGAACAGCTATGCTTTGGACCCCTGAAGGAAAACGAAAGAGAGGCCGACCAAAAACAACCTGGCGGAGGACTGTGGAGGCTGAGGTGCAAAGAATGAACCAGAGTTGGGGCACTGTACGAAGGATGGCCGCCGACCGAGCAAAGTGGAATCAATTTGTTGTTGCCCTACAAGACGCCACTAGGCGTGATGGCCACTGACTGCTTTGACGGTCGGCGGCTAAGGATCAAAGAAGAAAGAAGAAGAAGGTTTTTTTGGGCAATGTTATAAAAACTGATGTCTTCATGTCGTGTGGTATATATCCTGTATTGTATATATCGTTGCATATTTCTGTGATTGTATCTATACCAAAGCTCTCCAGAGCTTCTATCATTTCAATTTTTATATTATCCATGCCTGCTGATTTTCCTTTTTGTATCATATGTATGGCATTCTCTACTTCTGATCTGAGAATGTTTGGGCCTTCATTAGAATCTGGTGATGGTTTTTTTTTACCTCTGTTGTCCTCGAATAGTTCTTTTACGTATTCTGCCCATCTGTTTGATATGTCTTTCTCATCAAGTAATATTACACTATTTTTGTTCTTGATACAGCTTCCTCCTTGTGCAAACCGCGACCTATTTGATAATTTCTTTATTTCTTCATGCATATCTCTTGTCATGTGCTTTGCTTCCAAGTCTTCTATTTCCTTGCATTTTGTTTCTGACCACCGTTCTTTTGCTTGTCTACACAAAGTACGTATGTCATTGTCTATTGTTTTATATTCTGGAGTGTTTTTTGCTTTCTTTCTTTCTGCCATTTTATTCAAGATGTCGTCTGTCATCCAAATTTGATTTTTCTTAGGCTCCTTTTTAGGTAAATTTGCATTTGCTGATTGTATGCTTGCTTTTAAGCATTCCCATTTTGCGGTTACTTTTTCTTCTGGGTTTTCTCTTCTATACTGCTCCATGCTTTCTGTCAATAACTGTTGGTATTTATTTTTGACGTCGATTAAATATTTTTGTTTTATATCTGGTTGTTTCAGCGCTGATATTTCTATCTGGGGTTCCTTCTGTCTTCTGTTTCCTGTTGTTTTCAGCTTTATATTTACTTTGATGACGACTGGATTGTGATCTGAATTTATGTCGGCGCCAGGATGTGTCTTTGCACTTGTGACACTGTTCTTAAATCTATGTTTTATCATGATATAGTCAATTTGATTTCTTGTTACATCTCCTGGGCTTTTCCTTGTGTATAATTTCTTTGGGTGGTGTTCGAAAAAGGTGTTACATATGACCAGCTGGTTTTCTTCACAGAACTGGATAAGTCTGTCTCTTTGATTTCTTGTTACATCTCCTGGGCTTTTCCTTGTGTATACTTTCTTTGGGTGGTGTTCGAAAAAGGTGTTACATATGACCAGCTGGTTTTCTTCACAGAACTGGATAAGTCTGTCTCCTCTATCATTTCTTGTTCCTAATCCATACTGTCCTACTATTTTCTTGTATTTTCCTTTTCCTACTTTTGCATTCATATCACCCATTACTATCAACACATCTGTAGATTTCACTGGTTTAAGTGTGTGTTGTAGCTCTCATAGCATTCTTCTATTTCTTCCTCGCTGTGATCTTTAGTTGGTGCATAAGTTTGTAAGATTGATATGTCGAATGGTTTTGCTCTCATCTTTAGTAACATCATTCTGTCATTGTGTGTCCAGTATCCACATACGTATTTTTCTAACTCCTTCTTTATCAACATTCCTACCCCTCTTTCGTGTTTTTCTCCTCCTGAGTGTATAAGCGTGTACTGGTCTCTTTTTATGTAGCCTGTATCCAATAGTCTTGCCTCTGCAACTCCCAGTATATCGAGTTTCATGTCTGTTGTCTATAATATAAGATTGTCAAGCTTTCCTTCTCCGTTTAGAGTTCTAACGTCCCATGTTCATATTTTTAGGCTCCTCCTACTAGTTTTTAAGTGGTCTTTCTCAGAATGCTCCCTTTCAACAGAATTTAAGGAACACTCGTCATTATGTACTTCCTTACTCATTAGATGAGTTGCCTCTTCCTTGTTAATTTGTACAGTAGATTTTTCCCCAGGGGACAGAGAGTTCTCTACATATCGGTTCTTATCTTGTTGTTGGGATCTCATTACATTCTGTAGGAAGTACGTGGTAAGGCCCCAATCTCTTCCACGGTGGCTAGCCGTTGTCTTTTTCTATGTCCGACACGCCTCTAGTGCGCCACACACTTTGCTGTTCCGCTTTGCGAGCCGTTGATCTTCTCAGATTCCTCCGCCTCACTCACCGTCTCAGTCTTTGTGTACTATGGATGGACATTCCCTTGAGTAAGATTGCTCCTACTCCACTCATATAGTTTAGCCAGTCAGCCAAGACTGTTGCCCGGGATGTGGCCACCGCTGTACACAAGCGGTATTCGTGGAGCCATACATGAGCTAGATAAAGAGAGGAGAACCAAATAGGATCCTGACTATCCTAAAAAGGACATGGCTGTCTCTCACCATGAGGTACTATCCCTCTCTCTTTATCCTACATCATACATGCATTTAATTTGACCTTAAATTTCTTGAAGTATTCCAACTAAGGGATATTCTAAACTTGGTCTTCGTAATCGATTCTGAAGTTTATCGTTTCGTCCATCACTCATCAGTATCACGGAAACGTGACGCTGAGTTGTTAATATGTAGAGCGGAACCATCTCTTTTAGCCAGCCTTAACACTAGGGTAGTGGATACAAGACATTTTAAACACCATTTCTGTTTTTTAGAAAACAAAACTTTAAAAAAAATGACAGAAGAACGGGTCATACGCGTTGGAACCAGAAAAAGTCAAGTAAGCAACTGTTGAATATTTATAGGCCTAGTTGTTATAAAACACAATTGGGCTAGTCCCGCTAGTAGATACAAAATTGACTCTTAATGACATGTAAGCCATAGTTCACAAAGTCAAGGCCATTTTATGACGTCAAAGGGACAATGACGACACGGAAAGACCTTGAAGGGATGGCACTGGACGTGATGGCGGAGAGTGGATTTGTTGAAGGCTTATACTCCACAAACAGAAGATGCGAAGAAGACGCTGGGGATGGATAGGACACACATTAAGAAACCCAGCTGATATCAACAACAGTGTTTTCCATACGGTCTCCAAAAAAAAAAAGAATTCAGAGACCAGTAATAATGATTAGGTTTAGAAATCCTAACTAATGAGTAACTTATTTAGATGGTATCTTAGAACATGTCCCAGTGTTCATTTAGGTTGAAATGGCGCATGCATTGTTATTCTTAGCTTTGGAGCCATAAAAACCAAACAGGAATAGGCCTACAGTATTACGAACGTAGTCAAGTTTTTGCCAAACTAGACACCTTTCTCCTTCGCCCCTGCAATTTTTTTCTTCTAGTTTTCATCAAGCGAGTGCAAGTGGCAACATGGGTAGAGCATTTGCTTCTTATGGCAAAGGGACTGGATTCAAAACTAGCTCACATCACACTTCAGTCTACCCAGCAGTAAATATGAGCAGGCCTATCTGACTCTGTTCTTGAGTTAGGGAAAGTGAAGACAGCAAGGAAGAGAACTGGTCACGCCATCACATAATTCTGAGACCTATTATAAATGAAGTCTCTAACACTTCTCACCCCTATGACAGTATCTGCCAATGGACTACCTTTGACTTCATTTGTCATCTTTTACACAACAAACATACGCTGTATAGTTAGTTGACTTTGTAACTGTAACGTGCTGCAGTATGTTTTTAGTTATATCCAGAATGTCCTTACCTCAATAACATGATTGATGTTAAAAGTTATAAATACTTTTAGTTAGCAACCATCATACTTGAAGAAACACCCCTACCAGATGTAGAATCGTACACATATCTTGGGAGCAATATAGACACAGTTGGAGGGACAGATAATGATATCAAAATAAGAATACACAAGGCTAGAGGAGTTTTCAGTGTATTGACATCACGTGCTGGCCTTCAAAGCTTGTATACACTACTTAGACAGAACAGACTACACTGGCTTGGCCATGTCTGCCGCATGGAAGATGGTCACATCCCGAAAGATATCTTCTACGGACAACTAGCACATGACACAAGAACAGTTGGGCGACCGCAGATGAGGTTCAAAGACGTGTGCAAGAGAGACATGAGGGCACTGGATATAAATCCAGCAATCTGGGGGGGGGGGGGGGGGGGGGGGGGGGGGGCCAGAGAAGCTGCTGATCACACCAAGTGGCGATGCTATTTACGGCACCACCTAAGATTGGGCTCAAAGAAGCTGTCATGGCAAGCAGAAGAGAGGAGAAAATGTCAAAAGGAACACCAGGAAAATAAGCACCTATCACCTCAGGGGTGCATTCCCATAGTCCGTTATGACTGACGGGGCTATTATTATTATGAGATCAAGAGCAGTCAAGCCCAACTCAAAAATAAGAAACTGAAATGTCAAGTTAGTCCTATTGAATGGCTCAGAATCATGGAGAACAACAACCAAAAAGCTACAGACTGTCATAAATAGGTGCTGCCATAAAATAGAATGATTGAGATGGTATGAACGGGACCCAAAGATGCAGCAATAGAGAATGCAGTCAGTGACCCATAGCTTGACTGCTTGCATCAGGGTCAGCGAACCAGAGCTGACCAAGACCCTACTCCACCTTCACGTGGTGGTCCTGGAAACAGGCTGCATCACTGCAGTCTGGCTGAGAGAGTAGGGATCGAAGAGGGAAGGCAAACCTGGTCCCAAAAAATGCCGTGCTGAAGTCAGATGTGTCGGCCGAAAAGCGCAGATATCACAGCTCCGGCGTAAATAGACACAACGCAACCAACGTCCTTTTCAGGACGAACGAGGAAGAAGAAGAAGAAGATGGTATGAACCAGCATGGAACTGATGACAAGAACCAGACAAGTGCCAGTGGAACGAACGAACGAACGAACGAACGAACTTTATTTTCAAAGGGTTGAGAATTGGGCACGCAGGCCCGTCTGACATTCTGCCCTTCCTTTCTCTCGTCTTTTATACTGATTTCATTTATTCTCACATACATTTTACCCATCATTTCAAAGAATTCAACGTTATAAAGGTAAAATAATAGCATACTCACATTCACAGTATCTAATTATAAACATGAAATAAACTATGTTGAAAAATACAAACTAAGTATCACCATGAAACAAAATATGTTGAAAAACACTATCATCATCATTAAACCTACATTCGATATTATATCATTTGTTCGGAGAGAGAGAGAGAGAGAGAGAGAGAGAGAGAGAGAGAGAGAGAGAGAGAGAGAGAGAGAGAGAGAGAGAGAGAGAGAGAGAGCGAACGAACGAACGAACGAACGAACGAACTTTATTTTCAAAGGGTTGAGAATTGGGCACGCAGGCCCGTCTGACATTCTGCCCTTCCTTTCTCCCGTCTTTTATACTGATTTCATTTATTCTCACATACAATTTACCCATCAATTCAAGGAATTCAACGTTGTACAGGTAAAATAATAGCATACTCACATTCACAGTATCTAATTATAAACATGAAATAAAATATGTTGAAAAGTACAAACTAAGTATTACCATGAAACAAAATATGTTGAAAAGCACTAACATCATCATTAAACCTACACTCGATATTATACCATTTGTTCGGAAAAATAATCATATTAGGGGGGCAGATAATCAGAACTCATAAAGTATTTGAAAAGTTTACGATTGTATGAATAGGGACTGAGGTTGTTATGTTTTAGATAATGTGGAAGATAGTTCCAAAGATGAGCAGCAGAGTAAGCTAAGCTTTTCTTGAATAAGTCAAGCCTAGGCTTGGGCACTTGTATTTTGTTAAGGCGTTGACTGCGTCTTTCACTGTATTTGAACATTGGCCACAGATATGTTGGAGCATTCTGTGACAGGATTTTGTGAACAAATTTAGCTTTGTTGAACAGAAAGCGCTTTCTTAGAGGCAGTATTTTGAGATATTTATATAGATCTACACACTGTGTTTGGCAGTTGTCAGAAACTAGACGCACTGCACGCTTTTGTAGTGAATGGAGTCTTTTTGTGTTGGACATAGAACAACCATCCCAGATTGTGGAGCAATAGTCAAGGTTTGTTTGTATGCGAGATACATAGAACAATTTTCGTGCATCTTCATCTAGGAAATGTTTGATTTTAGCTAACTGGTAAACTTTCTGTGCCGTTTGCTTAGTCAGTGCATGAACATGTGAGTTCCAATTAAGATGCTGGTCAACGACTATTCCTAGAGTTTTATGTTCATTAACGTTTTCAATTGGTGAGGTACCAATATAGATCTGAAGTGTTGTTTTCTCTGAATTTTGTAATTTTTGTCTAGTTGATATTAACATGCACTTTGTTTTAATTATATTAATTAGCATGCGATTTCCGATGCTCCACTTAATCAGATTGTCTGTATCTTTTTGTAACGATAGTTCGAGTGTGTTGCAACTCGTATCACTCGTGTAGATAGTACAGTCATCAGCAAATAGGTCACAGGATGCGTGTTCGACGTGTAATGGAAGGTCATTAATGTATATGGCAAAAAGTAGAGGCCCAAGAATAGAGCCCTGAGGAACGCCGGTATTTATTATGGTTGGGTATGAGCAAGAGTTATTGTAAGAAACTACATGTTTTCTGTCTGACAGGAATGATTTAATTATCGTCACTAGTTGAAGGTTTACTTTTGATGTTTCTAGTTTTCTAATTAAAATAGCGTGATCTATCATATCAAATGCTTTTTTAAAGTCTACAAAAACTGCCCCACATATGTTATCGTTATTAATATTTAAGTGCCAGTTGTCAATCATCTTAGTTAGAGCTGTGTGACATGAATGTTTAGGTCTAAACCCCGACTGACTATCAATTAGCAAGCCGTTGTTAACTAGGTGTTGTAGTGTTATTTTATGTATGTATTTTTCTAGTGGTTTGGATAGCGATGATATTAAGGAGATTGGCCTATAGTTACCAAGGTTATTATTGTCGGAAGAGCCAGGTTTTAAGAGACGATATACCTTAGCGACTTTAAAGTGCCACGGAAAGTAGCTCCGTGCGATACATTGATTGTATATGTATGTAAGCGAATCACTAATAGCTGGAGCCGTATAACGCAGTATTCGATTACTGACTCCGTCAAGTCCTGATGAGTTATTATCTTTAAGTCCTAGAAGATAGTTATACACTTCATTAACTGTGATAAACGGAATGTTGGATGGGATTGTGTTGGTACATTTGTTCTCACAAAATACTGACAGCCTGCCTAAGTCACAAGGTGAATTTGGTATTGTAGATTTAAGACTGTTTATTTCTGCCTGAAGGTAATTGCTGAAGTCTGTGGGAGTAAATGAAGTATTAGGGGTTGACGAGACTGACAGATTTCGCTTGTTCGCTAAGGTATTGATTGCTTTCCATATATCTTTACTGTTTGTTTTGTTCTGAACCAAATTTTTAAAGTAATTCTTTTTTTCTCTACGAATTAAATATTGCACGTTGTTCCTCTGTTCTCTGTATATGTTAAAGTCCTTGTTTTTGTGAGCTTGATCTCTCTGCCTCATGGCGTCTAGCACTGCTTGTGTGATCCAAGGAGATTTGACCTGTCGTTTCACACGAACTTCTTTAGTTGGTGCGTGGTTATCAAACACACAAAGAAAGATACGTGTCCAATGGGCAATGGCGTCATCGGGATCAGAAAGCTGGTAAACACTGGCAAGAGGTGCAGTTCGCAAATCATGTAAAAATAGTTCACGGTTGAAATGTTTAAAACTTCTAAATTTAATACTGATATGTTTATTTCTTGGAGCTTTATATTTATTCTTTGACCACGTGCAACATATAGGGTAGTGGTCACTCATCGCGACAGTAGGAACAGAGCATTCTATAATATTGTCTGCACAGGTGACGTGGAACAAGAGAAGAGGTCACTGACAATCAATAGGATGCACATTGAGGAAACCTGTTGATAGCATTACAAGGCAGTCATTGTTCTGGAATCCCCAGGGTAAGAGAGGCAGACGTAGACCAAAAAACACACGGAGAAGAGAACTGGAGACAGAAATAAAATGATGATGAAGACACAGAAATAATTTGAGCTGGTGGCACAGGAGCAGCACTTGGCATGTGTTTGTTGAAGGCCTATACTCCTTGGGAAGCTAAAGGACATTGATTGATTTGTACTTGCCCAGGCACTATTTAACATATTCATTATATTATTTTTGTTATTTTGCTGCTGTTCTTCTAGTTCAGTCGGCTTTGTTTGAGAGTTTTTTTCTTCTTCCTCGTTCATCTTCAGACTTCCACATTAATGACTCTACTATTAAAGGCAGTAGTCAGCTCAAGGTTCCTGACATCTCCAACAGTTTTTCTTGGAGTGAAATAGATTGTTGCCATATGCTACTCCATTCATTGCTGTATGTTGGGCAGGACTGCAGCAGGTGTTTGGCTGTCATTGGGCTGGTGCCACAGGTGTAGAGATCAGTTGCACCAGTTCTGTACTTGTGGTATAGATCAATGAGATCTCAATCTGTTGTGCCCAGTGCGTAGCCGAAAAATGGTGACCTGGTTTCGCCATAGATAGCTGATGATATGCATCATTTTTTAAGTGGCCTGGGTGCTCTCTTTCCCGTTTGAACTTGAATGTGGCTTTTAAAGTTGTTTTTGCCATTTCATACGTTGTCCCTATATCTTACTGTTGTAGCGCTCCTCCTTAGCAAGTTTGTCTGCCTCCTCATTTCCTAATATGTTGCAATGGGCTGGTATCCACTGGATTGTGCTCTTGTTGAAGCATTTGGCCAGTCTTTCAAGAGAGTTTATTAGATCTTTTAATCCCTTAGCATGGTGGCCCTACAAAGCTGTTATTACTGAGAGGGCATCTGTAAAGATCAGTATCTGTTTTTTCTGCATGTGCTTTGCATTCAATAAGAGTTTTCACTGCCTGTTGCAGGGCTTCGGCTTCAGCATTGAAGTTACTGCAGTATTTGCCAGTGGCTAATGTCAGAGAGTGGATTCTATTGTCTGACTGTTCAAAGTGGTTGAATCACAGCATACAGTACACATGCTGCCATGTCGTTTAACTCATGATCAATAAGTCTTCACAGTTGGCCGAGCATGCTTGTGATTCATAACGACCCATATTTGGGTTTTTTTTATGTCAATTATTTTTGTAAAGCTCAACACAGGGTAAGGTTTATGGTTAAGATTAGCATTAACAGTTATTGTTCTCAGATTTGTAGTCATCAATACTAATCAAAATCAAAAACATAACCCTGTTTCGAGCTTTTTAACATATAATGAGGTGCGACTTATCAATTGCGAGTTAGGCGATGCAGTAGCATGGGTACTCTATTCTGTGATTCACCCTTTTGTAATATACATATATATTTACTACTTACTGACAAGTGTTACTTGATCCTGGGCTCACAGTATGACCTCCCTTGCCACGGCTAAGCCAGTATTTGAAAATATTTCTTTTAAACATCTCTCTGCCAGTTTCCTTCAGAATTTATTTTTATTTCTTAATATCAGAGTTATTTATAGATATAAAATGCATCTTTTGACAATTATTAACCATAACCAGATCCAACACAAAATGAAAATACATGAGTGGCCACAGATGTTGGCCCTGAAAATACACAGGGAAAAAGACACAAATAATGAGAATAAACAAAACAAATGAAAACAAGATTGCAGTGAAGCAAACATCCATATAAGATGAGGACTTTTACATAGATCATAGCAGCCATATAGACTGAGCTGTATGAAAAGACAGTCATACCAAAATAAGAATACAAAAGCCTAGAGGAGCTTTCCTTGCATTGGGAAATGTGTGAAAATCAAAATAAATCAGGGACCCCAAGATGCAGCAATAGTGAATGCAATCAGCGACCCATAGCTGTACTGCTTGCATCAGGACTAGCGAACCAGAGCTGGTCAAGACCGCACTCCACCTCCACGTGGTGGTCCTGGAAACAGTCTGCAGCAGTGCAGTCTGGCTGAGCGAGTGCAGATCGCAATGGGAAGGCAAACCCGGTCCCTAAAAAATGCCGTGCTGAAGTCGGATGTGTCGACCGAAAGGTGCAGATATCACAGCTTAGGTGTAAACAGACACAACGCAACCAACGTCCTTTTCAGGACGAACGACGAAGAAGAAGAAGAAAAGAAATCAAGTCCATTACAAAATGTTTCTTGTATCCAGTCCCCACCACCAACATCTTCTTCTCTTCTCTTGTTCCACTAGTACTTGTCTCATTCATGTTGTCAGTTCCACATTGGTGATCTTGTAACTATTTCAGACCGTCTGCTCTACACAATCTGTTTATGAAAGTCTGTAACTTCTTGGTTGTTGTGTTTTGATGTTTTGGAGCCATACAGTAGAGGGCTGACTTGACATTTCACTTGAATATTCTCTTTTATGTTCTCCCCCCTCTTGAGGCAGAAAATTGTTAATTTAATTTTTGTATTGTTTTGTAAGATATTTTAACATCTGTAATTGTGCCATTGTCTAGAAAGAAACATCCTGAAAAGTGATCAGGATCTACAGGGTGAGTTCTACTGCAGCCTTGATATATCAGAGATGCATGATGTGTGTTGGACATATTTACTTGCACAAAAGTTTTTTTTTTTCTGCACAGTTTTTGTCTCTTTCTTCTAGCTGGCTCTTATCCAGACTAACTCTGTGATACAGATGCTAAAGATCTTGGATCCAACACTCAAGTTTGAAACAGGCAAGTACCATACATTACTGCGGTCCATATAACTCTTTGTTCATTGGTCTTTGTTGCCACAGGCTGTCAGTAGGTCATCTTGTTACTTTCTTCCTTTTTTTTTGTTTTAAATTTAATTTTAATGTTTGTCCCATTTCTTGAGGCACACCTCTTTCAAACACAGACAATTGCTATTTAGTTATATCAGTACATGATTCTTAATAGTGCTACATTAGGTTTCCAGAAAGTGCTGGATGTAGATAATCCAGGGATGCAGTTTGATAGAACATTGTTAAGAAGACCATGAGGGAGCATGGCTTCGGCGATGTACTGGTGACCAGGTGTTCATGGTTCAAACCCGGGCGTCAGCGTTTGAAGGAATGTTTACGACCGGAAATTTGACTGTATAACCTGAACGGCTCCTGTGATAAACCCTCTGTGGATGGGAAGGAGCAAAGCTCCTGACCGGGTTGGAAGGAAAGTCCTCAGGTTCCCCAGCCTCGCAATGACATGTCATTGGGCCGAAGGGCTGAAAGCCCAAGTGCCGTTGGTTAAGAAAAAAAAAAAAAAAGAAGACCATGAGTAATGACTGTTAAAGAATATTATTATGTGGTTTTACATGTTGGCTTCACTTAGGTCTGTTAGCAGTATAATATATTAGGTAGCATTTCTATCTGAAATCAACATGTTATGTTTTGCACCATTTGTTAATGAATGCGATAGTGGGTTGAGTATCTAAGGAATATGACGTAGTGAGTTGCCGTGCTAATTGAGTAAAACAGTTGATCTTGACCTGTTGTAGTTTGAATCCGTCGAAGGAAGACGTGATTGATTTTGCTTCTATGCGAGTTTAAGTTTTATGATAGTACTCCTGCATGGCTTAGTTGGATAAAGGTCGCCACAATTATTTCGTTGATGTTGAACGCAAGTATAATGATTCAAGAGTATTTTATAAGAGGAGTCTATTTTTCCAGGAGCTATTGAATATAATTTGAATATCCATACTTTGGTTATCGCTACTTGGGTGTTACGGATGCCGTCACCTTTTCAGTATATAGGCCAGAGTATGTGATGACATGAAGAGGACATTAGGAGACGCATTGCATGTATTCATAAGATGCCATGTATTGAAGTGAGGAATTGTCTGGATAATAAATATGTCTCATGATTGTTGGACCCAAAAAGAAACCAAGAGTTTGAAGCTATGAATATTCATCATCGTTATAATCACCCAAACCATTCGCTGATATAGCATGATTTGCTCATATATAATTATCATCACCAGTTCTTGAAGTTGCAATAAATTTCAATCAACAAACGCACGCAACAATGACAAAGTCCTGAAAGAAGCCAGAGTGTAAAGGAAATTATTATTCATATTAGAAGTAAACAGTTCACTTTTCTTTGAGCATGTAATGAGAAGGATAATCTTGGAATATGTTGTATCTTCTTCTTCTTCTTCCGTCCTTAGCCACCGACCGTCAAAGCAGTCAGTGGCCATTACGCCTAGTGGCGTCTTAGGGCAACAGCAGATAGGTTTTCTTTGCCATTGTTTCCCATCACGCCTATTGGCGTCTTTAGGGCAACGGCAAATCAATCCATTTGCTGTCGTTTCCGTAATCGAAGTGACTGGCAAACGGGTGATCAGCCCGTTGGTAATATGTTGTATAAGCTGGACAAATTGAAGGTCAAAGAGAGAAGGTACTTGACATTGTGGCATGAAAACAAGTCAGCAACATAATTGATGATAAATAGTAAACTGCTTAGACAGCACAGATTATGCTGGCTTGGCTATGTCTGCCACATGGAAGATGGTCGCATCCCAAATATATCTTCTACGGACAATAGGCAGATGGCAAAAGAGCAGTTGAGTGACTGCAGCTGAGGTTCAAAGATGTGTGCAATAGAGACATGAAGGCAGTGGACATAAATTCAGCAACCTGAGAGGAGGAAGCTGCTGACTGCAGCAAGTGCTCATGCTTTCTACGGCGCCACCTCAGTTTAGGCGAAAAGAAGCTCTCACAAAAAGCAGAAGAAAGGAGAAAATGTGGAAAGGAACACCAGGAAAATAAGCAGCTGCGGGCTGAAGGAGCTATTGTTATTAGTAGTAGTAGTAGTAGTAGTAGTAGTAGTAGTAGTAGTATTAGTAGTAGTGGAGGAGCCGCGCTAGCGTAGTGGTTACAACACCGCTCTGGCGACTGGGTGATTCAGGATCAAACCCGGGCGACAGCATTTGAGGATTTTTCGTCGACCGGGATTTGGACTGGATTAACTCGAGACCTGGCGAGGACATTTGAAGGAGTGTATGTCCGTCATTGTCATTGCTGTTTTTCTGACTTTTTCTTGTAGTGCCAATGACCACAACCGGTGATCGCATTTTGGATTCTGCGCTTTCTAAAGTAAGTTATATTTCCTTACCATAATTCTTTTCTATATTAATAATTTTTAATGGTATTTGTCTTTAGTTGGCCTATCCAAGTTTTTGTAGTTTTAAATGTCTACAGGATGGAGTAACCAACCTTATGACAAACCCTCCTTAATCACATTTTGACAACATACTTGGTAGGTCACAGTGTTACTATTCTTTGCTCAGCTTTCGGGCCCCTGTAACACACGTGTGAATATAGACACATTTGGAGAGACAGACAGTGATTTCAAAATAAGAATACACAAGGCTAGATTAATGCCCCTAGATCTATAGAGAGTTACGCCAACTATGTCAGAATCGAAAACGAGGCTGAACGACGTAGACGCCATTTTCGGCTGGACAATACCAGGGCTAGTAGCGAGAATAAGCATCGAGTAAGACTTTAAAAAAAAATTAATTAATGAAAATAAATATCCTGTTCAACTTCTGATGGGTTATAATTAGGATATATATTGTTTTCAATTCAAAATAATATGAACAACTGCCGATAAGAGAAAGTGGCATCACATTTGTCAAATCATTGTAAATAGGGACAATCACAATTATGCTTTTACATTAAATAAATAAACAAACAAACAAAAAATTTAAAAAAAAAATAAAGAAGAAACTCTGAACAAGAATAATATTAAAATGGAGGGGTGTAAAGACCTGGTAGCTCCAGTTATATAACTGAGTCCAACCCAATTTGGTGATTGCTTCCCGTGTTGCCAGACTTGTGTGAGGTCGCGCATTGTCGTGAAGGAGAAGCAGGTCTGCTGGATTCTTTTGCCGCCGAACTCAGCGAAAACGTTGATTGAGTTTTTTCAGTGTCTTAATGTAAGCTTGCGAATTGATTGTCTCTCCTCTTGGCATAACGTCCACAAGAATCGCACCTTCAATGTCCCAAAAGACATTGATCATGACCTGAAGGAATTGTCTTGAATTTCTTTCTTCGTGGTGATTGCGGATGATGCCACTTCATTGACTGTCTTTTTGTCTCAGGTTCAAAATGATGTGCCCAGGTTTCGTCACCTGTAACCATCTTAGCCAAAATGTTCTCTCCATCAGCATTAAAACGCTCCAACAATTCAGAAGAAATTGCTTTCCTTTGCAATCGGTGGTCATTTGTGAGACTTCGAGGAACCAATCTTGCGCAAACCTTAGAAAATCCGAGAGTTTTTATAACTGCATTTGCACTACCAATGCTGACTGACAGCTGTAAGGCCAATTGTTGAGTAGTGATTCGCCTATCAGTAAGAATAATGCCCTCAGCGCATTTCAACATTTCTGCGTTGGTGGCTGTGGCAGGACGTCCACAGCGTGGCCGATCAAGCAGCTCCATATCTCCACTTCCTGATTCTTTGATTCTCTGAACCCAGCGACTGTCTGTACTCCTGTCGACTGCAAAACTTCCATACACATCACATAGACGCTTGTGAATGTTCACAACAGTTTCCTTCTCTGCAACGAGAAATTCTATCACAATTCGCTGCTTATAACGTAAGTTGCTAACATGCTCCATTTCAACGGTTTAGGGCAGCCGTATTATTTGGCTGGTTGCGGTGCAATTTGGTGCACACAATTGGCACATGCCATATTTGAAGTGAGCAAAATTTCATGCTTCTATCTTCATTATTAGCTGAGAAAAACGATGTGGTGCATTACTTTCTGAACGCCCCTCGTATTATTTTATAAGGTAGTATGTTTTGCTAAGTGTTGCAATTCGTACAGAATATTTGTTGCTAAATAGTGAAATTGTAACGGAATTTAAATTTCAACGGAGTATGTGTTAAAAATTCACTCTACTGATTCTATTCCATAAACCGGTAAGTAAACTAGTTTTCTTCTTTTTGTTTTGTTAGTTGAAATACAAAGAATAATACAAATATGTGCTACTGTATTTGCATCTAATTTTATTTCAAATTATTAGTTAACCTAAACGAAAATGCGATTGGGTCCATTTTCCTGCTATTCGGGTACAGCCGAAAATGGCGGCCAAATTTTAGTTGGCGTAACTCTTATATGATAAAGGGGCACTAGGCTAGATTAGCTTCCATTGCTTTGGGAAATATATGGAGATCAAGAGAAATCAAGTCCAAAACAAAAATCAGAATCTTCAGTCCTACTTTATGTCTCTGAACAGGGAGCACTACCAAAAGGCTACAGACTTTCATAAATGGGTGCTTGTGTAAAACAGAAGGATTGTTGTTATATGACAAGATCACTAATGTGAAACTGATGACAAGATCACTAATGTGAAACTTATGACAAGATGACTAATGTGAAACTGATGACAAGATGACTAATGTGAAGCTGATGATAAGATGACTAATGTGAAACTGATGACAAGATGACTAATGTGAAGCTGATGACAAGAAGACTAATATGAAACTGATGACAAGATGACTAATGTGAAGAAGATGACTAATGTGAAGCTGATGACAAGATGACTAATGTGAAGCTGATGACAAGATGACTAATGTGAAGCTGATGACAAGATTACTAATGTGAAACTGATGACAAGATGACTAATGTGAAGCTTATGACAAGATGACTAATGTGAAACTGATGACAAGATGACTAATGTGAAACTGATGACAAGATGACTAATGTGAAGCTGATGACAAGATGACTAATGTGAAGCTGATGACAAGATGACTAATGTGAAGCTGATGACAAGATGACTAATGTGAAGCTGATGACAAGATGACTAATGGGAAACTGATGACAAGATGACTAATGTGAAGCTGATGACAAGATGACTAATGTGAAGCTGATGACAAGATGACTAATGTGAAACTGATGACAAGATCACTAAGGTGAAACTGATGACAAGATGACTAATGTGAAACTGATGACAAGATGACTAATGTGAAACTGATGACAAGATGACTAATGTGAAGCTGATGACAAGATGACTAATGTTAAGCTGATGACAAGATGACTAATGTGAAACTGATGACAAGATGACTAATGTGAAACTTATGACAAGATGACTAATGTGAAACTTATGACAAGATGACTAATTTGAAACTTATGACAAGATGATTAATGTGAAACTGATGACAAGATGACTAATGTGAAACTGATGACAAGATGACTAATGTGAAGCTGATGACAAGATGACTAATGTGAAGCTGATGACAAGATGACTAATGTGAAGCTGATGACAAGATGACTAATGTGAAGCTGATGACAAGATGACTAATGTGAAGCTGATGACAAGATCACCAATGTGAAACTGATGACAAGATCACCAATGGGAAACTGATGACAAGATCACTAATGTGAAACTGATGACAAGATGACTAATGTGAAGCTGATGACAAGATGACTAATGTGAAGCTGATGACAAAATGACTAATGTGAAACTGATGACAAGATCACCAATGTGAAACTGATGACAAGATCACTAATGTGAAACTGATGACAAGATGACTAATGTGAAGCTGATGACAAGATGACTAATGTGAAACTGATGACAAGATCACCAATGTGAAACCGATGACAAGATCACTAATGTGAAACTGATGACAAGATGACTAATGTGAAACTGATGACAAGATGACTAATGTGAAGCTGATGACAAGATGACTAATGTGAAGCTGATGACAAGATGACTAATGTGAAGATGATGACAAGATGACTAATGTGAAGCTGATGACAAGATCACTAATGTGAAGCTGATGACAAGATCACTAATGTGAAGCTGATGACAAGATCACCAATGTGAAGCAGATGACAAGATCACTAATGTGAAGCTGATGACAAGATCACTAATGTGAAGCTGATGACAAGATCACCAATGTGAAACTGATGACAAGATGACTAATGTGAAGCTGATGACAAGATCGCCAATGTGAAACTGATGACAAGATGGCTAATGTGAAGCTGATGACAAGATCAGTAATGTGAAGCTGATGACAAGATCACTAGTGTGAAGCTGATGACAAGATCACTAATGTGAAACTCAATACAAGATGACTAATGTGAAACTGATGACAAGAGCTAGACAAGCACCAGTGGAACAAGAGATAAGAAAAAGTTGCTGAAGTTGGATATGACAGACATTGAGAAAACCTGTTGATAGCTCTACCAGGCAGTCCTTGTTCTGTAATCCCCAGGGTAGGAGAGGTAGAAGAAGACCAAAACACACATGGAGAAGAGAACTGGAGTCAAACATGAAAGGGAATGAAAAAGACATGGAAATACTTTGAGCTAGTGGCACAGGATAGGAAGATGAAGTTTGATGAAGGCCTATGCTCCTTGGGGGACTTGAAAGAAGGAGAAGAAATTGTGTTTTTCTTTTTATTAGGTACTTAAATTAGCAGGTGTTTTAACAAAAATATTATTTTCTTGGTGTAAAGCATATGACATTCCTGTAAGCATTTTTCTGTTTTGA
Source organism: Oreohelix idahoensis (assembly GCA_024509875.1). Lineage (NCBI taxonomy): Eukaryota > Metazoa > Mollusca > Gastropoda > Stylommatophora > Oreohelicidae > Oreohelix > Oreohelix idahoensis. The sequence continues at coordinate 299,492 of JAMPIV010013054.1, read as the reverse complement.
GAAATGACACTTAGAAATGTGAAGTTGAAGAATTAATTAGATGTCCACATAAATTCTGGGATGTGTCTTGTTACTTTACGATTCTAAAAAATCTTGAGGTAAAGTCCAGTTTTAAAAAAACCACAGATTGGGGAGAAATCATTATTTACAAAGGAGCTGGAGAACGCTTTGTTGAAGAAGCAAGTGGATTTTGTCGTCCATTCTCTCAAAGATCTGCCCACTGTTCTTCCAGATGGTTTGATTATTGGATGTGTCTGCAGGTATGTGAGAAATTACATGTAATTTTAGCATGCAAAACTCCTTTTTTTTCTCAAACAAACCACATCAGGTTGTTTGCTGCACGTTCAGTTTTTGTCTTTTTAAAAAAAAATCTTACATTTCCAATTTTCTCAGTTTTTTTTTTTTTAGCTTCTCTATCCATTTCTGTTTTATTTTTTTCCCCTTCCTATTTTTTTATTTTAATCATGTGTTCACTTATCTTTGTTGGCTATCCTCTGTGTTATCTTTTTTTCCCTCCAAGTTTCATTTCTCTATGTTTTGTTTCTGCTGTATGAATTTCTCTGTTTTGTATCTTCCGTTTGAATTTCTCTGTGTTTTGTATCGTCTGTTTGAACTTTCTGTGTTTTTGTGTCTTCTATTTAAATTTTTATGCGTTTTCTATCTTCTATTTAAATTTCTCTGTTTTGTATCTTCTATTTAAATTTCTTTGCATTTTTTTATCTTCTCTTTTTTTTAGTACCTTCTATTTTCATTTCTGTGTTCTAGAGTTGTGTTGACACTGATCTAGCTGCAACTGTATGTCTTGTATTCTTGCGTGTAAGGTATTAACTATTTTAGGGTGTAGGGTAGGAGAGAAATTAGAAGTTTGTTTCTTTATTTTGATGATTTAGTCCTCTCAGAGCTATTTCTAGACATTTTCTCAGCGCCTCCCCCCATTTTTTATTTCTGAGTGTATATATTTCTTTTGCTGTCTGTTTTCCCATTCCCACTTAATGCGTTCACTTGCCATTTGTGTGTCTAGGTTTACTTCTGTCACTTTACTGCTGACATTTGTTCATTGCTGGAGACTTGTTCTCTGTCAGGTCATTCTTGTCTTGTTGTTTGTTTGTTTGTTATTGTTTGGTAAAGGTAGTCCCATAGCATGGTAGGATACTGCCATAGAGGGGTGAAGTGTTAAAGACTTCACTGTATACTAGGTTCACTTTTATAAAGTCAGGTGACCAGTTTCTTTCTTCACTGCCTTTGCCTTCCCTAACTCAATAGTTGAGTCAGGTACCCAGTTACAGCTGGACACTGTAGCAATACGCCACCAGGTTTTGAGCCTGGTAACTTTTTTGTGAGAGACAAGCACTCTAACCACTCAGCCAACTAGATGCTTATTGTTTGGTGTCTGTTATTTTAATTCTTATTTGCTGATATCTCACTCCTATCGTGTCTGGTATCACCTTCCATGTTTAGTCTCTATCCCCCACCCCCTATGCATGGAGGCATATCTGGTCATCCTTATATGACCACCAGCTATGCCCAACGCTACATTATACATACGTGGAAGTGAACCTCTGTCTGAGACTAATTACGTCCTCATTGACTCTCAAAATCATCCACACACTTCCAGGGATTCCCCCTGTGGTAAAACTTGTTGAGAACCCAGCATTGCACACTAAGCTTGGAGAAGTCACTTGAGCCTCAGACGTAATTCTTTAGCTTTGATTTGGATGATTGCATGCAGAAGGATCTCACAATGGACCCAGTGATAGGCAGGGGGAGCTGAGAAGTGGCTCTGTGCAGGATGTGACAATTCCTAAGGAGAGCCCAGAACCAGAGTACAGTACTTCAGCTCTGCATAGTTGGAGAGCCCCCTTGGAGGGCAGGGAATGCACAGTATGCCATGCGCTTCTTACTCCTAACTTGGGACTAGATGTGACGATCCTTTAAATGCAAGCCAAGCTGGAGCTCATAAGTTTAACTCAACACGTTTCGGAATGGCAGAAAAGCCACAGGAAAAGCCTAGATCTACAGTGTAGATAATACCCAAGGAGTCATCAACTTGGTGTTGGCTGCAAAAGAGCGAGAAGCTCAGCAGTCCTAGTTAAACAACAACAATCCCCCACCCCCTACATGTCGGCTGTGTCCTTATTTATCCTCTCATATCCTGTCTATGTCTTTTATCTTTATCTCCAGTTTGTCTCAGTGGCTGCGTAAGGTTATCCTCAACTGTCCTGTATTTTGTATTTGTAAAACTCTTCAGTGCCGTTTTCAACCTTAATGATTAACCTAGATGAAGTGACCAAACCATTAAAATTAATTTATTCCAGCATTATTTTACAGTTTATTAATTTTTTTTGCATTTACCAACTCTAGAAGGGACAGTCCATATGATGCTGTGGTGATGCATCCAAAACACAGAGGCAAGACATTAAAAGATTTACCACCAGGAAGGTAGCAACTTTTTTACAAATTAATTGTTAGAAATGTGCATTTTTTTTTTGGTCATTAGCTAATAGTTCCCATAGGAGCATAGACCACCATTGGCTTCTCTTATGTTTTTGTTGTTGTTGTTGTTGCTATCCTGGACTGCCTTTGTGTAGACTAGTAGTTTCTTCTTCTTTGATCACTTTCTTATAACCAGTTCTATTGTTGTCAGGGTTATCTCATTGTCATACAGTTCCTCCCTCAAAGGGTTGATGAAGACTGCTGTGAATCTGTTCCTCTTGTAGCACTGACATTCTTGTTGTGGCCCCCACCATTCTTGTTGTGGCCCTGAAATTCTTGTTGTGGCCCTGACATTCGTGTTGTGGCCCCCACCATTCGTGTTGTGGCCCCCACCATTCTTGTTGTGGCCCTGACATTCTTGTTGTGGAACTGACATTCTTGTTGTGGCACTGACATTCTTGTTGTGGCCCTGACATTCTTGTTGTGGAACTGACATTCTTGTTGTGGCACTGAAATTCTTGTTGTGGCACTGACATTCTTGTTGTGGAACTGACATTCTTGTTGTGGCACTGACATTCTTGTTGTGGAACTGACATTCTTGTTGTGGCACTGACATTCTTGTTGTGGCACTGACATTCTTGTTGTGGAACTGACATTCTTGTTGTGGAACTGACATTCTTGTTGTGGCCCTGACATTCTTGTTGTGGCACTGACATCCTTGTTGTGAAACTGACATTCGTGTTGTGGCACTGACATTCGTGTTGTGGCCCCCACCATTCTTGTTGTGGCCCTGACATTCTTGTTGTGGCACTGACATTCTTGTTGTGGAACTGACATTCGTGTTGTGGCCCCCACCATTCTTGTTGTGGCCCTGACATTCTTGTTGTGGCCCTGACATTCTTGTTGTGGAACTGACATTCTTGTTGTGGCCCTGACATTCTTGTTGTGGAACTGACATTCTTGTTGTGGAACTGACATTCGTGTTGTGGCCCCCACCATTCTTGTTGTGGCCCTGACATTCTTGTTGTGGCCCTGACATTCTTGTTGTGGCCCTGACATTCTTGTTGTGGCCCTGACATTCTTGTTGTAGCACCGACATTCTCTCATTGTCATACAGTTCCTCCCTCAAAGGGTTGAAGAAGACTGCTGTGAATCTGTTCCTCTTGTAGCACTGACATTGTGGTGGCACTGACATTCTTGTTGAGGCACTGACATTCTTGTTGGCACTGGCATTCTTGTTGTGGCACTGACATTCTTGTTGTGGCACTGACATTCTTGTTGTGGCACTGACATTCTTGTTGTGGCACTGACATTCTTGTTGTGGCACTGGCATTCTTGTTGTGGCCCTGACATTCTTGTTGTGGCACTGACATTCTTGTTGTGGCCCTGACATTCTTGTTGTGGAACTGACATTCTTGTTGTGGCACTGACATTCTCTCATTGTCATACAGTTCCTCCCTCAAAGGGTTGAAGAAGACTGCTGTGAATCTGTTCCTCTTGTAGCACTGACATTGTGGTGGCACTGACATTCTTGTTGTGGCACTGACATTCTTGTTGAGGCACCGACATTCTTGTTGGCACTGGCATTCTTGTTGTGGCACTGACATTCTTGTTGGCACTGGCATTCTTGTTGTGGCACTGACATTCTTGTTGTGGCACTGACATTCTTGTTGTGGCACTGACATTCTTGTTGTGGCACTGACATTCTTGTTGGCACTGGCATTCTTGTTGTGGCACTGACATTCTTGTTGTGGCACTGACATTCTTGTTGTGGCACTGGCATTCTTGTTGTGGCACTGACATTCTTGTTGTGGCACTGACATTCTTGTTGGCACTGACATTCTTGTTGTGGCACTGACATTCTTGTTGTGGCACTGGCATTCTTGTTGTGGCACTGACATTCTTGTTGTGGCACTGACATTCTTGTTGGCACTGGCATTCTTGTTGTGGCACTGACATTCTTGACATTCTTATTGTGGCACTGACATTCTTGCTATGACACTGACATTCTTGTTGTGGCACTGACATTCTTGTTGTGGCACCGACATTCTTGTTGGCACTGGCATTCTTGTTGTGGCACTGACATTCTTGTTGTGGCACTGACATTCTTGTTGTGGCACTGACATTCTTGTTGTGGCACTGACATTCTTGTTGTGGCACTGGCATTCTTGTTGTGGCACTGACATTCTTGTTGTGGCACTGACATTCTTGTTGGCACTGGCATTCTTGTTGTGGCACTGACATTCTTGTTGTGGCACTGACATTCTTGTTGTGGCACTGACATTCGTGTTGTGGCCCTGACATTCTTGTTGTGGCACTGACATTCTTGTTGGCACTGGCATTCTTGTTGTGGCACTGACATTCTTGTTGTGGCACTGACATTCTTGTTGTGGCACTGACATTCTTGTTGTGGCCCTGACATTCTTGGAGGATCTGTCATAGTTGTAGTAGTAGCCCCTGTCAGTCATAACTGATTATGGGAATGCGGCCCTGAGGTCATAGCCCTCAGCTGCTTTTGTTTCCTGGTGTACCTATCAGCATATTTTCTCTTCTGCTTGTTGTGAGAGCTTTTGTTTCTTGGTGTACCTATCAGCATATGTTCTTTTCTGCTTGTTGTGAGACCTTTTTGCCCAGGTGGCCATTGCTGTCATATTTCATCTTAAAAAGTAGTCCAGTTTGAAAGATTGATTAAAGATTATGGGAAGGTGAAAGTTAGAATATGTAATGACAACAGACAGAGTTGATGGAAGAAAGAGACAGAGGACGACAAAAAGAGAGAAGATATTGGGCAGTTTAACAACATTCATTCATTCACTATCAGTCAGTTCTCTGTGGAGCATAGGCCTTCAGCAGACTCACAGCTTCCTGTCCTGTACCATCTGTTCAAGGTTTTTCCATTTTTTCTTTATCTCTTTCATGCTTGTCTCCAATTTCTATGTCCATGTGTTTTTGATGTCGCTTTATTTCTTTGACCCTGCCGATTCCAGAAAAAGGACTGCCTTGTGATGCTATTATATGGTTTCCTCAATATGTGTCCTGTTCAACATCATCATCATCATTTCCTCACCTTTTGTTCCACCAGTATTTGCCTGGTTGTTTTCAGCAGTTCCACATTGGTCATCTTTTTATAACAAAGTAGCCTGGAGAAAAGTCAAGAACACAATTGAGATGGTTTTTTCTGTTGTAAGTGGTGTTTGATTGCAATATGCTTCTGATTTTTATCTGGTAAATGTTTCATTTGCTTGTATTTACATTGCTTTTTTTACTGTTATAAGGGTTATTTACTTGTATTTACACCAGATGTTTGTTTTTGCTTGTATTTACATAAGCTTGTTGTCTGCTTTAAGTGCTACTTGTTTGTTTTGCATCATACTTTATCATCTAAGTGTTATTTGATTGTAATTACTCCAGATTTTGGACTGTGAAAGCTTATTTGCTTGTTGTTACATCCAATATCTTTGTCTGTTATAAGTTATTTAATTGTATTTATGTCAGATTTATTCTGTTATAAATGACATTGCTCTATATGTTCAAAACTCTGTTATGATCTTAGTGTTATTGGCACCAGCTCTCTACGACGGGCTGCACAAATAAAACGGATTTACCCACAACACAGGATAGAGAACATTGTATCCTTTTGGTGGTCAAGACTTTTAAAACACAGGATATTATTTCTCTGACAACATGCACACTTTGTACGTGTTGTGAGAGTTGCACTGGAACCATCTGTCACTTGTAGAGGTCTCTAAGAAGGCACAGACTCAATAGGCCGACTTCTACCTCAGACATATCATAAAAGGTGACAAATATGAGGTTGCTCATGGCACTGGCAGCCTCATCATGTTAAGACAGAAACCACCACAGCACCAGTGCGTGAAGTGCTTTGGCGCAGGCAGTCTGCAAGGGACTAATTGCAATGGTGGTCCAGGCTGAGTAAAAGAATAATGCTGATTAAGTTGTAAAAATGATGGAGAACTTAAGAAAATAACAGATGAGATTTGTGTCAATTTGTACACAATTCAAGTGATGTCAAATGAGGTGAATACTTCAGATGACATCACATGAGATTTGGATGAGAGATAGATGTACATGGAAAACTTAATATGGGGAATAAGGAGTTAAGTATTGAATGCACAGGTTTCATGTTTGATAGATTTAAAATTTTTATTTAGTTGAAAAAAAATTATTCTAAAGTTAATAATATTTTGCATGGTAAAAGAAATTTTAATAACTATGTTGAGCTGTTTATGTTCCCTAGACAAATCACTAAACCTCTGTTCACCAAATCCTCTTTTTTCATTACTATACCTTGAAGCATTCTCTTTCTATATCTCGTGCAGACGACATCTGTTGCTAATTGCTGACCAGATGACAAAACCATTTGTTCTTCACGTCTGCCATTTTCTGTCCTGAGTACAGTTATCTTGAACTCCTAGAATACATATAAACTTCTTTTCCCTTTTTTTTGGCACCTAATGGAGCATGGGGACACTATTACAGTTGGTCACCTGACAGGAAGCCTGCATCAAAGTATTCATGTGATCTTGTAGTGGTGGCTTCTGTATCAATTAGCCAGCTTTATGCATAACCTCGTATTAGACACAACATCATCATTTGACTTTTTACTCTGCATGAAGCCAAGTTCGTTCGTTTGTCTACTATGTTGCTGTTATACCCTGTTCAACCTGAAAATTGGTTATAATTGGGGTATATTGTGCGTTTAGTTTCTTCGGTGCTAGTCGGTTGTTAGTCCTGAAAAGGACTGGTCCTACAAAGGACCACTAGCTGACAGTCTGGCTTCCTCTTCGTTGTTTGTCCGTTCATGGTGCCGTGGCATGTTCCATAGTGTTTTTCCTTTCCTGCCTCACTATCTGGCTTGTGTGGTTTTATTTGTTTTTGCCCTCCTCGTTTCTGATTCTTGTGTCTTCCTTTTCTCGTGTATTTGAAATAGTGCTTTTTCTATTATTGACGGGAGTAGTTTTTCTAGTGTTTCCTCGATGACTTCTTCCTCTGATTGCTCATTTGTTTTAGTTTCTCGTGTGTTAGATGTAATTTCCTCTACGGCTCTTCGTTCTGCTTCGATTCTTTTGAGTATTTCTGAGTTTTCTTCTTTCAGCTCTGTCAGCTTCTTGACGTCTGTTTCTATTTGTTGCTGGATTCTTTTCATTTCTTCCAACATATGTTTAATGCTCTGTATATCTATCGCATCTTCTCCACTGTCTGTTTTATCTTCGGGGGTCTGCCTGCTTCTAGTTTCGACCTGGAGTTTCATTTTCATTTCTTTAACTTCTGCTGTCAGCTGCTGTAGCTGTCGTCTATCAATCGTGCGCTGTTTTTATGCAACATTCGCAGCCACTTTGTGTGAAGCCACCATACAGATGGTCACATATAAAGCCACCATACAGCTGGTCACATATAAAGCCACCATACAACTAGTCACCTGACAGGAAACCTACACCAACCATTCACTTGCTTTTGCAAAGTTTGTTTCTGCAGCAATTTATTTTATATGATGAGCTTGCCAGTTTTATGCACAACCTCATATTAGAAACCTCTTGTGACATATCAGAGGAAACAGTTCTTTCTTTGTCTCATCATAGACCCTCCTCCCCCCCCCCCCCCCCCCCCCCCCCCCCCCACCCCGGATCTACATAGGGCCTCTTACGACACACTTATGTAAACGAGTCCTATTCTTTCTTTGCCTCATCAGAGTTCCCACAGGAACTACAAGCAGCTGTATATTCATCATCATCATCAGCTGCCATCTCTGCCACAAAGGTCAGCTGTAATGGATCTGCAAAGTCTTCTGTCTCTTGTCTTGATGGGGCACTCTGATAGGCTTTTTCCTGTCCATCTCTTGATTTTAATTTCCCACGTATAGCACTGTCTTCCCCTTGTACGTTTGCCTTCAACTCTGCCTTCAGTTATGGTCTTCTGCAAGGTGTTATTTCTTTTTATATAGCCAAAATATTTTAGCTGCCATATATTGGTGATCTTTAAAATATTTTGTATTCAGCAGCAGATTCTGTGTTTGTCATGTGAAAAATGTGTTCTAATTAATTAACTAACACACTGACTGAGAGAGATAATTGATCACACAACTGGAAATGGAATGACATGTAGATATTTCTTTAACTGGCAACCAGAGAGGTAATTTGAACACACGATTCCAAAAGTTGTCGGAACAAGATGTTTATGATGCAATCATTCTCGCTGTGGCTGGTCTTGAACGAATGGGCTGGCATGCCTGGATTTCACAGGTATCTTGTTTTGTTGTTCAGACTTTTGTAGGTTTGAGAGTTTGTAGCAGTTCCTTACTAAAACACAGTTTGTATGTTGAATGTGTTTGCACTGTATTTGTGTATATGTGTATGTCCCTGTATATGTGTGTGCAGGCATTTGTTTTTGTGCAGTGTGTAATTTAGAGAACATTTAACAGACATTTCTCAGAGTGTTAATAAACCAGCTGCTTCTTACGTTATTGGTCCAGATCAATCGGGAACTTCAAGTACACGTCACTGCTCTCTGCTCATGTAAAACTGATTATAGGACTCGCTCTCCTTGGAGAGCTGCCTGATTTTGTTTGTTTTTTTTAATGGGTTGAATGTCCTGCTTCTGTATTCTTTATCTGTAAATTCTTCCTTTCTATTCATGCATCTGTATTCCCTTTTTTTAATGATATCTCCCCCAAAACACACACACTTACACGTTTAAAAAAAGGGGGGAGGGACGAGAGAAGATTTGGACTCATATCTTGCCAGCAGTGTGAACATATTTTTAGGGACAGAGTGATATAATAATAAGAATGCAAAAATCAGTCTGAACTTTAATTGCATTACGAGATAAAAAAAACTCATAAAAGCCAGATCCAAGCCTCAGAAATGAGGTATCTGAGGAAGGTGGTTGAAGTAACAAGAAGAGACATGGTACGCAACCAGACGATACGTCAAGGCCTAAAATGCCACCCCATACAGACCCAAGTAGAACAGTCCCAACTAAGATGGTTTGGCCATGTCTGCAGAATGGGAGAAGATCGGCTACCACGACAAGCATGGGAAACAAAGAGCCAAGGATCCAGACCCCGAGGACGACCCAGAGTCCGCTGGGAGGACAACATTAGACAATCTTTGAAGGACCGAGGACTAGAATGGAACCAGGCCAGGAGGAAGACAGCCGATAGAATAGTCTGGCGCTCTCTCTTCCAAACCTCTACACCTCACGGTAGAAGGGGAACGACTAAGTAAGTAAGTAAGATATAAAAAAATTAAGTCAACAAAAAAAAAATTGCACACACACACAGAGAGAGAGAGAAAGTCAAGGAAGTCTTATTGTCTGGCTCTGAAATGTTGAGAGCTGCAAGAGTGACATCCTAGATGTTACAGACTTTCATAAATGGGTCCTTGTGCAAAATTGAAATAATAAAATGGTGTGACATAATACTAATGTGGAACTGATGGATTGAACTAGAAAAATACCAGTGCAACAAGAGGTGAAGAAACTACGCTGGTGATAGATAGAACATACCATGGGGGAACTAGTTGATAGCCTTAAAAGGCAGTCCCTTTTTGCGGATCCCTAGGATAAAAGAAATAGAGGAAGGCTAAAAAACAGAGAGCCGCGTTAGTGCCGTGAATAGTGCACTGGTTTCTGAGCTCGGTGGTCCATGGTTCGATCCCCGGTTGAAGTGGGATTTTTTAGACCACAAACGACTCCAGGGTCGACCCAGCCTCATGAATTGGGTACCAGAGCAACTTTGGGAAGGTTAAGGCGGCTGGCATGACGCTGACCACATCACCCCTAGTGTGCCGATGGTCAAGAAAATATGGGCCTAACCATATTCCCAATATGCCTCAATGGGCGTGTAACGGGATCCTTTACCTTACCTTTTAAGAAAAGACACATTAAGAATGAAATTGGAGACTTAAAATGAATAAAGAATGCTTGGTGTGAACTTGTTGTGAACTTGGTGTGAACTTGTTGAAGGCCTTTGCTCCACAGAGAATTGAAATGATTTGAATACCTAAATTAAAACCAAATGAGCGGCAACCTTGCATTTAAGTTGTCAGTTGAATAAAAAAAGTTGGAAATTAAATGAAATACCCAAATTAAAACCAAATGAAGGGGAACCTTGCATTTAAGTGTTCAGTTTGAAAATAATTGAAATTAAATTAAATACCCCAATTAAAACCAATATGAGGGGGAACCTTGTATTTATGGGGTCGATTTGAGAAAAAAAAAGCACTAACCATGTGGATCATGTTCTAGCTTACTAAATGCTTGTTTACATTGATGAGTATATTTGTAGTGTTTAAGACTTATGTAAGACTTGCTAAGATCAGCTGTCAATTATTGACCCTTTCATGTACAATAAACACAGCACAGCTAATCATTAGGGATGTTGTCATGTGCAGATTTCTCATAACTTTCAGACACAGATTGTGCATAACGTCTCACATAGTACAGAGCGATCACGGCTAGGCTGCTTGCAAATTAACAGCTTGCTCATATTGCATTGTTAACGGCTTCTACTAACACAACATGCTAAAACACAGTGGAGATTTTACGTCTGACTCTTGCAGTCTGGTCGATTGCAGGTTCTGAGTCCAGAAGAGTGCATGTATGCCGTATCACAAGGAGCCATGGCTGTGGAGTGCAGGGCCAGTGATGAAGCAACACTGCAGCTGCTGAAGAAGATTCATGATCATGATTCAACCGTCATGTGTGTGGCCGAGAGAGCTTTCCTAAGGAAGTTGGTTAGTTAGAGTATCAGGCTTTATTGTCAGTTAATGCAATATTAATCTGCAGCATCAGAATAACAAACGGGTTTGTCAGTTAATACACATAGCTAAATTTCAGTACAGGCGTCCCCCGCTCTTTCGACCCTTTTCAGTTATAACCAGAACCCATACATTAGACGCGTGGTCCGCTCTTTCGACCTATTTCATCATTTTTCCATGACTGTTCATGCGCTTCTGCGACCACATGCTGCTTTTTCTCTCAATCGACTCAGCACCATCTTTTCATTCAGTCTATGTTTAGAAGTCGTTCGCTCTGCATCTCTTAGAAATTGTGTGCAGTGCATCTCTTATATTTGTGCTTATAATACAGTATTCATACTTATATTTGTGCTTATAATACAGTATTCATACTTATATTTGTGCTTATAATACAGTATTCATACTTATATTTGTGCTTATAATACAGTATTCATACTTATATTTGTGCTTATAATACAGTATTCATACTTATATTTGTGCTTATAATACAGTATTCATACTTATATTTGTGCTTATAATACAGTATTCATACTTATATTTGTGCTTATAATATTCATAATGGCACCTAAGCGTAGTGATAAAGCTAAAAGAATCCATACGATTCTCAATTTGCAAGAAAAGCTAGAACTAATCAAACTTAGTGAGAAAGGCATGTCCATGACTGATATAGGCTGCAAGCTAGGTGTACTTCGCTCAACAGTTAGTACAATTGTTAAGAATAAAGCCAAAGTGTTAGACAAAATTAAATGCTACGCTAGTGCATACTAAAGTTATTAGAAAGCGGTACAGCCTAATTGCTGATATGGAAAACTTTTTAATGTGTGGATTCAAGACCAAATCAGCCACAATATTCCTCTAAGCACAGGCATTATCCAGGCCAAAGCCCTAAGTCTGTTTAATACAATGAAGGCTGAAAGAGGAGAGATATCTGCGAAAGAAACATTTGAGGCTAGCAAAGGCTGGTTTAATAGATTTAAAACAAGGTCCAATGTGCATAACATAAAAGTGCAGGGAGAAGCAGCTAACGCACGTACCGCAGCTGCAGAAATGTATCCTGCAGAGCTTGAAAAAATTATACAATTTTGATTGATACAAAGCTAGTTAGAAGATAAAACCATATTGTCAGCTTGTATTTGTCCTTCTGTCTATGTATCTTCCTGTTCCATTTCCTCTTTTATATTCTGTATTCAAATGAAAAAAATAGGATTGAAGTGGTACAACAAGGTCACCAGTGTGGAACTGATGACGATAACTAGACAGGTACCAGTGGAACAGGTGAGAACTAGACAGGTGCCAGTGGAACAGGTGAGAACTAGACAGGTGCCAGTGGAACAGGTGAGAACTAGACAGGTGCCAGTGGAACAGGTGAGAACTAGACAGGTGCCAGTGGAACAGGAGGTGAGAAGACTTGGCGATAGATATGATATACTTTGATAGCACTGCATGGCAGTCCTTGTTCTAAAATCCCAAGTGCACAAGGGGTAGTGGGAGACTGGAGAACACATGGAGAAAAGAGCTGGAGACAAAGGGATATCAAAGATATAAATAGACCTGAAATAGATGGCGGCACAGAACATGAGAACTTGGCATGAATTGTTTGGAGGCTTGTGCATGAAGCTTCATTAGTCATTGATGGGCAGGGTTCGCTCTTAGAGGAGGCGTGTACACCTTGGAAAACTGAAGGGTGACGTATGACTCAATCCTCAGAGTGTGTCTGTAATGACTTATTTTATATTTCTCAGTTTATTAGCTACAAATAATAACAATTGGTCAGTGGTAGGTACTTGTAAGTAAAAAAAGAAGAACGTAGGACAAAAGAAAAGTCAGAGAAAAAAATAGGCACTTTGGAGATTTGATCCAGATCCATTTAAATTACGCCATCACCTCTCTGTGACATATGCCCAGCTAAGCATTCCTTTTGGTTATCCAGTATCCTCGCTCTTTCATCTATTGTTTCGCTTGACTGCCAACCATTTACCATATTTTCATTATCTATTTGCGATCCTTTAAGATGTGGGTGTTTTAAAACATATCATGGAAACAGAAGAAAGCAAACAAGTATTAGTACCCAGAAATGAAATTAGAATTAATAAAATGTATCAAAATTAGGCAGACAAAATATTTTTGACATATGAAGAGACATACCACATTGCTGAAGACCAAAAAGGGAGAAAAAGTTGAAGGTAAATTGACAAAAGGACGACAGACTTAGATGTCCATCAGTAGTTATGATGATGATTAGTATTTATATGTTATAGTCCAAGTGGTGCATTTATTGTCCAGTGTATGTGTGTATATTTTTGTTAGCCCCATGTGACTCCCGGGGGTTCTGTGAAGAGACAAGGAAAGTATACGACTACTGCACTCAGGCATGTCGTACAAGGCAACTAATATGTGGTTGTGTATGGTGTTGGAAACCTCATCATTTCAAACTAAGTGCTACATAAACCACAGCAGCAAGACCATGTGACAGCTGGTGTTGGTGAGGGAACCAGATGAGTGGTGGCTGCTTGCTCCATAAGGAGCACAACAGAAAATAATAACGAAGCTGATGTATTTATTTGTGAATTTGTATGAACATATAGTGGAAGATAGTACCTTCAAGCATGTCATAAGAGGCTACTAAGGCTTGTGAATTTGTATGAACATATAGTGGAAGATAGTACCTTCAAGCATGTCATAAGAGGCTACTAAGGCTTGTGAATTTGTATGAACATATAGTGGAAGATAGTACCTTCAAGCATGTCATAAGAGGCTACTAAGGCTTGTCTTCTTCTTCTTCTTCTTGCGATCGCATCTTTGATGATTACACCGTCAGACGAGTTCTCATGATGAATTCGACTGTTGTTTGAAGTTCCTCTTTAACTCCATATAGCTTTGAGTTTAGTGTTGAGTCATTGGGCCAGTATATCTTTCTTAACTGGTCATACAGAGGACAGTCCTGTAGAACATGCTCAGCAGTTTGTTCGTTTAATCCACATGTGCACAGTGGTGAAGCAGACAATCGTAGCTTGTGCATGTGTTTATTCAGTTTGTTATGCCCTGTCCTGAGTCGAAAAATAGTTGTCTGTCCCTGCCGGTCGAGAGTGTGATAGTCGTCTTTGGGTTGGTTCTGTTCTCTTCTGATAGTCTGGATAGCTCTCTTTTTCTCAAAGTATGTGACTTCATTATCTTCTTGTTCACATTCTCCTCCCTTTTTTGCAAGTTTATCTGCCTTTTCATTTCCGGGTACACCACAATGAGATGGTACCCACTGAAGTATGGTTCTCTTTTTGGCAGCTACCTTGTTTAGTTCATTTCTCAGATGCGGGAGTTTACCACCCTTGAGAGCTTGCAGGACAGACAGTGCATCTGTGAGGATGACTACCTGGTGGCAGTCAGAGTTGGTGTTATAAATCATATTTGCAGCTTGCTCTAGAGACTAAGGCTTGTGAATTTGTATGAACATATAGTGGAAGATAGTACCTTCAAGCATGTCATAAGAGGCTACTAAGGCTTGTGAATTTGTATGAACATATAGTGGAAGATAGTACCTTCAAGCATGTCATAAGAGGCTACTAAGGCTTGTGAATTTGTATGAACATATAGTGGAAGATAGTACCTTCAAGCATGTCATAAGAGGCTACTAAGGCGAGGCTGTTCATGAGGCTAGAAACCTCATCATTTACAACAAGTGGCTACAGAAACTGCCCCTGCAGAAGCACATGATATTTGTTGTGTAGTGGTTGGCCCATGCTGCTGTAGGAGTCAAGAGGACAATTATTTAATCCAGCTGGTGCCCAGCTTCTGACAAGTATAGTATAACAGACATGTTTTTAGTGGTCGGGTCATACACACATCCTGGCAACATTGGTAGAAGGGAGACAAGTATAGTATAACAGACATGTTTTTAGTGGTCGGGTCATACACACATCCTGGCAACATTGGTAGAAGGGAGACAAGTACTCCAGAAACTCATAGATTTAACTGTAATTTTTTTTTTGTTTAGGAAGGAGGCTGCAGCGTTCCAGTTTCTGTCTTCACGGAGATCTCAGACATCCAGGTATATCATGTGATTGAGTTGTAAGAGTGATGTACATTTTAAAAGTACTGTTAGTGAAGGAACGAACAAACTTTATTTTCAAAGGGTTGAGAATTGGGCACACAGGCATGTCTAACATTCTGCCCTTCCTTTCGCTCACCTTTCATACTGAATTCATTTATTCTCATATGCATTTTACATATCAGTTTCAAGAAATTCAACGTTGTAAAGTAAAATAATAATATAGCACACTCATATTAACATTAATTACTTACAAGCATGACATAACGTATGTTGAAAAGTACAAACATCGTCACTAGAACCTACAGTTGATGTTATAAGAAAAGATAATCCGATTAGTGGGGGCATGTAATCAGAATTCAGAAAGTATTCAAAAAGTCTATGATTGTATGAATAGGGACTGAGGTTGTTTCTTAGGTTATGTGGAAAACAATTCCAAAGATGAGCAGCAGGATACGCTAAGCTTTTCTTGAATAAGTCAAGCCTAGGCTTGGGCACTTGCAGTCTGTTAAAGCGTAGACTGCGTCTTTCATTGTAATTGAACATTGGCCTCAGATATGCTGGAGCATTGTGTGACAGGATTTTGTGAACAAATTTAGCTTTGTTAAACTGAAGGCGATTTCTTAAGGGCAGTATTCAGAGATTTCTATAGAAATCTACACACTGAGTTGGGCAGATGTCAGAGACGAGACACACTGCATGCTTTTGTAGTGAACGGAGCCTCTTTGTGTTGGACATTGAGCAACCATCCCAGATTGTGGAGCAATAGTCAAGGTTTGCTTGTATGTGAGATATATAGAACAATTTTCGTTCATCTTCATCTAGGAAATGTTTGATTTTAGCTAACTGGTAAACTTTCCGTGCCGTTTGCTTGGTCAGTGCATGTACATGTGAGTTCCAATTTAGATGCTGGTCAACGATTATACCTAGAGTTTTAGGTTCATTAATGTTTTCAAGTAGTGAGGTACCAATGTAGATCTGAAGTGTTGTTTTCTCTGAATTTTGTAATTTTTGTCTAGTTGAAATTAACATGCATTTTGTTTTACTGATATTTATTAGCATGCGATTACCGTTGTTCCACTTAATCAGATTATCTGTATCCTTTTGTAACGATAGTTCGAGTGTTTTACAACTTTTATCACTCTAGTAAACAGTACAGTCATCTGCAAACAGATGACAGGATGAGTGCTGTAAGGAGATGCAAACAGATGACAGGATGAGTGCTTGATGTAAGGAGATGCAAACAGATGACAGGATGAGTGCTTGATGTAAGGAGATGCAAACAGATGACAGGATGAGTGCTTGATGTAAGGAGATGCAAACAGATGACAGGATGAGTGCTTGATGTAAGGAGATGCAAACAGATGACAGGATGAGTGCTTGATGTAAGGAGATGCAAACAGATGACAGGATGAGTGCTTGATGTAAGGAGATGCAAACAGATGACAGGATGAGTGCTTGATGTAAGGAGATGCAAACAGATGACAGGATGAGTGCTTGATGTAAGGAGATGCAAACAGATGACAGGATGAGTGCTTGATGTAAGGAGATGCAAACAGATGACAGGATGAGTGCTTGATGTAAGGAGATGCAAAGAGAACTGGAGACATAACTGACAGGTATAGCAAGGGCTATTCTTGTTTTGAATGTTTTGTTTTAATTGACATTTTTGAAGCATACTATTTTCTTTTACGCTGGGGATTCCAGAACAAGGACTGCCTTGTGCTGCTATCAGCTGGTTTCCTCTGTGTCTGTGACCTATTCAGTGTCACTGTCTTTTCTCCATCTAGGTTATGGTGTTTTATGTACTTGTTTCCAGTACCATGACAGTTGGCATGGGTGATCATGTCCTTTCACATAACTCCTGTGCCTGCAGCTGTTTATGAATTCTGTTTACCACCCTCCCCCAGTTCTATGATCTCAGACTGTATAGTATCTTCTATCTTTATGTCATCTTCTATCTCTATGTCATCTTCTATCTGTCATCTTCTATCTCTTTGTCATCTTCTATCTCTATGTCATCTTCTATCTCTTTGTCATCTTCTATCTTTATGTCATCTGCTATTTCTGTCATCTTCTATCTCTTTGTCATCTTCTATCTTTGTCATCTTCTATCTCTATGTCATCTTCTATCTCTTTGTCATCTTTTATCTTTGTCATCTTCAATCTCTATGTCATCTTCAATCTCTATGTCATCTTCTATCTCTATGTCATCTTCTATCTCTTTGTCATCTTCTATCTCTTTGTCATCTTCTATCTTTTTGTCATCTTCTATCTCTGTGTCATCTTCTATCTCTGTCATCTTCTCTCTTTGTCATCTTCTATCTCTATGTCATCTTCTATCTCTATGTCATCTTCTATCTTTGTCATCTTCTATCTTTATGTCATCTTCTATCTTTATGTCATCTTCTATCTCTTTGTCATCTTCTATCTCTTTGTCATCTTCTATCTCTATGTCATCTTCTATCTCTGTGTCATCTTCTATCTCTGTGTCATCTTCTATCTCTGTGTCATCTTCTATCTCTGTGTCATCTTCTATCTCTGTGTCATCTTCTATCTCTGTGTCATCTTCTATCTCTGTGTCATCTTCTATCTCTATGCCATCTTCTATCTCTGTGTCATCTTCTATCTCTGTGTCATCTTCTATCTCTGTGTCATCTTCTATCTCTTTGTCATCTTCTATCTCTATGTCATCTTCTATCTCTTTGTCATCTTCTATCTCTGTGTCATCTTCTATCGCTTTGTCATCTCTCTATGTCATCTTCTATCTCTGTGTCATCTATCTCTATGTAATATTCTTTCTTGGTCATCTTCTCTCTTTCCTGTTGTCACAATAAACTTCAGCTTTCCTGTTGTCACAATATACTTCAGCTTTCCTGTTGTCACAGTATACTTCAGCTTTCCTGTTGTCACAGTATACTTCAGCTTTCCTGTTGTCACAGTATACTTCAGCTTTCCTGTTGTCACAGTATACTTCAGCTTTCCTGTTGTCACAATATACTTCAGCTTTCCTGTTGTCACAATATACTTCAGCTTTCCTGTTGTCACAATATACTTCAGCTTTCCTGTTGTCACAATATACTTCAGCTTTCCCGTTGTCACAATATACTTCAGCTTTCCCATTGTCACAATATACTTCAGCTTTCCTGTTGTCACAATATACTTCAGCTTTCCCGTTGTCACAATATACTTCAGCTTTCCCGTTGTCACAATATACTTCAGCTTTCCCGTTGTCACAATATACTTCAGCTTTCCCGTTGTCACAATATACTTCAGCTTTCCCGTTGTCACAATATACTTCAGCTTTCCCGTTGTCACAATATACTTCAGCTTTCCCGTTGTCACAATATACTTCAGCTTTCCCGTTGTCACAATATACTTCAGCTTTCCTGTTGTCACAATATACTTCAGCTTTCCTGTTGTCACAATATACTTCAGCTTTCCTGTTGTCACAATATACTTCAGCTTTCCTGTTCTCCTAAAATGTCCACAGAATGTGGACTCCTTCCTTCTAATATGGGGGGGGGGGGGGGGGGGGGGGGATGCAAAAACAAAAACGGTCAAATGTCTTTCTAGTACAAAAGACAAGTCAAACCTATGTTACGACCACAAGGTCAGGGACTGACAAACAGAAAGGAAAGGAAGTGAGAACTAAGGAAGAAAATAAAAACAAGTACACCTGATTGTAATTCATTCATTCATAACCCTCCACTCCCAAAGGAGCATAGGCCTTCAACAAACACATGCCAAGTCCTCCTGTCACGTGCCATCATCTCAAGTTCTTTCCACGTTCTCCTCATCATTTTCACCTCTGTTTCCAACTCTCTTCTCCATGTACTTCTTGGTCTTCCTCTGCCTCTCTTGCCCTGGGGGTTCCAGAACAAGGACTGCCTTGTAATGCTATCAACAGGTTTCCTCAGTGTGTGTCCTATCCATCGCCATCGTCTTCTTCTCATCTCTTGTTCCACTGGCACTTGTCTAGTTCTTGTCATCAGTTCCACGTTGGTAACCTTGTCATACCATTTTAATCCCTCTATTCTACGCAAGCACCCATTTATGAAAGTCTGTAGCTTTTTGGTTGTTGTCTTTGTTGTTCTCCATGTCTCCGAGCCATACAATAGGACTGACTTCACATTTGAGTTGAAGATTCTTATTTTCGTGTTGGATCCAATTTCTCTTGATCTCCATATATTTCCCAATGCAATGAAAGCTCCTCTTGCCTTTTGTATTCTTATTTTGATATCGCTGTCTGTCCCTCCAACTTTGTCTATATTACTGCCAAGATATGTGTATGATTCAACATCTTGAATTGGTGTTTCTTCAAGTTCAACCCTGTTATCATTACCTGCATTTATTCTCATTATTTTTGTCTTTTCCCTGTGTATTTTCAGACCCAATTGCTGTGACCTCTCATCGAGTGTTTTCAATTTGTCCTGCATCTGATTACGGTTATGGGACAGAAGAGCCAAGTCCTCAGCAGAATCCAGATCATCCAACTGCTTAGTCAGAGTCCACTGGATTCCATTTCTGTTGTGTGTTGTCGATGATCTCATAACCCAATCTATTGCCAGCAAGAAAAGAAATGGAGACAAGAGGCATCCCTTTCGCACTCCTGTTCTTATCCCAAACGGTTCTGTAAGCTGTCCTTCGTGAAGAACTCTGCATGTCATGTCTTCATATGTTTTCTTTATTAAATTAATGATCTTCAGGGGAACTCCATAATGCCTCATCAATTTCCAAAGTGATTCTCTGTCTACACTGTCAAATGCCTTGTTGTAGTCCACAAATCCGATGTATAGTGGTGAATTCCATTCCAGACTTTGTTCAACTATTATTCTCAAAGTGGCTATCTGGTCTGTACATGATCTGTTTTGTCGAAAACCTGCTTGTTCATCTCTCAGTTTCTTGTCTATGGACTCTTTTAATCTCTCAAGGATAATCCTGTTTAATACTTTTCCTGGCACTGATAGTAACATTATTCCTCTATAATTTGTGCACTCTTGTAAATTTCCCTTCTTAGGCAACTTAACCAGATATCCTTCCTTCCATTCTGCTGGTATCTCTTCCTTTTCCCAGACTTTACCAAGTAATTTATATAACATCACCTGATTGTAATGGCTGACTCAATTAACCAACCAACCAATCAAAAATGGTCTAACTTAAATGATGTTCTCATTAGCAGCACTTGTCAGCTCCCTAAGGAGTATATAAGCTTTCAACTAAGTCACTGCCAGCCATCTTGTCTTGTACCATCTTGTCTTGTGCCATCATGTCCTGTGCCATCATGTCCTGTGCCATCATGTCCTGTACCATCATTCTTATTTTTGTGTTGCTGTCATAATTCATTCATTACCCTTCAACTCTCTATGGAGTTTAGCCATCCTGTCCCATGCCATCTGCTCAAGGTCTTCCAACCCATCTAGATATCTCCAGTTTACATAGCGGTATAAGATAAAAAATCGAGCCCACTGTGACGAAAGTACTGAGATTCTGTCTTTCAAATGGCCCATGTCTTTTTCTCCTTGCATTTAGTTCACTATTTTTAGGAGGGATTACAGGAAATCCTTCTCCATGTTTCTTCTCCTTCTATTATTTACGTTTTTTCAAGATGAGATCACGAGGGAGTTTGATCTCATCTGCTTTATGATTCTTCTTTATGTGTTTAGAATGGGGGTGTAGGGAATTAGACAGTATTTTTCTAGAAGAAAGATTATAGTTGCTAGATCAGGATTGGCACCAGATTGTCTTTTTTTAAAGATATTGCGTGGCCATATACGCATTTTTCGGGAGTTAAATTAATTGCGGCCATTTTTGCTTCATTTCCGCAGTATAGGGCTAGGCTTAATCTCGTTTCTTTGTCTAAAACCCATGCACGTTACATCAGAACGATCTAGGTTCTGATTGGCTGAGAGATAACTGCAGTTGAAATGCAGAGCTCTCATTGGCTTTACAACCACGCCGCGCATATGACGTCACGAAGTCGGCGCGTGGGGGTCTTGATTATAAAAGGCCTATATTTCATAGTTTCTTGCTCTTTTGATGAAAATTAATTGCCAAAGCCGGTTGCCAGTCAAGTCGATTGCCTTCAGTTGGACATTCGAGATTTGGTAAGCATGAATTTTTGCGTGAGGACTTTATTTAATTTTTCTAGTCCTAGCCGATCATTTAAGTTTCTTTGGGCAGTTTAGTTTAATTTAACTCCAGAGCCATCAATTCGATCTGAGTGATAGACATGAGAAACTAGGTCCATTTAATTCCTTGTTGAAAGAATAGCGGCATGGTTTAAAAGTTGAGATATCACCGCTTTGTATTATTGCAAAGTCGGTCGGGAGAGAAACTCGCATCTGCGAATTTTATTTATTTACAGAATAGTCGGGAGCGCGTAATGTGTATTTTTATTTGTGATTTTAGTGAGAGTATTGATGCTCGCTATTTATATAGTTACGCATATATCTGTGGACGGGAGTGAAAGAGGCATAATTTGGAAGCGCGTGGGCGCGTTGGTTACGGAATTGTTATTGATACGACGTTCAGAGGGACGAGGGGGAGATAAGCACGTGGTCATAAAATTATAAACACGTGGTTGAACTACGGGGTTTTCAATTTGATAATCAGGGGTTATGTATAACTTTTGACGGCATGTAGATGCTAGCGTAAACAGGGTTATAGGTTATTGATTGTGCTTTGTTATTCTGTGTATTCAGAAGATGGAGATGACATTTATTTATGTTAAGGGAATTATTTTGTATTTCATTTTGAATGTGATTACTATTATTGACGGGAATTTTAGGAATTCCTAGAGAAGGCTAGTTTTAGTTGTGTTAAACATTACGGCATTAGTGTCAGCGTAAGAAGTAGGCCACAGTACGTCTGCCCAGACGGGCCATTGAAAATATTGTTGTTGCTCGGAGTTAGTCAGGCAGAACAAGCGATCTGGGTTAGCCAATGTTTACCTTGTGGGCTCAGGTAGAGAAGGGAGCTCAGTGGGGGGAGCGGACTTTGTTTGCATGATTTTGTATGGTGGTGCATAACGGGAGAGAGTAGGGGAGCTGTATTGATTATAGACGGGGAGACTTAAGTGTTAAAGACTTAAGGGTTTGTCAGGAAGTTAATTGTTATTTGTAATAGAGTATTAACGTTTTGTTTAGCTGTTGTTTTTGCTTTTGTCTAAACAGCAGGTGCCGGCTTTTTGTGGGAATGAGAGCGGAATTTTGAGACCACAAAATTTCTCCCACGGCAAAGTTGGGGCATTCGCAGAACCGCAAGGGTTTTACGTTAGTTGCCAGAGTTAGTGGACGGAGAGGAAGAAAATACGTTTTCCCAACCAGGGGAAGACATTTTCCAGCGAATAGGATTTTTGTGGATAAATCCTGAGCTCTGACGCTCGTTACACACGCAGATTTGGCAGGCTGCCAGCGGTGTGGTAATTTTGTGTTCGTTTCTTCACGGCCATAATAATCCCGACAGCCTTGAGCCCACGAGCAGGGTATCCGGGCTACTGCAAACATTTTCATCTCACCAACTTTTCAGGCCAGAAAAGAGTGAGAAAAGCGACCTTACGCATTTGCAAGGAGCTATTTTGGAGAGCTCTGTCCCGCTTCAGATTGGTAGGGGAAGAGCGAGTCCAGAACCACTGCCAGGGGCAGATCTTACCTACCTTTCTCCAAAGGTAGAAGCTATTGAGATCAGTGAGAATCCAATAGACACCCAGCAAGAAATCGGAGGCTCTACACCAGAGGAACCCGAGACATTGCATCGTTCTCACACGGTACCAGCAGTCACAAACCCGCTGACGCGCAGCGAGGAAGTCGCCATCGCCAGGTCGCCACAGCGCCCGCCGGTCACATCAGCTGACCAGAACAGCCTTTTGACGGTCATAGCAAGGGAAAGTTCAGACCCGCCATTAGACGGCACAGGTCTGAAGAGAGATCAACTCTCCCAACGGAGCATAGGAGCTCATTCTAGGAGAGGAGGAAGGAGGAAACGCAAAAGAGGAAGGTCGAAGAACACTGAATAGGAGGGGTAAGGACAGACAGCCTTGTAGACAGAGTTAAGGGCCAGTGTGAAACACAGAGATTTCAGTAATGAGATCGATGCTCAATCTTCGAAGGTGGGAGTGATGTGACGAAAGTACTGAGATTCTGTCTTTCAAATGGCCCATGTCTTTTTCTCCTTGCATTTAGTTCACTATTTTTAGGAGGGATTACAGGAAATCCTTCTCCATGTTTCTTCTCCTTCTATTATTTACGTTTTTTCAAGATGAGATCACGAGGGAGTTTGATCTCATCTGCTTTATGGTTCTTCTTTATGTGTTTAGAATGGGGGTGTAGGGAATTAGACAGTATTTTTCTAGAAGAAAGATTATAGTTGCTAGATCAGGATTGGCACCAGATTGTCTTTTTTTAAAGATATTGCGTGGCCATATACGCATTTTTCGGGAGTTAAATTAATTGCGGCCATTTTTGCTTCATTTCCGCAGTATAGGGCTAGGCTTAATCTCGTTTCTTTGTCTAAAACCCATGCACGTTACATCAGAACGATCTAGGTTCTGATTGGCTGAGAGATAACTGCAGTTGAAATGCAGAGCTCTCATTGGCTTTACAACCACGCCGCGCATATGACGTCACGAAGTCGGCGCGTGGGGGTCTTGATTATAAAAGGCCTATATTTCATAGTTTCTTGCTCTTTTGATGAAAATTAATTGCCAAAGCCGGTTGCCAGTCAAGTCGATTGCCTTCAGTTGGACATTCGAGATTTGGTAAGCATGAATTTTTGCGTGAGGACTTTATTTAATTTTTCTAGTCCTAGCCGATCATTTAAGTTTCTTTGGGCAGTTTAGTTTAATTTAACTCCAGAGCCATCAATTCGATCTGAGTGATAGACATGAGAAACTAGGTCCATTTAATTCCTTGTTGAAAGAATAGCGGCATGGTTTAAAAGTTGAGATATCACCGCTTTGTATTATTGCAAAGTCGTTCGGGAGAGAAACTCGCATCTGCGAATTTTATTTATTTACAGAATAGTCGGGAGCGCGTAATGTGTATTTTTATTTGTGATTTTAGTGAGAGTATTGATGCTCGCTATTTATATAGTTACGCATATATCTGTGGACGGGAGTGAAAGAGGCATAATTTGGAAGCGCGTGGGCGCGTTGGTTACGGAATTGTTATTGATACGACGTTCAGAGGGACGAGGGGGAGATAAGCACGTGGTCATAAAATTATAAACACGTGGTTGAACTACGGGGTTTTCAATTTGATAATCAGGGGTTATGTATAACTTTTGACGGCATGTAGATGCTAGCGTAAACAGGGTTATAGGTTATTGATTGTGCTTTGTTATTCTGTGTATTCAGAAGATGGAGATGACATTTATTTATGTTAAGGGAATTATTTTGTATTTCATTTTGAATGTGATTACTATTATTGACGGGAATTTTAGGAATTCCTAGAGAAGGCTAGTTTTAGTTGTGTTAAACATTACGGCATTAGTGTCAGCGTAAGAAGTAGGCCACAGTACGTCTGCCCAGACGGGCCATTGAAAATATTGTTGTTGCTCGGAGTTAGTCAGGCAGAACAAGCGATCTGGGTTAGCCAATGTTTACCTTGTGGGCTCAGGTAGAGAAGGGAGCTCAGTGGGGGGAGCGGACTTTGTTTGCATGATTTTGTATGGTGGTGCATAACGGGAGAGAGTAGGGGAGCTGTATTGATTATAGACGGGGAGACTTAAGTAAAGACTTAAGGGTTTGTCAGGAAGTTAATTGTTATTTGTAATAGAGTATTAACGTTTTGTTTAGCTGTTGTTTTTGCTTTTGTCTAAACAGCAGGTGCCGGCTTTTTGTGGGAATGAGAGCGGAATTTTGAGACCACAAAATTTCTCCCACGGCAAAGTTGGGGCATTCGCAGAACCGCAAGGGTTTTACGTTAGTTGCCAGAGTTAGTGGACGGAGAGGAAGAAAATACGTTTTCCCAACCAGGGGAAGACATTTTCCAGCGAATAGGATTTTTGTGGATAAATCCTGAGCTCTGACGCTCGTTACACACGCAGATTTGGCAGGCTGCCAGCGGTGTGGTAATTTTGTGTTCGTTTCTTCACGGCCATAATAAAGCCGACAGCCCAGTTATAGGTACTCGGGCAGGTAATTTCCGAGTGGTAGAAGTCCGCTACAGTTCCAGCCCAGAATCCAGTGGGGTTTTGTTAACCCTCAGTCATCAAGTCCAGAGTTAGTGGAGAGAGATAGGGTAAACATTCTCTCTACTGAAGTCAGCACAGATAGGCAGAACTGTTAGTTTTGGTGAATCATAGCAGAGGACAGCTGCTGAAGTTTAGAGGTGCAGTTAGTTGTGTTCCGGAGATTCCAGGATAGGCTGTGTAGAACCGAAGTCTGTGCAGAGATTGTGTAGTCACTTCGCCGTCGTTCCAGCTATCAGTGGACTTAGAGTTAGAGTTGGAATTTAGAACAGCTAGTTTGGAGTGTAGGCGACATCAAGTGCAGTGTAGTTCATTTCAGTTAACCTTACCTTCTTTCTCCATACAGGTTGCAATTGTGGGAGAAGGGTTGGGGTTGATGCATTTTTAACTGTGCTTGCTTTTGTTTCAGGAGTGCATCCTCGCACTTGATGTATGGGACATGCATATGTTTGTTGTTTATAGGTGTATAATAAACTTGTATAAATTGTAGCTGGCATCAGTCATTTCCTTTAGTACAGTAGCTATATGTTGTCTGTACCTTGGTGTTTGTGAATCTTAATTGAACCTTATCCCCATAGGGTAGTTAGAGGTGGTTCGAGGCCATAGCAATTTAAACGTCCGAAGTGGCGAGGAAAGAATCAACCTCGGTTCTCAACCTCGGAGCCAATGGTCTCAACTTTCACAGTTTGCACTATATTTCTATCTGAATCTATCATTTCAGTCTTTCTTCTTACTATTGTCTTGTCACTATATGTAGACAGTCTCTAGTCCTAAATCCATTTCGTGACACCCACCATCTCCAGTTTACATAGCGGTATAAGATAAAAATCTAGCCTACCATCTCCAGATTACATAGCGGTATAAGATAAAAATCTAGCCCACCATCTCCAGTTTACATAGCGGTATAAGATAAAAATCTAGCCTACCATCTCCAGATTACATAGCGGTATAAGATAAAAAATCTAGCCCACCATCTCCAGATTACATAGCCGTATAAGATAAAAATCTAGCCCACCATCTCCAGTTTACATAGCGGTATAAGATAAAAATCTAGCCTACCATCTCCAGATTACATAGCGGTGTAAGATAAAAATCTAGCCCACTGTCTCCAGATTACATAGCGGTATAAGATAAAAATCTAGCCCACCTTCTCCAGATTACATAGAGGTATAAGATAAAAATCTAGCCCACCATCTCCAGATTACATAGCGGTATAAGATAAAAATCTAGCCCACCATCTCCAGATTACATAGCAGTATAAGATAAAAATCTAGCCCACCGTCTCCAGATTACATAGAGGTATAAGATTAAAAATCTAGAACACCATCTCCAGATTACATAGAGGTATAAGATTAACAATCTAGCCCACCATCTCCAGGTTACATGAGGTCTAAGATTAAAAATCCAACAATTTGTCTCCAGGTTACATGGAGTCTGGATTATCGGAGTCAGAATAAGTGAGGATTTACTGTCTTTAGTATGTATTTGTTACCAGTGTGGTTTCTCCTGTTTTAAAGATACCTAATTGTCAGCATTTACTGTAAAATTTCAAACATAACATTAATATTTGTGTGTGTCTCACCAGCAGCTCAGTCTACGTGGGGGTGTGTTCAGCATTGATGGTAGCCAGGCTGTACAGCTTAGTGTTGATGTTAATTTGGAGCTTCCAATGGCCTCGGTAAGATTGTCTTACACTCGCACTAGTTATTTTAAGTCGATACATAATCATGTAAACAGACTGTAAATGCAGTCATGAATAGCCTGCCTGTGTATCCAGTTAGAGGAAGACTGTCATTCTACAATATCCATATTGCCCTTTGGTTGTGGTTAAAAAAACATGTCTAAATCTGAAGGTTAGCTGCAGAAACCAAATAAGCAGTAATGAATTAAAAAACAAGTGGTTGTCACTGTGTGTGCGGCATCACTATTAGATTATAAAACAGTTAGAGCAGAAGTGAAAGGAAAAAAAAAAACAGTAAACAACAGATTTACACAAACACTTGGAAACGCTAAACGCAAAAATAATTCTTCTGTAAATACTCATTGGGGGGAAAAAAAAACCAACAAATTCTGATGTAAAAATTTCACACTGTATTATATTTTTTATATAATGTGAAATAAAAATAAAAGAAAATGGAAAATAATATTACAGTGAATACCCTAATTATAACCAAAGATTAGGTTGAACCAGGTAGACTGTCATACCAGATGGTGAATGAGCAGAGGTAAATGAAGTTCATCTAATGCTAATCCACTCTCCTTCCATTTCTGTATTTTTTTAAAAGAGAGAAGAAAAAACTGAAACCAGAGCATGTTTGGTGCAGTTAAGCATAGAGAAAAATGGCTGCGACATTTGGTCAATCATATCTTGTCTTTCCTGTGTTAGAACAGCCAAACATGGAGCATGATGGAGACCTCATAACAAATGTATGATGCTGTGGGTGAACAATCACAAGTCGCTCCATTGTTCCAACTTCCAGGCATGCTGCTGACTCTTGTTCTCCACAATACATAACTGCAACAGTGGGGACAAGAAATGACTGTTCTGCTTACATTATGAAGCATAATTGTTAGGCCCATGAAGTACCTGGGGGTTCTGTGAGGAGACAAAATAAAGAACACCTGCTCTGTCAGGCACACTGTAACAGGTGACTAATGTGAGGTTGTGAACCTGGCAATCTCATTACCGTATATAAAACAAATTGCTACATAACCCACTGCTGCTGAAGCAAGTACTTTGACACAGGCTTTCTACAAGGGGGCCAGTTGCCATGGTGGCTTTATGCTCCATAGGGAGGGGGAAAAAAAAGATCTATGAAATAAATAAATGCTTAATTGTGGCAATAAACATATATATCTAGAGAAGGTGTCACGAGAACCTTGCATCATAGGCTGTGTTTAATGTAAATAGGGTTGCAGGCAGCTGAAAGATAGATAACACTGACAAACAACATTTTTCTTTCTTATATAAGAATAAGTGTTCTTAGGTCAGTTTCTTGCGCTGATTTCAAATTTGAAATCCGTTTATCTCTATCACATCGGGTTCTTAAGATATTTGTGAATAAATATATTTTTGGGAAACCGTTATTTGCTCTGTTTCATTTTTACTATATAACTTATTAAAAATTAATAAAATGCAAAATAATTCAACTTTTTATACTGCTAAAAGATGCATGACATATGTTACGCTTTTTTTCAAATAGTTACTGTATTTTGAAATAATTCTGAGCAAAATATGGCTTCTAGAAGTTGTAGAAATTCAGCTGATCTGTTCTGTTACGTGTGCGGATATTTTACCGATCGTGTTCACCAGAAAAACTTTACACCATTACTAAAGAAAGCATATGAACTTTATTTCGATTCGAAAGTTGATGATGCAAATAAATCTTGGAAGCAAAATGCAGTTTGTTCGACTTGTCCAAATACATGGGCAGGTTGGTTACGAAAATCGCCGAAGCATAAGTCGATGCCTTTTGGAGTGCCAGTAATATGGCGTGAACCGACAAATCACGCTACTGATTGTTACTTCTGCTTGACAAATATCCATGGTTTCACTTTTAAAACTAGAAAGTCTGTGGTTTATCCAAATATTGAATCGGTTTCGAAACCAGTGCCTCATGATCCAATCACGTGTCCGATCCCAGTTCCACCAGAACAATATCCGTTGGACGTGAATGAACCATCAGAAAGTGATAGTTTACCTGCTTTAGAAACTAATTCTGACTCGGATTATATACCGGTGAATGATGGTGTTCACTTAATTAACCATTCAGAAATTTCAGATCTAATACGTGATCTCGCTCTTACCAAAGGACAAGCGGAATTACTCGGTTCGCGACTCAAAGAATGGAATCTTTTAGTGCCCAATACTCCGATATCTAAATTTCGTCATAGACACAGAGAACTTGTTCAATACTTTGAGATGGATGATGACATTTGCTATTGCAAAGATGTAAACGGTCTAATGGTGCACCTCGGTCATGAGCACATAGTCAACGAATGGCGACTTTTCATCGACTCTTCCAAGACTAGTCTAAAAGCCGTGTTATTGCATAACGGAAATTTATTTTCATCAATTCCAGTCGCCTACTCTGTTCATATGAAAGAAACTTATGACAATATGGCTAAACTTTTGGCAAAAATAAAGTACAATGACTACCAATGGCGGATTTGTGGAGACCTAAAGGTCATTGCAATTCTCACGGGCATGCAGACTGGGTATACTAAATTTTGTTGCTTCCTATGTGAATGGGACAGCCGCAACAGACAGGAACATTATGCAAGAAAAATGTGGCCTTTCAGGGATCGTATGCAGCTTGGGCATAAAAATGTAATACACGAGCCATTAGTTAACAAAGACAGCATCATTTTGCCACCGTTACATATAAAGTTGGGGCTCATGAAGAATTTCGTAAAAGCGTTAGATAAAACGAGCAAAGCTTTCACTTATCTTCGAAAAAAGTTTCCGCAAGTTAGCGATGCAAACATAAAGGAAGGTATCTTTGTAGGACCTCAGATTAGGAAAGTTATTGCAGACAAACAATTCAAGAACTTGTTACATGGTAGTGAACTTCGTGCATGGATGGCATTCAAATCGATCGTCGATAACTTTCTGGGAAATCACAAATCTGCCGACTATGTGCATATTGTTATGCAGTGCATAGATGCATACAGAATTATGGGCTGTAACATGTTCCTCAAAATCCATTTGCTCGATTTGCATCTTGACTTTTTCCCTGACAACCTTGGCGAAGTCAGCGATGAACATGGAGAACGATTCCATCAAGATATCGCCGTAATGGAGTCACGTTATCAAGGACGGTGGAGTGTGACCATGCTTGCCAATTATTGTTGGATGCTTCATCGTGATGTACCACATGCCATTCACCGACAAAAGTCGACTACAAAGAAATTCAAGCTTACATAACTGTTATACTGCTTGTACAAATGATGTAATACCGTACGCGTTGTTAAAAACCTTCAATTGCGTATTTCTAGAAATCCCGACCTGATAGAGAAAAACGGTTTGCAGATTTAAAAACAGCGCATTAAAATTGACCAGAAAAACATAGAAATGTTAGAGAAAGAAAAAAAAATTTTTTTTTTGTTAGCCAGTGTAATCCCATGTTTATATCTTGCTATGTTTTATAATCCCAGGTTTCTTCAGACTCATCATTTGTGGGTATTCACTGCCAGACTGCCAGCAAGAAACTTCACTATACGTCTGCCTTGGCTGCAGGTGAAAAACTTGCAGAGGACATGATGGCTGAAGGAGCAGATGCAATCCTGCTTGCAGCAAAAACTGCCACCACAAAGGCCATCATTGAAGAATATGAAAAAAAAAAAAGACAGTCAGACCAGCAAAATGCCAGTGCTTTGTCCTCGGGAGAACCAGCTGTTTCATTAAGTCACGGCGAAGTAGAGTGAAATTTGTTGTTCTCTTTGGTCTGTTTTTTCTCTTTGTTCTCATGAATTTATATTACTTTCTTGGCCACGGAGCTACATCCTGGCTGGTTTAAAAATAATGTTAAGGCTTACAAACCTAAAAACAACTTTGAAGAAGTGGAGTATGAGCAAGCTGAACATCTGAAATGAGGTTGGTTGGCTAAAGTATGTGGTTTTAGAAACTACAGGCAAATATTTCTTCATTATTTATATATATTTAACAACAAAAATAATAATAATAAAATGAGGTTATCAATACATACAAGCATCCATAATCAAGTTTCTGACTGAGGCTTTTAAGGCAGATAAAAAAATAAATTCCGCTAGTCGGACATATTGTAGCTGTTCACTTTCATTTCTGATCCATCTTTGTCATACTCCCCTTCACTTCTGCCCTAACAGAAGTTGTTATTAGCATTGAGACATCATTTAAATAAACAGTATGGCAGCAGAATATTCATTCCTCATGGATAAAACAAGAGAGAAACTTAATGATGGCAGTTTAAAAATGAGGGGCTGAAGAGCATGCAAAAGGATTAGATTATCTGAGCTGGATACGAGGGCAAGTCAGTAAATAGGTCACAAATGGCTATTTAAAAAAAACTAAATGAGATACGAACTTGGAAACCATTTATTATTGCACTTACATTTCCCCTTATTTCTCGACATAATCTCCACCAACTTTGATACACTTATCCCATCGCTTTATCAGTGCCTCAAAACCTGCAGCATAGAAGCCACCTCACATTCAACCTCTTCATCATCCGCAAAACGTTTGCCGCCAAGGTGAGTTTTTAGTGGACCAAACAGATGGAAATCGCTCAGGGCTAAGTCTGGCTGTAAGGCGGATGTTCAAGAAGTTGCCACCCTAGTTCAATTTTCTCCTGGGTTAATCAAGCCTTAAGTGGTCTGGCATTGTCGTGATGAAGCAGTATTCCTCTAGTCAGTAGGTCTGGTCGTTTTCTTTGAATTGCATCCCGAAGCATCAACAGAACTTCACAGTACGATGCAGCATTCACATTCTCACTTTTCTTCTGGAAATGGGTTAACAACACTCCTTGAGAATCCCAAAATACTGTAAGCATAACCTTCCCTGCTGATGGCGTAACCTTGAATTTCTTGGCAGAAGGTGAAGAAGGATGTTTCCATTGCATTGAAGCACGCTTTGATTCGTCCCCAGTAACAATCCTGTTAAGCATGTCTTCTCCTTCATCTGCATACCGAGAGAGATGTTGCAAGGACAGACCCATTCGGTTCATTTTGTGTTCCTCAGTCAGTTGTATGGGCACCCACCGTGAGCACTTTCCAAAAATTCAAACGATCATGCATTATGCTGTAGACTAAACCATGAGAACACCCTATTGCAGTTAATACACTGTCTATCGTTACTCTCCTGTCAGCTCGAATCATCTCCCCCACCCGCTGCACAGATGCTTCTGTCGCAATCTGATGAGCACAACCAGGTTGGTCTTCATTAGCAATATTTGAGAAAATTTATCGACCAAGTTATGTACCGCTTTACGCGACCAACACTTCTCACCGTAAACATTTCCTTATGAATATCCTTGGCAGGAAGTCCTTTTGCCCCAAAAAAACGCACAAAAGCACGCTGTTCTTCGTTTGCACACTCCGTGAGCACGATCGCCATTTTTATCTGAGCTGCGCATGCGACACCTAGCGTCTGCTACCTAAAGTAATCATCAAGCTGGATGTTGCTGCCACCTAATGACACCTTTAGAAACTACCAACTACAATTTTCAGCTATCCCATATCAGTTTGTGACCTACTTACTGACTTCCCCTCGTACTTTCAGATTATATGACAGCCAGGGTCCAAACTGGCAAAGTGTTTATTCTGGAGCAGTACTTAATACTAGAGAAAATATTTGCCTCGTTTTTATATTTTTGGTTCTTCCTTGTTCTGATACAGAAACCTGGTAATTTTGAAAACAAGATTGAAGCTGAGTAATGCAGTAAACCTTGGGCATTTACTCCATGGGTGTGGAATGTGGTTTGATTCAGATGCACATAAGTAACCAACAAAATTTTGTGTCAGATTAGGTAGTCAGACGTTTAAGTAGCATATTCTATACCAGCTATTTGTGACCAGTATCAAATATGGACACACATGAAAGTTACCTCACAGTGTGTGAGACAAGACGCCACAGAATATGGATATACAAATTTGAGATATGTCATCTAAAACTAACCAAGTATGCACATTTTGCACAAAAATGGAAACTGCCTCTTCTCACAGTTCTTTATGCTGTAAGTGGGGAAACAGAAGTTGTGTAATATATAAGCATTTGAAAATTTATAGTTTTAACCAGATGTATTTTTTAAAAACTTTTCCTCTACGTCAAATGTGCCAATATGTTGCTGGTTTTGCCAGAATGCCCGACATTTTTGTCATCTGAAAGACTAAGTAGTAATTTGTTAATGTTGAGGCACATGCTGTTATTTACAAATATCATCATTGTTTGAGGAAAGGAAAAGCTTAGGACACTTGATGAAAGAGCAACTGAGGTGGAGCATACAAAAATGGGATGAGCTGTGCTGACTCACCTAACATGAAAGGGAAATATTTGTGTGTGCCAAAAAGAGTTTTGGAGTGAGAAGAACCACACCTGAGCAGGGAGTATTTTGTCATAAAACTCAAAAAATGTAGACTAGAATCAAGGTGGAGGGTTTTAGTTTTTTTTTTCCTCTTTATAATCTATAATTAATTATAAATGTGGCAAGTGATGGCTGGGCTGCACGTCCTTGCAGGATGAGAACTCATTATCTTGGCAGTTTTGCGGAACGATTGGGAGGGCCATCTTAGTATAAATGTTATTACAAATGAAAGCCCCTCTAAAATGCCTGTTTGGCACAGAAGATACTTGAAGCCCCTTAAAATGTCTGCGAGGTTAAAGAGTCATTAAGAATGAACATTCTGTAAAATGGTTACTTATAACATTCTGTTATACTTTGCAAAATTAAATTTTTTTTTTTGGCAGATGAAATCCGTGTGTTTCTTCTTTCTGTAGAATTGTTCTGAGTATGATTTGTTTGAACAGGAATATCATAATCTTGTTAATACATAGTAGATATCCTTCTAGGTTTGGATGAGTGTAGAGATTCGTGTCACGGACAAATGGGATAAGACTACAGACTAGTTCATTCACATGGTTATGATTCAGAGTGGAGATCTTATATATGTCACACACACACGTTCATCCATCTTTCTTTTTTTTTTTTCATGTCTTCAGAGTACAGGATGACCACTGCTGTCATCATCTTGCAGGAAGCCTGTGGGAAAAGTGTTTAATGTACTTGTGCAGTGATCTTTTCTGTAGTAATTTGGTCTACATGGTGGGTTTGCCAGCCCCATGATGCATAGCTTTACCCTAGTAACTTTTTTTTTTTACATCTAATAAGAACAGTGGTTTTATTTTTATTCCTGTCTCCTCAAAGATTTCTGGGAACTACACACAATGACATGCATTCCTCTATTTAGTCATTGCTCAAGGACATTTTCAACATATTTCAAGAAACAAATTCTTCCATTTGGCCATACTTTTTATTCCTCGTACAATTTCAGACGTCAGTTTGAATATTTTGAAAGAAAGCAGTGGTTGGCTTGAAGTTGTTAGTATCTCCATCCACGACCAGGAATGGTGCTGGTGACAGCCATTTGTGCTTTCTCTTTTCCTCGTATGTTGGGCATTTTTGTAGCAGGTTTTCAGCTGTAATTTTATTGGTGCCACAGGTGCACTCATCAGTAGCTGCAATTATTAGCTTGCTGAAAAGATGGTTTCTCACTCTGAAGTCTTTGCTTTATCTGGATTAAAAGAAAATAGTTAGGTCATGCAGAAGTCTTTGCTTCATCAGGATTACATGGGTCAAGTCATGTCCATTACAGGTCAGTATCCTTGAATCCAAATTGCTCGGGGACAGTCATGTTTCGGAAATCAGATTTTTTTCAGTTTCCAGATGTCACTCAAAGTAGCCCAAAATAGCCTTAGTTGACCAAAATGTGTTTGTCGAAAGTAGCCCAAAGTGTTTGAATTAAAAGATACGGATCTATAATAAGTAGAGAACGAACGAACAAACTTTATTTTTAAAGGGTTGAGAATTGGGCACACAGGCCCGTCTGACATTCTGCCCTTCCTTTCGCCCACCTTTCATACTGAATTCATTTATTCACATTACATGTTACATATCAATTTCTAGAAATTCAACGTAAAGAGAATTTGGTGCAAGCAGTGAGCAGCCTCTAGTACAAGAATCACCCTGTGTGATCTTAACTGTGTAAACACTTTTTGCGACGTTTTGTCCACACATCTAAAATCATGTTCAACAAGGCAGTGTCAGCTCTTCAAAAATCATGTTTTAATACTGGATAACAATATCAATGATACAAGTCCAGCTGATAAAAATGATCAGCTTTAACTTGTAACACATGATGACTGGACAAAGATGGATATAAGAAAAGTACAACGGCAGTAGGTAGTAAATAATTTATAGACGGAAATAAATGGGTCAAGTAATGACATCAATGAAATAATGCCCCGAGGACAAATATAGCAAGACTGTGTGACAGTACAGCCAACACTAACGCAAGTTTTCACGTTAGTATTATAAATAAAGTCTAACAGACCGACGTACTTAAACAAGACTAGCAAGTATAAACACTTGTCAAGATAAGATAACTCTTAGAAATTATAGTTAGCTCCCCTTAATTAATAGGCGAAGACCTAGGCATTGTTGACACTTGAGTGTACCGAAAGCTTTGCACGGGCTTGAGTACTTTTATAAGAAGAGTCGAGAACTAGCTTCCGAGCGAGACACATCAGTCTTGCAGATCGGTGAGTTTTCTTTGTTACAAGTTGAGAACTATCCCTTTCTGCAAGTGTAACCTTTTCACACGACCAAGTCAAGATATTATGTTGGAAGAATTGTATACGGTTTGTACCTCTCGTTATGTTGTGTGAACATTTTGATAACTTTTATCTATGAAATTACAAAGAGTCAGTAGAAGCCACCATTGTTTACAAATGACACGGGACAGTATTTCATTGAGGCTGTCGTTTTATACAAGGAACAATACTCTTTTTGATTGTGAACGTTCTGACCGTCAGTAGTCAGGGTATTGAGTTGTGTCAACTATATGAACCTTGTAGTCCAGTTGGACTTGTAAATAAAAGGATTGTTTATAAAACCAGTGAGTTATTGAATAAGCACATTGTAGTGGAAGGTATCAATAAGCATAGATAACGTGACAGCCTGTGGTGAGTAATAAGAAACTTGGGTTGCATCATCTTTCCTTCGGGTACTAACAGCTCTAGTGGTAACCAGTTACATTCGAGAGATTTCTCACAACGATCACCAAAACCTAACCACCTGTCTCATAATACAAAATGGTGACATATGATTTATGAATGTTATCTAACGGCCATTTGAGATCAAAACTTCTCTCCCCTGTCACACTTATTCAAAATAGTGTCGCTCCCTGTTACAGATGTCAAAATGGTGCTGTTCCCCTTCGTTCAGTCACCTTACTGCCACAACTGTTTGATGAGGATTGTTATTGCTAAGAGAGACACAGCACATTTAGATATCAGCAAGTGCTGTTTGTTACTGGGGCCTGAAAGTGGAGCAAAGAACAGTAACCTACCATGCATGTCATAACAAGTGACTAAGGAGGGCCTGCTACCACATCCTGTAGGAGTGTACCGGTACGTCAAGAAAACAATATGAAAGAACACAGAGAAGACATGGACAGACCTTGACCTGATGGTCTGTGACAGGAAGACTTGGCACAAGTTTCTGGAAGGTCTATACTTCTTGTGGAGTTGAAAGGTGATGACAATGAACACAGCATGACAAGATTGTCAGGAAACAACGAGGCAAATACCTGTGGTACTAGATGTGAGCAGAACACACAGGTGCGGGACAGGACAGCATTATAAGGGAGTCCTAGTATCCCCATGGTGAGAGAAACAGAGAGTAAAAAAAAAAAGACGTGGAAATGGGAATCAGACGTGAAGAGGATAAGCAAGACATGGAATGACCTTAAATAGATGGCACAGGACAGGAAGTCTTGACGTGTGTTTGTTCAAGGTATGTGCTCCAAGGTCAGCCAAAAGGAAATGAATAGTCCTGTCATGTCTTCTCTGAACTTTGAACAGCCTGTATGTGTTGTGCGTCTCCTGTTCTGACTATATCTTAGCAGATACACGAGAAGTGTATACAGTGTGTATCCCCAATATAACCTTTAGCACGCTGCATTCTTTTCCCAAAACAATGCTCCTGCAGCTGCATTCGTTTTCACAACACCCCGTTTTTATAGTGGGTGACTTGTAATGTCTATAGTTTTTGTGTTTCTTGATCAATTGCTATAATTTTTGGAATTTATATAAATAAATGAATTATGAATCTGATGATATAAAATTTGTTTGTGTACATGTTAGATGTGATAGGAAGAGAGGAAAGGAAAGATGAAAAAAAAACGAAAAAAATTAAAAAAAATAATTTATTTTTTTTAAATTAAAAAAAAAATTATAAAAAAAAACCAACAAACGAAGAGTCCATATCCCTTGCATCTCAATGAAAGTCATTTGACCAATACAAATCAAATGACGATCTTTTCGTTACACCCATCATCAGTAGCAAAGCAACAAACGCCCTCGTCAGCAGTGACATTCGGCCGTAACCCTAAACCTTTCCGATAAACCTAATTCTAAAATTATACATACTAGTAATGACATTCTACTTTCATTTCCATCTCTGCCATCAACCATATTCTGAGAACCGATATTAGCGCTAATAAAGATAAAGATCTCATCATCGCATCAGAGTCAGAATCCATTAAAATTAGAGCGAAAATGGCCGCGTTTTCGATGCCGATTCATTTCGATTAAAAAAATTCACAGAAAATAAACGCGAATACACCCATTACTAAAAAGAGATCGGAAACGGAAGCTAACTCTCTCTCAGATAAGTTTAAAACTTAACATCCGGGGGTGATATCACGTGTACACACATCCTAATGCTAGAAAACGAAGATATCCGCGGGCGACTTCGCCTGCAGCTGTGAGTACATGGGTTTCTGCGGGCGACTTAAGTCGCCTGCAGCGTGCTAAAGGATAAAGAAGATAGTGTTGTCACTATTTCACAAGAATGAGCAAAAATAACTCAAGATAAATTAATCATGTATACCTCTTATTTTGGATTCTGAAGAAAATAATTCACTCACATACTCTGTGATTGTACAGCAATCTCCTTGTCTTACACTGTTCGATATAGTGCTGTTTTTGTTTGATGCCATATTTCGGTTATATGCTTTACAAATTTGGATCTTACGCCTGAACACTAAACCCCCACGGAAGGCAGGAATACCACTTTGACATGCTCATCAAATTCATTGACAGGGGTGAGATGGTCAAGATGCATTGTCACTTTTAGCATTATTCAAGTGTCACCCCAAATGGAATGTAGTTCTATGGGAATCTGTAACAAAGACTTACTTAGTCGTTCCTCTTTTACTATGAGGTGAAGAGAGAGCGCCATACTATCCTATCAGCTGTCTTTCTGCTGGCCTGGTTTCATTCTAGTCCTTGGTCCTTCAGAGATTGTCTAATGTTGTCCTGGAGGTCCAATAACACAGAACAAGATCTTAATAGCTCCAAGGTGCTTTTTGAAGAGAAAGAAGGCAAAGCAAGCTCGATTATTTTTCTTTTTTTTAAGTCAATCCTGAATATCTTTGCCCCCATCGACCAAACAGCCATGCCTTCTGGAGCCAGAAAAACTTTTGACACCTACAAAACCTGCTAGCTAGTCGTCTGATGATAAAGACAACTGTAGCAGCGATTAAAGTCCTATAATATTTTATTTGCTTTTTAAAGTATTACATACATACAATACTTTGTATTCAATATGTCTGATAATTATTTATAATTAATATATATGTATTTTTTTTCTTAATCACAATTTACTTCATTTTTATACAGTTTTCTGGACCCTGGGAACAAATTAATTTGTTTTCTATATTCTTCTGGAAAATCAATTTTCGTTTAGCACTTTTTCGGTTAACGTTCGATTTTTCAAGAATGAATAAACAGCGCTAAGTTGGGAATCCCTGTATTGCTAAACTCATGATTTGTTCAAATTTGAAGCACGTGAAAAGGGAGCAATCTACAAAATTGGGGTCCAACCTCGACTGTGGTATAAGCAATCCTGCATTATATCTGCCCTCTGATGTCCAGCTGTTGGTTGGCTTCACAAATTTTACCTTCCTTATTTATAAAGACCGTTTTTACAAAGATGAGCAATTTTTTCACCCGACACACCTGGTAGTTTTATTTATATTTTGAAAATAATAAACCTTCCTGCGAAATGGACCAACAATTTCACATGCCAATGCTCTGACACACACATTCTTCCTCTTGTGTATTGTTAAAAAAAAATTATGCAAATAAAAAATTTACGTTTGCACACACACACGATTTCATACACACAAAGATATTACATGCATGGAGACACACTCCAGTAAATCAATGCAAACTCTCACTCACATGGCATATTATAGTGGAATATGTAGTATAGACAAACTACTGCACAAATTCACGTGACGAGAGAAAGTGAGATTCTGAATGCTAACATATTCATTATTTCGACTATGCTGTGATGAAGTGTACTGAGATTCTGTCTTTCAAATGACCCATGTCTTTTTCTCCTTGCAATTTGTTCACTTTTTCTAGGAGGGATTACAGGTAACCCACCCCATATTTCTTCTCCTTCTATTAGTTACGTTTTTTTCAGAGTGAGATCACGATGGAGTTTTAGCTCATCTGCTTTATGGTTCTTCTCTCTGACTAATAGGTGGAGTTTAGAGTGGGTTTGTAGGGAATTGTTGCAGTATTATTCTAAAGGGAAGACTATAGAGCTTAAATCAGATTGGTACCAGTTTTAGTCCTTTTAAAGATATTGCGTGGCCATAGTCTTATTTTTCGGGAATTAAATATATTTCGGCCATTTTTGCTTCATTAGGCAGTAGAGGGCTGAGTACAATATCCCGGTTCTTTGTCTAAACGGGGGATAGGGGGAGAGACTGACCTGTTACCCATGCACGTGAGTTGTTTACAACTCTGATTGGCCGAGATCTAACTGCATTTGAAATGCTGAGGGATCATTGGCCTAGACCAAAGCCTGGCATATGACGTCAAGAGGTCAGCGTGCTGATCTATGATGATAAAAAGGCCCGTAATTCATAGCTCGGTCTCTTTAATGTAATTGCCAGCCGCGTACCAGAGACAAGCCGATTCGCCTTCAGTGGGAATTCAAGTTTTTGGTAAGCATTATTTATTAGCGTGGTACTTTATTGATTTTAATTGCAAGTCCCAGCCCGATCAGTTAAGTTTTCTTTGGGCAGTTTAAGTTTAACATTAATCTTTACTCCAGAGCCATCAATACTATCGTAGTGATAAACTGGGAAAACTTAAGAGGTCCATATAATTCCTTATTGAAGGAATAGCTGTATTTAAAATGGTTTAAGAGTTGAGATGTTACGGGCGTGCTTTGTATTATTTCAAAGTAGGTCTGTAGAGAAACCCGCATCTGCGAATTATGGTAATTTACAGAATGGCGGGAGCGGGTGGATTTGTGATTTTATTGAGAGTTTAATGCTGCTAGTTATTTATATAGTTACACATCTATAAGTGGACAGGAGTGAAGAGGTGGAATTTGTAAGCACGTGGGTGCTATCATTTAATGAATATTTATGCAGGAGCACGTGGGTGCATTAGTTACTGAATATTTATTCGAGACGATGTTCAGAGGGATGAGGAGGAGCGAAGCATGTGTTTGTAACTACCGGGATTTAATTGATAACCTGGGGGTTATGAATAACTTTTGGCAGTATGCAGATGATAGCGTAACGGGTTATATGTTATTGATTGTGCATTATTGTTCTGTGTACTTAGAGGACGGGAGATGTAATTTTTTTTGGAAATTATTTTGTATTACATTAATTTTTTCTGAATGGGAGTCGAATTCCTAGAGAGGGCTATTTTAATTGTGGTAAACATTTGCTGCATTTAGTGTCAGTGTAGAAGTGGGCCACAGTATTTTTGCACAGGTAGATAGGCCCTCAGTGTAAAACTGTTGTGATTGTAACCAGTTATGCAGAACCCTAGTTCAGCTGGTCTGCGCGTTGTATTACCGGGTGATGTTTACAGTGGACTCAGGTAGAGAAGGGAACAGTGGGGGAGCGGACTTTGTTGGCATGATTACGTTTGTATGGTGGTTGTTACGTGCAGTCTTTGATATCTTACAATATAATACATTTGTATGCTTGTTATGTTCGCAAATATTTTGTAAACAAAGTAGATACTTTTTAGTGCTTAAGAAAAAGTCATTATTGAGTTACTTCCCTTGAAAGGAGTGTCGTCACTTTCGATCGAACTCCGCGGATGAATCCAGTTTTACTGCGATTTATTCTTTGTTTGGGTAGAAATAGATTGTTCTTGCTTCAGTGTATCTATGGCCTGAATTTATGTGTATTGTTTGTCTGGGTAGGACGAGTCTGTCTTATATCTGAATATCTTTGCATGTCTAAGTCGAACTATATGGTCTTTTGTCGCTAGAAAGGTCAAAGGGCTGTTTGGCGGATGTGTCGCTAGGGAGGTGTGATTTGGCTTCGCCCTGATGATGGGGGCTGTGGTTTTTTGAATCGGCTTGTCGCCGGAAAAAGTGATCGATATATGTGTAGGGGAAAGTGATAGTAGTTTTAGACCTATCGTGTATGCTTAACCCCATTGTTTATTTTGATTGCCAAGGGGATGGCAGAATCATATTTCTGATACCAAGGTAACAAAAGCACTTCTTATGAACTCTTGCTAAGCCACCGTTTTTCGATAGACACGATTTGTACGTCTGAGGGAATATTTAACGAGATGAAGATGACATTCATTTCTAGCAGCACTATATCTTGTATGATGAAGTCAATTGTATCATGATAGAATCTACAGAGCAATGAGAACATTTAATGTATGATTAACTTTGATACAGATTCCTAGTTGTATCCAAACGTGAGTTACAGCTCACGAGAGAAGCCATCTTGTATTCACATATTTAAGGACTATCAGGAAGAGAAAGGGATGCCCCGTATTATCGCTTGATGAGTCCAGAGATCACTGCTACACATGAGAACCCATTACTAGCGGTTCAATATGATTATATGAAAAAATATGTGCTGATCATTATTTAAAGGAATCTTCGCTAGACGAGGTTAGGTCTAGAAGCCATCTTGAATATTGTTTATAAACTGACGTGCTTTTGTCAGTAAACTCAGATGATATATATATATATGGGCAATACTGAGTGCTTGTCTACTGACAGTCCATTATGCTATTATTCTACATGAGTGCCCATGTATCATTGCAAGACCATTTATCCACTATACCATGATGTATTATGCCAACCTGTGATTTGTCAATGTATCCGTGCTGTCGAGTGTGTACGTCCAATTAAACTGTAGCAAAGGTACACGGTCGTTGGTGTCGATGACTTCCAGCCATACATGAGTGAAAGAAAAAGACCAATTGTCAACACCACGAACTCTTCTTATCATTCGCGTATTACACTCTCACTTCATGCTTACACACCCCTGCGTAGGTCGAGTTGACATTCCATATTCAAACCATGAGCAACACTCTGACGAGTCTTTAACACTGGAGCTTCCAAACATCCTCTTAACACCGTGGTCCTGTACACAGTTGATGTCAGCAGGAAAAAATAAATAGATAACAACAACCCAATACATCTATTTAACACTGATGTTCTAACACAGCAGATGGCCAAAAATTAATGAAAAAATTTATCAGTGGTATAACAACAACCTTGGGACTTAAAGGTTAAAGTTAGGGAGTTATTTGTTATATAGGAATGTATTATTAATGTATTGTTTAGCTGTTGCATTTTTTTTCTGTCTAAACAGCAGGTATAGCAGCTCTGTGGGATAGAGCGATCTATTTAACACTGATGTTCTAACACAGCCATTCAACACTGATGGCCAATATATATTCAACACTGGTGGACATCATTAATGAAAAGAGGAGGTTTATCAGTGGTACATAACGGGAAGAGAGTAGGGGAGTTACGTGTTGAAGACTTGGGACTTAAAGGTTAAAGTTAGGGAGTTATTTGTTATATAGGAATGTATTATTAATGTATTGTTTAGCTGTTGCATTTTTTTTCTGTCTAAACAGCAGGTATAGCAGCTCTGTGGGATAGAGCGAAAGTGCCAATAACTTTCCCCACGGCAAGAGTTGGCATCTCAGACAGAGAAGGGTTTGAGATTTTGCCAGAGGCAGACGAAGAAATAATAGAACCCGTTTTTCCCAGGCAGGGACCCCAAGATCGTTGTGCGTGGTGAAGAGCCACACCCTCCCCGAGGTAGTCCTGGTAACTGAGGGTGCGAATCCTCAGGCAAAACACAACGGATCTAGAGGAGTAAACCTCGATAATAAATCCGGTGCACTACACCGTACACGCCCTCTGTGGGTGGGAAGGAGCCAGATGGATACT
The DNA here is from genome assembly GCA_024509875.1 of Oreohelix idahoensis. Taxonomy (NCBI): domain Eukaryota; kingdom Metazoa; phylum Mollusca; class Gastropoda; order Stylommatophora; family Oreohelicidae; genus Oreohelix; species Oreohelix idahoensis. The sequence continues at coordinate 256,035 of JAMPIV010013054.1, read as the reverse complement.
GAGCAAGTCTTGGGAGTGGGAACGAGTATGACCTGCTTCCTGAAGATCGGAACCCATCGTACAGGCACAGGGACTCAGGACGTGACGATCCTATTGCCTTCAACTCTTGGTCACATGCCTAGAGCCTTGGAGAACTCGGCGCAACCAGCAGGCAATTTGGTGGCGGGGAATGAGCACTGTGAGCCCTACCTTGGCTACGTATCTCAGAGAGAGGCAGAAACACCCCCTTTATCTCCCCTGGAGCTGGCACAGTGCACTTCTGGCTTTTACCCGGGGCGGTAGGAAATCCACAGGCACCCCAGCATCACAATGCCATGAAGATGACTAAGTTGAAATTTATTAACTCAAACGAGATCGGACGACGCCTCGGTTATCAAGGTCCGCGCCAGACAGTGAGTAACCAGGCTGTGATGTGCGAAAAAATTGATTCCCAGGCAGGGGAAGGCATTTCTCGAGTGGAATAGGATTTGGTGGATGAATCCTGAGCGCTGAGCTCGTTGTTACACATGCAAATTTGGCATGCTGCCAGCGTTGTCGTAATCATTTTGCTTCATCCCGGCCATAATAAAGCCAAAGGCCCATCACCCAGAGATAGGTAATCGGGCAGGTAAACGTCAGATGTGATAGGAGAAGCCAGCTACAGTTCCAGTCCAGTATCCAGTGGGGTTCTTTTAAACCTTAGTCATCAATTTCAGAATTTGTGGAGAGAGAAAGGGTGAAAATACTCACTACAGAAGTCAGTGCAGATAGGCAGAACTGATAGTTTTGTTCCAAGTATAGCAGATGACAGTTGCTGAAGTTTAGTCTACAGTTGCTATAGCAGATAGACAGAACTGAGAGCAAGTTTATTTAAGAGTATGGCAGAGGTCAGCTGCTGAAGTTTTAGAAGAGTTAGTTGTGTAGCAGTGTTCGGGAGATTTCAGGATAGGCTGTGTAGAAACGAAGTCTGTGCAGAGTTGGTGTAGACACTTCATAGTTGTTCCAGCTGGCTGTGTACTTAGAGTTAAAATTAGAACAGCTAGTTTGGAGTGGAGGCTCGACATCTGAGACCCCACCAAGTGCAGTGTAGTGTAATTTGGTTTATCTAAACTTCTTTCCCCATACAGGTTGAAATTGTGGGAGAAGGGTTGGGGTTGATTCATTTTTATGTGTGCTTGATTGTTCCAGGTGTGCACCCACGCACTTTATTGCTTTGACATGTATATGAGTTTTTTTTATGTGTGTAAATAAAACTTGTACATTACAGCTGGAATCAGTCATTTCAATTACGTACAGTAGCTATCTGTTGTCTGTATCGTGGTGTATGTGAATCTTGATATAACCTTATCCCCTTAGGGTAGAGGTAGTTAAAGCTATAGCCAGTTAAAACGTCCGAAGTGGCAAGGGAAGAGTCTATTCTAGGTTCTCACCCTCGGGGCCAATAGTTTCAACTTTTCACAATTCACTATCATTTCACCTAAATCTATCTTTTCCAGTCTTTCTTTTCACTAGTGTCTTGTCACTATATGTAGACAGCCTCTAGTCCTAAATCCACTTCGTGACATACGCTGTATGTGGTTCCTAAAGAGCCTTTTAAAGCACTGACCTCCGTACCTAGGTTTTCAGTAGCACTATACTGTACATTCTGGAATTGGCAGTCAGCATTTCTGTGCACTTACTAGTGCCAGTATTGTCATACTATCATTATAAAACATGATAATTACTCTCGCTGTATGTCTTTATGTTCTTGGAACACACACAACAAAGGCAACAATTACAACTGAAGCAAACCACTGCTGCATGAGATACTACTACACTGTGTGGTCAAAGGTCAAAATTTGTTTACGCCCAGTGTTACTTTTATGGCTTTCTTCACTCACTAGAGTGCTAAAGAAAATAGGAAAAATAGGTCCAGCAAGGCACTGAATAACCATTAAATGTTAAATACTGAAGGATGTATGCATGTGTGTATAGCTACAATCCCTAGTACCTGCTACATTTTTTAAAATGTACATATGTCCATTGCAATCAAAGTTATACACACTGTGTTTCGGTTGGAAGACAAAGGAAAGAAAATGGACCACTGTTCCATCAGGAATGTCAATAGAGATGACTAACGTAAGGTTGCGCATCAGTGATTTTAAGTCCATCAAAAAAGGAAATAATGATTTTCTATGTATATAAACGCATTCAGCACATAAAATACTAATAGTAAATAATACTAACAAACAGCTCTAACACTTCACATGTACACAGTTTTGCTCCAGTTCTAAATGTCTCTCTTTTTTTGGTTTTGTTTTGCCTCTAAGACAGCATTATTGAGCTATTTATTCACACACTCAGCAAAATGGGGTGAAATGTGAAACACATTAAAGTGATGCATTATTTCATTTAAAAATTCTTCTTTGTACATATAACCATTGTCATTATTCTGGCACCACAAATTGATGATTCAAAAGTCTATAATTAAAAAGGTATTCTGGCACCACAAATTGATGATTCAAAAGTCTATAATTAAAAAGGTATTCTGGCACCACAAATTGATGATTCAAAAGTCTATAATTAAAAAGGATATCCTTCCTGTCTATAACTAAGCTTGATATAAAAAAAATGACTGTTAGGTTTCATATAAAATATATTTTGTCTTAGACCTTTCAAACAAACACTAAACAAACCAGCAAAGCCATATCTCCACTTTACTGTGTTTATTTATCAGCATGCTGTCTTGTACGATGTCTCAGTGATGACTCTTTATTGCTGTGTTTGATCTGTTTGTCAACAGTTACAAGAAAAAATGTTTTCTTTTATTCCTTTATTTTCTTTTCTCAAAATTTGATGTGACTGACAAATTCATGCTTAAAAGTTTTTGACTCTGCTTCATGATTGGGCTCATGTCTTCGATTGACGACATAGTTTCAGCCACAGCATAATTTCAGCTCACAAAGTTAGTCTATCCAATGTAAAAAGAAAATAGTGACTAGATTTAAAATAATTTCGACATTATTCTTATGTATTTAAAATGCTTATATTATAGCCGCAAAAACTAAATTTAAAATGTTTTATGGTTTAATCTAAATCGAAACGATGCTTATTCTATGATTTGAAGCAGCTGCAGGTAACACAGGAGGGATGGGTATCTACTTTAGAGACACTTAACTCGAAAGATCTACCTTGATAAACCTCATATCAAGTTTCAGATTATCTGAAATTAGGAATAAGTCCAGCCTATACGTAACTGTTATCTCTGCCGTGTGAACAACGTCCCATCAAAAGAGCAGCAGAAAATTAAATATTTTACCAAATGTTTACTTTACTTCAAAGAAAAGATAGTTTTTTATCTGACACAGTTCATGAATAAAGTGAATTTTAGTCAGCTAACTTGTGGATTTTCACTGGAAATATGGGGAAAGTACCTTTAAACCTGTGGACACTGCACTTTCAATTGCCAGTGGGAGGGGGTTAGTCTGAAATTTTCCACCGTTAAAAATTCTTACCCACCCCTCAATCACATAGACGTCTGCCTTAGGATGTACTGGTAGATCAAGAACGTCAGTTGTCTACCCATTGATTTTAATTATCTAAGACAGTGTTTCTCAAGCGGTGTGCCACGGCTATCAAAGTGTGCTGCAACAATCTTATAAACTTACTGCATTAAGTATATTTTTTAGTGATCATGTAATATAAAACTGATCTTACAGCTTGAAATCATTCAATAATAATTGGATCTATTAACTGTTTTGAACAAAAATATATATACTTCAAAATTATTTTAAACAATTAAAAGAAAATCAAACTGAGAGTTTTCTTTATTCTAAAGTACCCATAAATTAGTGTATATAATTTAGTATATAACACTGTAATTTTTTATTCAGGCGCGGGGTCAGATAGGTGTGTCGCAAATTTTAGAACATTAAAAAGTGTGCTGTGAACACAAAAAGGTTGAGAAACACTGACCTAAGATAATACAGCTGTTGTGTTCTAGCTTCATATCTTATAGCAGCGGTAGTGTAAGTACTATCTAAGGACAGTGTCAAGGACACAAAAAGGTTGAGAAACACTGACCTAAGATAATACAGCTGTTGTGTTCTAGCTTCATATCTTATAGCAGCTGTAGTGTAAGTACTATCTAAGGACAGTGTCAAGAAAGTTTAACTCCTACTGCTGGAATAACAATTTTCTATTTGGCAAAACACATTAGAAATACTGCACCATCTGAACACCATGACATACAACAAGGAAATGTCAGAAAAAGATTAAAAAGTATTTAATACACCAGCAAAAATCTGTACAATTCCTGTGATCGTGCACTCATGTTCTATATATGCCAGCAAACAGAAACACAACAAAACTGTTAAACGTTGGCTAAAATGTTGGATTGTCTTTCACCCATCTTTGGTGCAGCTACTTCCTCTCTCTTGTCATCCGAAATGCTGTCAGCTTTGATCTGGATGCCATGTGCTTCCCTAAACTGATTGAGTTCTTTCCCTTTAACCTCCAAACTGCTGCCAAGTGAATCTGTATATTCCTTCATCTAAATTAAATGAAAGATAATTAACATAATGAGAAATATACTTAAAAATACTCATCCACATTTAGACATTTTCTATTTTCCTTTTTTTTTGGGGGGGGTGGGGGTGTCTGTACTGGTCAAATCTTTGCTGCAAGAAATATTGGTCAGATCGTTAGTGCAAGAATACTGATCAGATCTTTAGCGCAAGAAGTACTGGTCAAATCCTTAGTGCAAGAAGTACTGATCAGATCTTTAGTGCAAGAAGTACTGGTTAGATTTTCTCTCGTCCATCCCTCTCCTTGCGAGGGAAGAGACAACAATTTTTTTTAAAATTATCTTTCACATTTTGCAGTATTATACCTATTTTTTTGTATTCATTTCTTTTACTTTATTTGTGCAGCAATTTCAGTTAACTTCCTCCTTTCTTTCCTTCTAGCACCAATAGGTAAATCAGGAGCTGACAAAATATTTACTGTTGGGTTATGTCTTGTGCAAGTGAGTTTTGTCTCTGACCTGTCCTGTTATTGTCTGCTCCCTCTCTACGGCTTCTACCTGTTATTTTCCCACCATTCTTCTCTCCCCTTTTGCCTTGTGGAGTTTCAAATCACGACTAAAAGTATGTGGAAACAATAGTTTTAAAATAATCTTGTTTCTGCCAATCCTGAAATAATGTTAAAAACAATGGCTTAAATAAAAAATTCTCTTATTTCTTCCAACGCTTAAATGTTAAAAATAATATCTTTAAAAATCCTCTTTTGTTTCTGTCAATGCGGAAATAATTTTAAAAATTAATTACTTAAAAAAACCCCCACTGAAATAAGGTTAAAAACAACGGCTTAAAAAAAACAGCCTTTTCTTTAAGCCAACACTGTAAGGATGTTTAAATTAATGGCTTTTAATCAACTCTTTTGTTTCTGATAATGCTGAAATGTTTGTTGATAAATACCTTTTCTCTGTTGCTGATCAAGCCAGGTAACACAGTTTCCACTTTTCTTTCAACAATTATGCCTCCAATCATCCTGTAGCACTTGCGATTTGGGTTAACATCTTTTAATACCTCTATCACAAGACTGAAAAGAAAAGACTGAATAGGTCATATTTTAAAATTCAATAATCAACAGTACTTGCATCATCTATATATATACAGTAGAACTCCATTTATCCGAACCCCAATTATCCGAACACCCAATTATCCGAACACTTTTTCCAGGAAAAAAAAATCAGGCGTCACCAGTCACGTTAGACTACATTTCTGAATATTTTGATGCGGCAAGCTTCAAATGTGTGCGAACAATTTGTAGAGGATGGGATGGGCTAATGGTCGGTCGCTTACGTACAGGAAGGCAGTTAGATCATAAAGTCAGTTAATATCTGGTTTACCACTCCAGTGTACGTGTGCGTTCTAGGCAGAACACTGGCTAAACAGACAGTTCAACTTAAAATAATTGTGTCTGCTACTACAGCAGAATAATTTTGGTGTACAAGTATTTCTCTGTGCGATATGGCATCTTCCAGTAGGCCTAAAGCATATAAAAGTAACCGCAATGTTTTGTCAATTGAAACGAAAACAGAAATTATCAAGAGACTAGGAAAAGGTTAAACTGTGTCTTCACTTGCGAGGATTTTCAATGTTGGGAAAGCTACCGTCTCTGACATCAAAAGTAACAAGGATAAAATTATGAGTTTTGCATCGAAATTGGATAATGAAAATGGGTCGAAGAAACGTAAAACCATGAGAAATGCGAAAGATTAGAAATTGGAAGAGGCTTTGTATACATGGTTTGTGCAAAGAAGAAGCAAAGGGGAACCTATCTCTGGCTCTCTATTGTGTGAAAAGGCACTTCAGTTCAACAATCAACTTGACGGTCCTCTTGACCTCAAGGCTAGCCAGGGATGGTTAAGAAACTTTAAATCTCGTCATGGCATACGAGAATTGGAGATTCAAGGGGAATCTTTATCTAGTGATGCAACTACCGCTGAAAATTTTAAAGAAACATTCTTGGCTTTTTTGGAAGAAGCAGGTTATTCACTCGATGATGTGTATAATGCCGATGAGACTGGCTTATACTGGAAATCATTGCCTCAAAAATCACATGCATCTTAGCGCGAAGCAGCTGCCCCTTGGTTTAAAAAGTGCAAAGAGAGAGTAACAATTTTGGTAGCAGCGAATTGCAGTGGAAGTCATCGTTTACCGGTGCTAATGATCGGCAAAGCCAAAAAAACCACGTTGTTTAAAGAATGTGACATGTCTCCCATTGTGCTACAAAGCACAGATGAGTGCTTGGATGAATAGTGAACTATTTCTTGATTGGTATACAAATCAGTTCATCCCAAATGTGAAGAGGTTGAGAGAACAAGAAAAGAAAACTGGAAAAGTAATTCTTCTACTGAACAATGCACCATCTCATCCAGAGACGGATACATTGAATGCAGTTGATGCAAATTTTAAAGTAATTTTTCTGCCTCCTAATGTAACAGCACTGATTCAACCAATGGATCAGGGTGTTATAGCAAAGCTTAAAAAGATGTACAAGAAGGAAGTCCTGCGTCGTTTATTGTTGGCTGAAGATGAAGAAAGTATGGTGGCGTTTTCCAAAAAGCTTAATCTCAAAGACTGCTGCTATATGTTAGCTGATGCTTGGACCACCCTGTCACAAGATAATCTCAACAAGGCTTGGAATAGATTTCTTGGGAAAAAAGGAGGCAATAAAACTACTGCAGCGGACACAAATGATGATTGTATAAATGAAGTTGTGGAACTGTTTCAAGCAATGCCCGGATTTTCGGACTGTGACAAAGATGATGCACACATGTGGCTAGAAGATGATAATGATTCTGGTTTTCAGTTTTTGAATGACGAAGAAATGTTGTCTTTTGTGCAAGAAGAAAACCAAATACATGTAGTGACCGATGATGAAGACTCCTCAGAAGTACATGATGTACTTGTAAATTATGAAGAAAACCCAAAACGTCGACCAAGTCCTGAAGAGGCCTTTATAGCACTAGAAACAGCGATGGCTTGGTACGAGCAAGAAGATGACAGCTGTCCTACACAGCTTCTGCTGTTGAAGAGAATGCGGGACTTAACAGCCAAAAGGAGACTATCGTTTGGTACAAAAGAGGATTCCTCATTATTTTAAATAGTCGGCTACATCTGTGCAAGTACATGTATACGTAATTTGAGCCTGGTTTTGAATCGTTTGTAATGTTATTTTGAAAACATTTCTCTTTCTTAAAAAAATAATTAATACAAGTAGTGCATGCACTGCAGTGTAATGAAAGATTTTGGTGATACAGTGATCTAATACAGTGTGGGTATTATTGTTACAGTACAAGTAAATATGTTTTATAGTGTATTTTCCTTGTGATGGTTAATTATTTTTAGAAATATGTGTACATGTACTCGATACATTATGTAATCCAATTATCCGAACATTTGATTATCCGAACGATGCTCGGTCCCATGGGGTTCGGATAAATGGAGTTCTACTGTATATAAAAGTCAAAACCTGTAGATCTGTATGTATCGTATACAAATTCGCTTGCCTTAAAGTTGTTTCATCAATTTTGGCAGTTACACTTTAGCTTCTCACTCGTTAATGCCCTGGGATTAGTTCTGTAACTAAATATTTTAGTTACAGCACAAAAAGTTATTTAAACTATTCCGATTATATCCATATATGCCAGGGGCCATAATCAAGAGAAATAACTTCATGCGAGAAATCAAGGGAAATAATCCAAATGATAAAATCATTCATTAATTGTTGCAATTAACAACTGTGGCGAAAAGGAAGTTTAGATGATAGTATCAAGTAGTTTTAAGGAACCACTAGAGACACAGCTGAATGTTCCTGAGGCTAAAAGTTAGACGTAAATACAGGCATTCCACGAAGAGTAGAAATCATCACAGCTATCAAAGGGTTAAAGAATGGAAAAGCACCTGGTCGTGACAATTTAAATGCTGAGTTATTCAAGGCAGACCCTGAGCTAGCAGCAGAACTATTAGAACCACTATTTGCACAAGTCTGGAAAACAGGGACAACACCAACGGAGAGAGTAAAGGAATAATTCTCAAAATGCAACAACTGGAGAGGAATTACTCTCCTCTCAGTTCCCAGTAAAATACTTGGCAGGATAATTATCCAGAGAATTTCAAAAGCAGTAGACCGTAAACTGAGGAAAGAACAAGCGGGATTCAGAAAGAACAGAAGATGTGCAGATCATATATTCACTCTCAGTAACATCATAGAGCAGTGCTCAGAATGGCAGAAACAGCTAAACATTAACTTTGGTGATTTTGAAAAGGCCTTTGACAGCATACACAGGGACAGCCTATGGAAAATAGTGAGGGCTTATGGAATTCCTAGCTGCATTGTTTCCATTATAGTCCAAGAGAGCAGTCCAAGAGGAATTACATGGACAACATTTTCTACACTGGAAGACCTGGAATATGCAGATGTCACTGCACTACTCGCACATTCACATCAACACATCCAAGAAAAAAATGATACACTGAATAAGTATAGCCAGCAGGTGGGTCTGAACATCAATCTGAAGAAGACAGAGGTCATGACACTCAATGTGGGCAATCCTGAGCCAATAACAATAAGGAACCAGAAGCTAGAACAGACAGGCACATTTACATACTTAGGATGCATAGTAACACCTGACGGCGGAACAAGCACAGACATCAACAACAGAATGAATAAAGCGAGAACAGCCTTTGCTAGTCTCAACAACATCTGGAAGTCTTCCCAGTACAGCACAAACACCAAATTAAGATTATATGAGAGCTGTGTACTTTCTGTGCTTCTCTATGGTGTGGAATCAATCAATACCCTTTAGCTCCCCGAGGAGCATAGGCCTTCAACAAACACATGCCAAGTCTTCCTGTCCTGTGCCATCCACTCAAGTACTTTCCATGTTTTCTTCATCATTTTCACCTCTGTATCCAGTTCTCTTCTCCATGTGTTTTTTGGTCTACCTCTGCCTCTCTTTCCATGGATTCCAGAACAAGGACCGCCTTGTAATGCTATCAACAGGTCTCCTCAATGTGTGTCCTATCCAATGCCTGCATCTTCTTCTCAACTCTTGTTTCACTGGCACTTGTCTGGTTCTTGTCATCAATTCCACATTTGTGACTTTGTCATACCATTTCAGTCCTACTATTCTACGCAAGCACCTGTTTATAAAAGTCTATAGCTTTTTGGTTGTTGTTTTTGTTGCTCTCCATGTCTCAGAGCCATACAATAGGACTGACTTGACATTTGAGTTGAAGATTCTTATTTTCGCGTTGGGACTTGATTTATGGTGCGGAATGCTGGAGAGTGACAGAAGGAAATGTCAAAACTGTCCTCTTTACACACAATGTACCTAAGGAAAATTCACCGAATGTTTTGGCCGAATACCATCACCAACTATGAACTACTTATTCGGAGTAACCAAGAGGACATGCATACCATCATAGCCGGCAGACGCTGGAGTTGGGTTGGCCACGTCCTCAGAAGAGACCCTGATGCCATTACAAGAACAGCTATGCTATGGACCCATGAAGGAAAGCGAAAGAGAGGCCGACCAAAAACAACTTGGCGGAGAACTGTGGAGGCTGAGATGCAAAGAATGAACTAGAGTTGGGGCACTGTACGAAGGATGGCCGCGATTTGTTGCTGCCCTACAAGACGCCACCAGACACGATGGCCACTGACTGCTTTGACAGTCTGCAGCTAAGGATCAAAGAAGAAGACCAAGCAGTTAACTCGAGATAGATGGAACTTAGCTTTCTCAGACTCGGGAAAGAGAACTGGTGAATGATAAGTAGGGATGGCACAAGATAGAGTTGGGTAGTCAACCTCACAGTTCAGATGTACAGAAGAAAAGAACAGGCAGGTAATTCACCCTCCTGCTGGACCTATCCTATGCTCTTTAGGAATGTGAATGTAGCTCACAATTAATCCCTACCCCTCTAAGATTACTTTAAAATATTGAAAATAATTAAATACCTTCAGGTATAAAGTTATTCAAGAGTATTTTAATGATTAATCAATTATAGTTAAGAAATAAAATGTACCAAGTATAATTTACACAAAATTGCACTGGAGTATTCAGTAACAATAATTAGTGTCAATAATAGTTTTTGTCATCACACAGTTTTAGATTTGGTGAACTTAGCTTGTATCACATGGATAAAGTCCTGGTTCTCAAGTCACAATGCTGAGGCTAGGTAGCAGTGATGGTCTACAGGTGCACGAGTTACACACAGGATTAAAGTAGTTACGACTCCTGGTCCTAAGTCACAATGCTGAGGCCAGGTAGTAGTGGTGGTCCACTGTTCACCCTGTTTTAATGTCACATGGCACACACTGATTGAAACCCTCAGTTTTACAAGCAATATGCCGACTGCAAGGGAGCCGCGGTAGCATAGTGGTTAGTGCACTGGCTTCCTAGCGCAGTGGTCTATGGTTCGCTCCCCAGATGAGGCGGGAATTTTTTAGGCCACAAACGGCTCCTGGGTCGACCCAGCCCCAAATGGGTACCAGAGCAACTCTGGGAAGGTTAAGGCGGCCGGCGTGATGCCGACCACATCACCCCTCGTGTGCCGACGGTCAAGATAATATGGGCATAATTCCCATATTCCCAATAAGCCTCAATGGGCGTGTAATGGGTTCCTTTACCTTTTTTTTATGCCGACTGCAGCTGTTTAGAAGCTGGATTGTTCACAATGGCAGTATTCTTCTATTTTATATCACACTGTGGAGGCTTTCAAAGCTTTTAACATGATCTAGCTCTCACACAGGTGTCCGCTTCAGTCGACTTACTTTCGTAGCGAGCGTGTCCGATTTGAATTTCACTGCTTCATTATACAGTGGCTAAGTGAACGTATTGGAAGGCATTCTGGGTAATTTCTCTCCAACTCGACTTTTTCAGCTCGTCAGACCGATTTGTGTAACTTTTGTAGCAAACCTTCCAATATCTCCAAGATAACATCCTGTAGTGATTCCAAACGATATATTCCCTGGATTTCTTATTATTACTATAAATTTGTCAAATATAATCCAATTCTGAGCCATCTTTAAGGAGATATTACGTATAGTCAAGTATGCTAATTCTGTGATAATAAGGCCTAGAATGATTTATTCATATCCATCGGATTTTCCCGTGTCATATCAAGCAAAGGGAGGTAAGTGGAAAATTCACAAAGGATTTTTGCCGATTCATGACAACAATCAGAATTTGTGTTATTTTACAAAACAATTTAAAATTGTTAACTATACACTTTACACTAAATAACATTTATTTTTCTGTAGTAATTAAAGTTATCATTACTATGTATATTGAACGTAAGGTAGTTTCTCCTTGTTTAAGAACTGGTTCATAGTTTTAAAAGACATTGAATAACATATACTTTGTAAGCAATCAGACTACCTGGTCTTTTATAGTTGGCCATGCGCCATAATCCTTTTCAACCTCCAGTGCAAAACTGTAGCACCCGAACTTGCAGAAATGGGAACATTTATGAAATCAGGCAATGTTGTACTTGTCCTAAGTGGAAGATTTGCAGGACAGAAAGCTGCCATTGTTAAGAATTATGATGAAGGAACACAAGAGAAACCAAATGGCCATGCTCTAGTTGCTGGCATTGACAAGCACCCCTGGAAGGTGATGTGAAGTATGGGGAAGAAGCTAAAACAAAGATCCAAGGTCAAGTCATTTGTCTAGGTTTGCAACTGCATTCACCCCATGACCACAAGATATTTAGCGGATATCAACTTTTGAGAAGAATATTGTGAATAAGGACATATTCAGAGATCCAGCTGTAAAGAGGAAAGCAAGAAAAGAAGAGAAGCTAACTTTGAGGAGAGATACAAGACTGGGAAGAACTACCACAGCGCCTTCCATTGGAAGGGAATTTCCCCTAACATCTTGCAAATTCAGATCCAGACCTTCAAAAGATCTTAAATGACACAGTGCACTCATCCCATTCAATGAATTTGCATTTTTATTTATTGCATTGTGTGGACTGTTTATGAGATACTTGATAGAGACTTTCTGCAGGAAACAAACTCTTTTAACACTGATCAGCTGGAAAGATTCACTGAAACCAATGAGCCTCTCTTAGTTGATGATCAAAGATCAGGATACAACTCTATTCTGGACCCTGATCAGAAATGGAAATGGTGGACTTTTTTTTCTTGATGCACTTGGAGGGATAGAAGAAACAATTCTTATTAATTTGCTTCTTGCTAAGATTTGAAAGTAAAATGAGACTGCTCTTGAGGTTGCATCAGCTGGAATAGCATCTATACTACTGGACAAAAGTTAAGGGCCGCCATTCAGTTTAGACAAGGTTTATATAATTGACTGGCAAACTGTAAAGACAAGTGAAAATGTCATTAAAACTGAGCTCAGAGAAATGTGTATACATTTCTGTGTGCACTAGGTTAATTTTTTGTTAAATGTTCAAAAACTGGGTCACTTTAACCCGCACGTGAAAATTGCCATTGTTGCTGCAAAAACTCGTGGTTTTTGCAACACGCCCCACTAGTTTAAAAGGTGAAAAAGTGAGTTGAATTTGAATGCATGTGGAAAATGATCATCAGTAAAGAGTGTTCACCGTTAGTATGCAATAAATCAGTATGACAAGTGGTCGAAATGATCACTGCATTAGCCATGCCACCAAGGAGAAGTCTCAGCACTGTAGACTGTGGTCGAGCCATGGCATGGATTCAGGATGGTCAATCTGTTCGTCATGTTGCAAGACGTTTAGCAGTGTCCCACTCTACAATTCAGAGACTTCTTGAGAGATTTCAAGCTACCGGACATTTGGAAAATCGACCCTGCTCAGGAAGAATTATATAAACCTTGTCTAAACTGAATGGCGGCCCTTAACTTTTGTCCAGTAGTATACATTATTAGAAGGAGGCCGCACAGCTCATTCAACTCTTAAACTATCTCTAAATCTATCATATTCACAGTCTTTGATTTGTAACATTAACAAGGGCTCTGGACAAGCGCAATTGATAAAAAAATGCAAATTCATCTGCAAGATATTAATGAAAAACCCTTCTAACAGGAGGGGCTGTGGTAGTGCTTTCAGGTGACTTAATCAAACAATTCCACTTATTTCGCGATCAACAATGGGGACAAATAAATGCTTGCCTCAAAGCATCACACATTCTGAAGACACAAAACCACCTAACAAAAATAACATTCAGGGGGAGGGGTGTAAAAGCCTGGTGTTTCCAGTTAGATATTTAATTGACTTTCACTTGCCATAGGCCTAAGTCATATGTAGGCCCTATTGTAAGAACATGAAACATATACTGACATCCAAACAGTTATCTCACAAATTAAAACTGAGAATCATAAAGTGTTATATATTCTGCATTTCTGTATGGTGCAGAAACATGGACGATGAATACCTAGATTTTCTAGGACCTCCTTATTAGTTTTCATCTCTTTCCATGAGATATGCCCCATTCTTCTATATATCCACATTTCAAGAGCCTCAATCCTTTCTTCCAAATGCTTATTCATCGTCCATGTTTCCGCACCATACAGAAATGCAGAATATATATAACACTTTATGATTCTCAGTTTTAATTTGTGAGATAACTGTTTAGATGTCAGTATATGTTTCATATTGTTGAATGTAGCTTTGGCCATTCCTATTCTCTTCTTGATTTCTGTTTCACATCTGCCATCTTCTGTTATTATCTTCTTCTTTGATCCTTAGCCGCCGACCGTCAAAGCAGTCAGTGGCCATCACGCCTAGTGGCGTCTTGTAGGGCAACAACAAATTGATTCCACTTTGCTCGGTCGGTGGCCATCCTTCGTACAGTGCCCCAACTCTGGTTCATTCTTTGCATCTCAGCCTCCACAGTCCTCCGCCAGGTTGTTTTTGGTCGGCCTCTCTTTCGTTTTCCTTCAGGGGTCCAAAGCATAGCTGTTCTTGTGATGGCATCGGGGTCTCTTCTGAGGACATGACCAACCCAGCTCCAGCGTCTGCCAGCTATGATGGTGTGCATGTCCTCTTGCTTGCTACGAGTAAGCAGATCTTGGTTAGTGATGGTATTTGGCCAAAAGATTCGGTGAATTTTTTCTTAGGCATGTTGTGTGAAAAGAGGACAATTTCGACATTTCCTTCTCTGTAACTCTCCAGCATTCCGCACCATAGAGAAGCACAGAAAGCACACAGCTCTGATATAATCTTAATTTTGTGCTTGTGCTGTATTGGGAGGACTTCCAGATGTTGTTTAGGCTAAAGAAGGCTGTTCTTGCCTTATTCATTCTGATGTTTATGTCTTTGCCTGCCCCGCCGTCTGGTGTTACTATGCTTCCTAGGTATGTGAAGGTATCTGTCTGTACCAATTGCTGATTCCTTACTGATATGGGCTCAGGGTTGCTCACATTGAGCGTCATGACCTCAGACTTCTTTAAATTGATATTCAAGCCCACCTGCTGGCTAAACTTATTAAGTCTATCCGTTTTTTCCTGGATGTGTTGATGTGAATGTGCTAGTAGTGCAATGTCATCTGCATATTCCAGATCTTCCAATGTAGAAAATGTTGTCCATCTTATTCCTCTTGGACTGCCCTCTGTTGACTGGCGCATCACCCAGTCTATGACTGTTAAAAATAGAGTGGTTGATAAGAGGCTCACACAAGAAGCAGAGGTGAGGAGAAAACGTCGAAAGGAGCACCAGGAAAATAAGCAGCTGAGGGCTGCCACCTCAGGGGCACATTCCCATAGTCAGTTATGACTGAAGGGGCTATTATTATTATTATGATAAGGGGCATCCCTGTCGTACTCCTGTCTTCACCTCAAAGGTTAGGTTGCTCTGCCCAACACTACACGTAAAGTTGGCATAGAGGCTTTTTATGATTGACACTATGCAGCTTGGAATTCCATAAGCCCTCAGTATTTTCCATAAACTGTCCCTATGTATGCTGTCGAAAGCCTTTTCAAAATCAACAAAATTAATGTAAAGCTGTCTTTGCCATTCTGAGCACTACTCTATAATGTTCCTGAGAGTGAATATATGATCTACACATCTCCTGTTCTTTCTAAATCCTGCTTGTTCTTTCCTCTGTGGTCTACTGCCTTTGAAATTCTCTGTATAATTATCCTACCTAGTATTTTGCTGGGAACTGAGAGAAGAGTGATTCCTCTCCAATTATTGCAGTCTGCAAGATCTCCCTTCTTGGGCAATTTGACAATTATTCCTTTGTTCCACTCTGATGGTGTTGTCCCCGTTTTCCACACTTGTGCAAATAGTGGTTCTAATAGTTCTGCTGCTAGCTTAGGGTCTGTCTTAAATAGCTCTGCATTTAAGTTATCATGGCCCTGAGCTTTGCCGTTCTTTAACCCTTTGATTGCTGTGATGATTTCTTCTTTGCGTGGAATGTCTGTATTCACATCTAGATCGTTTTCAGCTTCAGAAACATTCAATTGTGTCTCTGGTGGTTCCTTGTTCAGAGTTTCTCTGAAGTGCTCTGCCCATCTTGTTTCCTGTCCCTCTGCTGTCGTGATGAGATTACCTTGCTTATCTCTTACTAATGTAATATTGTTTGCACCTCATTTTCCGCTGATGAATTTAGTTATTTTGTATACTGTGCTTTGTTCATTTCTCAGTGCTGCCTCCTCTGCCTGTCTTGCAAGATCGTCTAGGAAATTCCTTTTGTTGGCTCGGGTTTGGCGTTTAACTTCCTTGTCCAACTGACTGTACTGTTCGCTATATAGTTGCTTTAACCTGGGGGACTTCGCTTCTGTTTTCTTTCTTTTCATTTCCTTTCTCATCGTTATGGTGTTTAATGTTGCTGGTGTTATCCAGTCTTGCTTCTTCCTTTCCTGGAATCCCAAGCATGATTTGCTGCTTTCTTTGTATATTGTTGAAATGGTGTTGAAATTCTGGTCTATATCATCAGTCAAGGTCTTTTTCTGACTTTTGGCAAATTGATATCGTTTCTTTATGTCGGCCGCAAAAGCTTTTCTGGTAAGGGAGTCCTTCAATTTGCTGATGTCAAACCTTTTCTGTGTAGTTACAGTTGGTGCAGCCCTTCTTAGTTTCACTTTCAGTTTTGCTACTACTAAATGGTGATCACTTCCCACATCTGCACCTCTTCTTACCTTCACATCTTGTAATGCATGTCTCCATCTACCGTTAACCATGATGTGGTCTATCTGGTTTCTGTCCCGACCATTTGGTGATTCCCATGTTAATTTGTGAATTTCTTTATGTGGGAAGAGTGTTCCTCCAATGACCAGGTTGTTAATGCTACAGAAACTTATTAGTTTATCCCCATTTTCGTTTGCTGTTCCGCTGCCGCATTTCCCCATTGTTTTTTCATTATATGTATTGTGTGTACCAACTTTCGCATTGAGGTCTCCCATTACTATAACAAGATCATATCTAGGTGTGTCTTCCATTTCTTTCTGCAGTTGTTGATAGAATTCATCCTTGACCTCCTCATCGCTATCATTCGTTGGTGCGTAGCATTGTATTATTGTAGTGTTGGTGAATCTCCCTCTCAATCTTATCAGTCTGTTGTTGATGGGTTTCCATTCCAGTAATGTCCTTTCTATTCCTTTCTGTAGATTAATGGCTACGCCTTCATTGTGTTGTCCATCCTCTCTTCCAGAGTAAAGTACTGTTTCTCCTGTTGCTGTTTTAACTTTTCCTGCCCCTGTCCATCTGCTCTCGCTTATCCCTAGAATGTGTAACCTATAGTTTCTCATTTCTGCCGTGACCTGTCTTAGTTTACCTGTCTCGTACATTGTCCTGACATTCCAAAAACCTATTCTTGTATCCTGTTTTGCGGTCAGGACATCCGTTTTCATGTCAGTGGCTTCCTTTCGGCTTTCACCACTGACAGTCATACGAGCCACAGACTCCGAATGTCCATCCCGCAGCAAAGTTTGTTCATTTATTGTTGTTTCCGTAACTTCATTGTTTTTTTTACACAGACAGGGGTGTCAGCCCTATGCTAAAACCCCCAACCTGGAGGACCAGGGTACCAGCTTTTGTCTGACCCCTACCCATACAGACCAGTCCAGCTTGGTTGAACCTACCAGGAGTAAAACTCCCACTGGCATAGCTCTGGGGATTGTCAGGGTACGCAAGCTGCCATACCGCTACAAGGTATAGGTACCATTGATGGCAGTTCTGTTATTATATGACCAAGATATACGTAGCTCTTGACTTGTTCCAGGATTTTCCCATTTACGCTTATCTTTAATGTGGGTTTATCGTCTGTTTTGCTAATTATCATAGTTTTTGTTTTCTCAATATTAATGTCGAGTCCATATTCATGACTTATACTGTTCACTAGTTCTTGTAACTCCTGTTCGCTTTCAGCTTACAACACGGTATCATCTGCATATCTAAGGTTGTTTATTGACCTTCCACTGATGTTCAGTCCTGGTATTTCCTGTATCTGTTTGAAAATTTTTTCGGTGTATAAATTAAATAGGCCTAGACGAGGACAGCACACTACCTTGTCTGACACCTCTTTTTATAATATCTACAGTAATCTTTAACTTCAGCATCCCAAATCACGAACCATAACAGTACTAAGATATAGCTCCGTGATTTGGGACGCTGAAATTAAAGTTTCCATACCGCCTTTAAGTAAACAATTAAGTCAGTGTCTAGTCTCTGTTACGTTCAAGCTGGACTGACACAAGGATGGCGCATGCTGTATCATTTAGCCTATTACACAACGAAAATTCATACTCATGTTCTTTCATGTCCATTTCAATTTCTGATATTCTTGATGCCAGTATCCTCTGTTGTTGCCTTAACTCGTTAAATGCTGTGACCATTTGTTCTTTGGAAAGTACTTGTTTGGCCTTTGCCGAAGTTGCAGCAGTTGCCGGCGCGGCCATGCCTTTAACGAGTGATAAAAATATCTAGCGCAAAATATCTTTTAGTAAAACAAACTAAATAGCCTACGTTAATTATTAGAACATTTACATACAATTTAATTACTTTTTCTATATCGATTTTGAATGTTCTATACTTTTAAACATGATTATAAAACACCTACAACTTTTGAATAAAATTAAAGATAATAATGTTTGATCTCATGGGGCCTACTCACTTTTTATACTGATTGTAACTGTTCTTTCTTTTTATGTTGCTCCTAGCGTCAAAATGGCCGCTCGTTGAACCGTAGAAATACGAAAACATGACTTATCAGTCACCGAAGTTTCAACGGTGAGCTACATGCATCTTCTTATGAACATTAGTATAATAATTTTAAAGGCCACAGTTTTTTGGGGTGATTTTTTTGATAATTATCAGATTAATACTGCTTTGTGTTTTCATTTCATTTAGTGACATGTCCAAACTGGTTCATCACTGTATTTTTGTGTGAATTTTTGCATTTAAACTGTTAACACTTTTGTGGGGTTGTATCATAGCCTCAGTACTACTACATATGTGCTCATGAAATTAGAACCTTTGAGAACGGCTCCAGACATATGTGGACATTGGTTAAACACAAGTTGAGACTGAAGCACCCATTTATTAAAAAGGACGGGCAGAATACATGGCTACACAGTAGAGTACCATATGAGCTAGCTGCACGAGAGACGTAATTATTAAAAACAATATTTTTATTGTTTAATTATTTTGTTTAATGAGAGCGAATATGCATACATTCACACAATTTTACAGTTTTGATTTACTGTATTTGGACTGAGTGGAGGGGGGAGAAGATACTATATTTAGATATCAGAAATCAGATTTTATTATCTTGAATTTACTACACTATTTATCAAAATTATAACCCATCAAGGGTTGAACGAGATACTTTGTCTTAAAAAAAAAAAAGACAGATGTGGCATGGTTGAAGGGCAAATGGCAAAATCAGCCATAGTGTTGCAAACATACTTCTTGAGAGCATGATAGTTAACGCATCTCAACAACAAGTATTAGCTTACCTGCTATTCCTGATGTTGCAAATGACTGAGAAATGGCATTAAACCTACCTAGGTTTGGGACAAACTGCCACATTTTTAGAAAGTTTCAAAGACACCAAATATAGTGCTGCACATACCGTCATCACACCAGATTAAAGTGATTGATCTGATTGTGACATATCAATTTAGATAGCATGCTTTTAAAATAGCCAGGTAAAATGATCTGGTTCATGGAATTGAAACATGGTGAATGTTTTGCTGCTAAAGCCATATCAGTCTAACAAGTAGGTGCAAGAGGTCTTCTGGAGCCTCAGTGTATGATCTACTAAAACCTGTTGGGCCTGAAGAGATAGACAAGGACACTGAAAAGGCTTGATGAAATTGTAGAAAATATGTCATGCTTGCTGTCGACCAGCTGCAGTGGGCAATGGAATTCAGGGCAGGAAGTTTATCTGCAGTGAAATATTTACTTTCATAACCACTTCAAGCTGGCAGAATGGATAAATTCAGGATTGAAAAGCCAGTTTAGTAATTGCGGACAAGGTGGTGTAGGTCCAGTTACCAGTGCAAACCAAAAAAACAACAACAGAAGGGTGACACTTGGGGAGTCATGACTCACGTGGACCCACCCCACTTCCCTAGAATATCAAGAAGATAAAGGGGCCAAAATGCTTGTCTGATATGGGGACTACTTCTGGTGATAAGATTTCCTCCTGTCGAAATGCTCATTACAGAGTTTCTTATAATGCTTAGTGTTTAAAAAATTCCTTATATGCACAATTTTTTTATCTCTTCATCTACTGATGCAATAATTAATGAGTCAAAAGTTTTGATTTGTGAAGGACCAGTGTGAGTAGACATTTAACTTAAAAATGATTAAGTCAGGACTTCATAAGTTTTTTCTGTCTTAGACAGCTCCACCCAACGTAAAAAAGTAAGACGTGTCTTTGAAATGAATTCAGAGAATTGCACACCAGTTTCTGGCAACATATTTTTAAATTGAAGATGATAGCCGTCTTCGTCAAGTTGGTATTTTTTTAACAATATAGCCCTGACAACCTCATAGTTGTTCTTGTCAGGCTCATCTACCATGCTTAACCTTTAGCACGCTGCGGGCGACACATGTCGCCGAAGATAACCTATGCTCTGCACGCTGGAGCTGCCATGTGTCGCCTTACGGATATCACCGTTTCTAGCATGAGGACTTGTGTACACGTGATTTCAGCCCCGTATGTTAAGTTGTAATGTTATTTGCAAGAGAGTTAGCTTCCGTTTCCGATCTTAAAAAAGCGATGGGTGTATCCGCATTTATTTTTTGTAAATTTTTTAAATCGAAATGAATCTGCATCAACACATAGCCATTTTTGCTCTAATTTTATTGGATTCTGACGCCATGCGGTGGGGATGAGATTTTTGTCTTTATAAGCGCTGATATCGGTTCTCAGAATATGTTTGATGGCTGAGATGGAAACGAAAGTAAAATGGCCTTTCAAGTATGTATAATGTTAGGTGTTAGGACTAGGAATATCGGAAAGATTTAGAATTTCGGCTGAATGTCACAGCTGACGAGAGCGTTTGTTGCTTTGCTACTGATGATGGGTGTAACGAAAAGATCGTCATTTGATTTGTATTGGTCTATTGGTCAAATGACTTTCATTGAGATGCAAGGGATATGGACCCTTCGTTTGCTGGTTATTTTTTTTAAATTTTTTTTTTAAATTTTCAAATAAAAAAAAAATTTTTTTTTATTATTTAAAATTTTTTTTTCGTTTTTTTCATCTTTCCTTTCCTCTCTTCCTATCACATCTAATATGTACACAAACAAATTTTATATCATCAGATTCACCATTCATTTATTTATATAAATTCCAAACATGATAGCAATTGACAAAGAAACACAAAAACTATAGACATTAAGGGTCACCCACTATAGAAACGGGACGCTGTGAAAAAGAATGCAGCTGCAGGCGAAAATTTTCGCCAAAGAATGCAGCGTGCTAAAGGTTAACATACTCAAAGCATCACCTCTAAGTATTTTGGACAAATGATAAACCTGCAGTGATTTATCTATGTTATGTACTTTACTGCTGGATCAGAATCAGAACTTCAAGACCTTACCTCTAGACTGGAGAAAGTAACAAGAACGTATGGGATGGAAATTAATATAGAAAAAAGCAAGATATTGGTGAATAGCCATAAGAAACATGTTCCGACCAACATTACGTTAAATGGGCAAACGTTAGAAGAAGTTAACACCTTTAAATATCTCGGGTCCACTATATGCAGTGATGGAAGATCAATTAAAGAAATCAAGACAAGACTTGAGATGGCCTCAGCTGCCATGACAAGGTTGAATGTGATCTGGAAAAGTAACATCAGTTTTCCTGTGAAGATCAAATTATACAAATCACTTGTATTATCTATTCTCTTATATGGGTGTGAGAGCTGGACACTCACTGCAGATACGGAGCGAAGGATTCAGGCTTTCGAGCATAAATGTTATAGAAGAATTTTGCGCATTTGCTATAAAGAGCACAAAACAAATGTCTATGTTAGAGAGAAGATAAACACCTATGCAGGCCACCAAGAACCACTTTTGTCAACAGTGAAACGTCGAAAGCTTGCCTGGTTTGGGCATGTAACTCGTCATGACTCCCTTTCAAAAACGATCCTTCAGGGAACAGTCGAAGGTAAACGGAGAAGAGGAAGGCAGAGAAAATCCTGGGCTGATAACATCAAAGAATGGGCAGGACACGGTTTTTCCACACTTGTACGCATTGCTGAGGATAGAGAGCAGTGGAGGACCCTGTCTGCTGATGCTTCCACCATGGCACCCCTACGACCCATGACCGGTTACGGGCTGAGATGAGATGATGATGTACTTTACATGAAGTTTCAAATCTGTCCAAATAGAATGTTATGTCGTCGATGGAAGCATTGAATGGTGGTAGATTAAGCTTGAAAGTGCTTGCATTAGTCTTATCTGAGACCTTATTTGCATCATTAGCATTACCCATGTTCATCACCCTTAATTTCTCAACTTCCAAAGCTAAGAGTAGGTACCACAAAGTGATTTTTGTTTGCACAGAAGCACCAGAGAAAACAATGCAGTTTGGAAGCTCTTGGAAAACCATGAAATTGGGTACTTAATTTTTTTAGATCGGACAAAAAATAAAAATGTTACGGCATTTTTAAAAGTGTATGTACTTTCGCAAAGTTAAAAAAGTTACATCACACCAACTTCAGAGTGCTCCCGTTTTCTTAAATATAATCTTAGAACCTTCTCTGATAAACAGCATACAGTCTGCAATACACTGATTACATAAAAAAAAAAACTATAGGGCTATATCATGAATAATTATCAATATATTTTAGACCAAATATTGCCAATGATTACCAAAAAATGTAGTATTTTGCATGAACATCAATTTTCACATCATATTTCAAAAAATATAAAAGGTATAAGCTTTAAATTTGTACATATTAATCTGCATACTACACACACATATCTCAATTTTTTTCACAGGATTTAAACATCTATTTGTTCTTGTATAATTTTTTAAAATGTGTCCAGAGGCCAATTTGTCGCATGGGAAGAAAAAATGTGAAAATGAAGAAAAATTTTTTTTTTTAAGATACTGTCCATATTTCATTTAAAAAAATGTGTAGGCAATAATTAACAACATCTAAACAACATCTAAACGCTAAATTTTTTTTAAACAACTGGTTATTAGCATTTAAAAAGACATTTTTAAACTGGAGGAGAATGATCAAGGCGCACTCCTTCCCTGCGAGAGGGCAATGACGCCTCAAAACCTAAATGCTTCAGAAGTCCAAAATACAATTCTTTGATATTTCCTAAAAGTTTAATGTCCTTATCATTCAATATTAATGTCCTTATCATTCAATATTAATTTTCTGTATCTTAACTGAGCCTTAAGATTTCTATTCTAAGGGCATTTCGTCCTTTACAAATTGTATCCACATCCTCCTTTGTGGTGCACAGACCCCTATGGCTAATGATTGTGTTATATAACTCTAACTTCTTCTCTGCATTCTTAACATCTTTCTCTTTTTTCCTCCTATTGTTGTCAGTTATTCGCTGTTTGATTTTTTTCTTTAACTGCCCTCTCTGATTCTTTACTTCGTTTCTTCCATTCCAGTCTATTATAGTATTACATTACTTGTGTTTAGGGTTAACACTAACTTTATGGTTAACACTAACCCTAATCCTAAACCTAACTGCTACGAAAGAACACATAACTACACATATTCACTATGGAGCAAAAAGGTATGATTAATAGGAAATTACCATATTATATTATAATATATTATATATAGCTACCGCGGCTCCTATTTTATGAAAGCTGTTTATATATATTTCTTCTTTTCGGGGAATTTTAAGACTATCAACTATTGGCTGCGAGTCCGGACATTTCAGTACAGAATCAGCTACGTTAATTATGGAATTTTCCGGTCTCCTAGCCTTGACTCAATTCATTTTCGCTTTGCGATATCCTTCGCCTTTGAAATCATAATTCACCCTATTATGTTGCAAAATAAACCTTCATTCAATTACACATTAATCAAAACATGCATTTTTTATTCAGATTGGTAACTTTCTTAGCTTTTCAAGCTCTTGAAAAAATTAGATTGATGTTCGAATGTCTGAAGCGGTGATAACACATTCGATCCACGCTCTGTTACACAAACTGTGCGATCGTGTTAAATTGCTAAATAATATTAAAAGTATTGTAAATTTTACATTTGAAGTTCAATACATTGTTAATAAGTGATATACTTACGTATAGTCAACCTCAAATCAGAAGATGTGATGATGTTTGCACATAAGCCAATAAAAGTGGCGTCTCGATCTTGATGACATCGGGAGTAATGTCACTGCCAATGGAACAGCCTCGCTGTCTATTTTTCGCTAAAATTTCTAAGCCTAACTTGAGCTATACAGAACTTACTCAAAGTCAATTAGCTCGACCGCCAAATATCAGAAGTCAATAAAATTTCACACGAATAAAGAAAAATGGCTCCCAAATCTTCTCAAACATGGCAAAGATTTATAACACCATTTATAATGTCAAATTTGGTAAAATTTAAACTTCACTTCGAGATATTACCGTTTTACACTTTGTTTTCTAATGTTTGCCATATATGAAACTAAAGATACACTTTTCCCCCTAAAAGTTGTGAAAACAGTGTGCAAATTAGTGGTTTGGCGGTCGAGCGATCCTCATTTGAATGAAGCGGGGTGAGACGAAAACGTTCGGAGTCCGTAGCAAACTACGCGTAACGCTGCTGTTTGTTTTTATTAGTAAAAAAATACTTCAATAGCTTTTATTTTTTTTTTAATTAATACATTTCAAAAGAGAAGAAGATAAAGAGTATCGTGATATAAATTTTATTACAATCCGCTTAATAGCAAAGGGACAGTGACGACTTAAACTTGACGAATTTCCCTCAGTTTTCTCCACTGGCAACAGCTCAAAGCGGGCGGTTTGGGGTACCTACTAAGAGTTTTTCTTCATGCTCCATTTTTGCTTTTCTCTCTTGAGACTCTATTTCAAGTCTTTTATTTTCAGCCTCAAGTCTTTTATTTTCAGCCTCTTTTTCAAGTCTTTTATTTTCAGCCTCTTTTTCAAGTCTTTTATTTTCAGCCTCTATTTCAAGTCTTTTATTTTCAGCCTCTTTTTCAAGTCTTTTATTTTCAGCCTCAAGTCTTTTCTCTTCAGCTTTTGCTTCTGCTTCTCTTTTTTGTTTTTCCATTTCCATTTGGAATCTTTTTTCATCCACCTGCATCTGCAGTTTCTTTTGTTCAGCTTCCATTGCTTTATCATATTGAGCAGTTGCAAATTCTTCTAACTTATCACCAGTCTTCCCAAGCAATTTACCCTGCTCAATAAAGTGCTCAAATGTAGCCATGATGAGTAATAATATGAGTCCACAACCTGAAATAATTAATTATCTTATTTCAAATTTAATTATAACAAGTCTTAAATGAAGCACTTGTTTACTCACAACCTATATTATCATCCCAATCTCTGTGGGAAACAAGTCTTATATCCAAGAACTTGTGTATATACCTTTTTGAAATATCATCAATCAACTCTTGATCATAGGTGCACTTCCCATTCAATAGTGCACAATACTATTCATCATTTACTAATCATCAGTGTAGTAGTAATGCATAAGCATAACCCACTATTAAATGTGAATTAACTACTATAAGTGTAATCAATGACTATGTAAACACAATCACAATGTAAACAATAACAATGTAAACATTACACTGTAAACAATACAATGTAAACAATACAATGTAAACAATAACAAAGATTTAGCAACAATACAAAAACATTCGTAGAAATCAACAAAAAATAAAGCGAAAATTAAAGAAATATCACAAAAAATGTGATGATATCTACGAGAAGATAACACAAATACAACACACCACAGTGTATAAACAAAAATGGTATATGAAACTAAACTATAGAAAAGAGTAGACTAGTAAATACAAACAAATCAAAACAGAACTAAAGAATGCAGAAAAATAACGAAAACAATACTAACACATGTCATCACAACTAACAAAAAATAGCAACAGAAGTCGCTTTGCAAATTCCAGTATCGGAAATTGCACACCCTACAGAAAACGCTCACGATAGACGACCTCTATGACGTGGTATGATCTAAGGGAGACACCGCCCAACCGAAAACCCGCAGAAACATAGACATATAAATATAAATATACAAATAACATATAAACATATAACATGTAAACAAAAGAATGAGATGAAACACAGAAGACTCAGTAGAAGTATAAGGGCACAGTTCACAAACAAACAGGCCACTTAACTTATGGGTATCCAAACGTCAGCCACAGCAGAAAAAAACAGATGACAATCAGCGTCCTAAGGAATGAAGATCCAACGATGATGGTACATCTGGACTGCTCCAACTGCCATGACGATGGTACTTGAGCTTCTAAACTGATAAATAAATAACGGCACTTGACCTTCTTATTCAACCGTAAATTGCTTGAAATCGGTACTTGACCTTCACAAACGACAGCAACTTGATACCTTGACAGCAGCGACTGGCTTCACTTGAGTTAAACAGCAACAGTCTGTGATATCCGGCAATATGTAACAACGCCGGGTACTGTCAAATTTCTTGCTTCTGGCAAAAAGTTACAATTTCGACCTTTTCCGGGCAACGCCGAGTACTTTCATAATTTTGTATGTAGATGTAGAATGCTGAAAAATCGCTGTATGTTGATTTCTTGAACGATGCAGTTTGTTGAATTCTTGTTGAATGATGTGGGTAAGGGACCCCGTGTATGCTGGTACCAGACCAAACCAGCTTATGGCCACCAAATGTTGAGTCAAATGTTGAGTGTCTTTTTGTTGTACGCCATAATTGTTGAAGGCGATGAAGACATAGTATGGTATCTGTGGTCTGGTTTGTGTATATAGGATGCAGAGGTGTATTCAAACAGTGAGCATTACAAGCAAGGCAATCCACACAAGGACGTCACGTTAACTCACGATGTGAAAAGTCAATGATGCTTGCAACAGCTAGTGACGGTTTTTGTATAATTTATTATAGACGCCACAATGACGAAGTGTGTAGACAAACAAGCCGGTACATCATAGGTACGATCAAACAGTCATTATTACATATGTAGTCAATTCAACAGGCACAGCAGACAGCATCATAATAATGTACATTATATGCCTTTTAGGATATCGGACTCAACTGTACATGTAGTCAGGTAGTAAACTTCCCCTTTCCATAAGAGCTAGCAGATATCAACTAGGAGATTAAATCTGGTCTCCTATTTTTGACCTCAACAAGACAGGCATGTCTTTTGAGCGTCACATTATCGTCCTCTATGTTCCTTATACAGCAAAGGTATCAAACCTAGATCCATCAATAAAGGGCAGGAAGCAAATAGTCCGTAGGACAGGCATCAATCGATGCGTGACAATATAAGTGGATCGTGAGCTGAGCAAACTTGTCATATCACAGACTTTATAATAAGGCAGGCTAAGCAAAAGTCAACATCACAAGATGGCGATAAAGTTACTCAGCGAAAAAGGATTCAGTTACCTGTCATCAGGAATTAAATCACATAAATCACATATGCCTCCAGGCATTTGAAATAACATAGAGATATATCATCTCAAAAAAGGAACAACAATGATGAGGACTCCTTCCTGAATAAACTAAGCGAAGACTAGCACATCGCTATGTCTCGCCTTACCAGCATCTCTGCTCAGACTGACCTGGGCGGAAATCATTTTAAACAATGCCACAACCAGAGACATGCGCAGAACACGCGAATCGAATACAACTCAGCTAAACTTACGAAACGAAGAATGTTCTACGATGTTCGACTGAAGACTCAAACCTTAAAGGAAATGAATCTTGAAACATTGCGATTGCCAACTGTTTTCAAAGAACTGGCGATCTGAGCGCTCCATATATGGACATGACTCAAAATCGTTCACACAACTATCGGCAACTATACTATCAAGATAAGACAACTTCTTGACGACAGCTATCAAGATTAGACGACTGTAGAAATAAAAGTGACTACAATTCCATGAGTTACTTCCCATGCATTAAAAAATTAACTATAGTCAAAATGCATGGTCAGAATAAGTTGCGACAAGTTTAGCGCAACAGCAAGTAAATACAGAATTTATCAAAAGTCAGAGGTATTTACGACTTGTTGATAGTTATATAAAATGTTAATCATATAGGACATAGCCTACTTTTATATTCAAATGACATGTTACTTACTATGTGATAAGATAAATGGTATTTGTTGCATGATAACAGTTTCTGTATTTAATGAATCTATAACTCTTTGCATAACCACCACTACTTCCAGCTGCGTTGCATTATAACATTTCAGGTTGGGCCATCTTAGAATCCTCAGATTTTCCCCCAAATTGTTATTACCACCACACAAAATCTAACATTTTTCCGAAGGATTTTCTCCTCCATCATCTATTTTGGACATTCTCTTACTTATGTCTGAAATGTCTGTTTTATTAATGTGACCATGAATATGGGAACAGTTGGGTTCTGTTCCTAGGGTGCTTTGGTTTCAGTTACTATTGAAGAAAAAGCTAAAGCAGCTTTGTATTCATTGAAATGTTCTTGATAATTTTTAGCTTCATGTAAGTTTGTTTTTAATAACTCTTTCAGTATATCAAGTGTTTCATATATAATCTGGAGTGTTTGTTTAAATGTTGGCTACATTTTGCCACGAGAGTGTACTACACAAGTTTGAGTTATGTTTCCGCAGTCATGTTAACTAAAGAGGCATTGGCTGGATTTAGCATCTTCTTTAACTGCACTGGATATATAACAATATTTGAAGAAGATAACATTATGTGCTTTGCCAGTGATTAATTAACTACTCAAGAAATGCACACATTTTAATATCTGTGCTACTTGTTGCATTAAGTTAAGTCCATTTTAAAAAATTGCTTTTTAGACATCAGAATTTGAAGCTCATTTTTAACACTAAAGTAGTATTCTGTGTTGTTACACAGCTGTACACTGACATCATGGCATCTTATCGATTTTCCACCCCTTCACATTCTGCCTGTAATTTTACAACATGCCATAACCATATTGATTTACAAAAATAAGGTTATAAAAATGTTAACATAATTTTTGCACCTGTAAATATATTCGTCTGCCCCATGAAGTTCGTGCGGGTCTCTGAGATGATAAATAAAGAATTGAACCACTGCTCCCTCAGGAGCATGAAAGGTGACTAATATAAGATTGTACATATGGCTGGCAACCTCATTATTTAACTCTTTGACTCCAGAACAACGCTCGGAGTGTTGCAAAATTGTGACTGCCGTGCCACCGTAACGCTCAGAGTGTTGCAAAATTGTGACTGCCGTGCCACCGTAACGCTCAGAGTGTTGCAAAATTGTGACTGCCATGCCACCGTAACGCTCAGAGTGTTGCAAAATTGTGACTGCCGTGCCACCGTAACGCTCGGAGTGTTGCAAAATTGTGACTGCCGTGCCACCGTAACGCTCAGAGCGTTGTTTTTTAGTTTATCACGAATAAACCCCCAAAATCATCCGTTTAATACAGTTCATATTTTAAAACTCGTAGAATGACATCCGCTACTATTTAAACAACTAATTTGAGTGTAGTTAAGCAGCACGTGTGCATGTTTTGAAGTTATTACTGTATCACAATTTGTGTGATGATTCGCATGTTTGCATTTTTCGCTGTTATTGCTAGAGAAATATGTCTCTCTTTATTTAAATTTTCTAAGTCTCCTAAGCGAATAATTGTGTCAAGCTACTTAGAAACATTGTTGACATTGATGATGATTGTTTGGTAGTTACCGTTTGTTGTCGAAAAAAAACGGATTCGGTGCAGAAAAGCTAGACACATTAGATTTAGTTGATGCGTGGGCATAGTCATATTCTGGCCGATCAAAAAGCAACAAAACTAGACCTACCGTAATATCTAATCACTAGTCCTAGGTAGCAGATGAAGCTAGGGATACTATTAAAACATTAAACAAGTGTAAAGAGTTTTATATGATGTTATTCTTCTTTATTTGTTTGAAAATTACGTAAAGCAAGATTGCATAATTTATTTTTTTCTTACAAGGGACCACAGTAAAAACTGGTGTGAATAACACTAAATGTACTAACTGTGACCATAAGCAATGTTTTTTTTTACTTCGTAAATGGATTACCTTGATGTTTGAAGACTAAAAAGAAAGTTTTAATGTCTACAACAATAATTTGTTTTTGGTAAGCTTGTATTCTAGAGTTAACTTTTTAGTGTTTTTCAATTTTACATGCAAAATGTTTTAAGTATACCGAACATACTTGTATTAATACTGCCATAGACACTATATATTACAATTCTCTATCTATTTCCCTACAGTTTGGTATATAATAAGTACATGTTCACAGAAAAGATTAACATAAAATTTACACTAAAAGACAGTACACTTCACCGTTTAGAATTCTTCAAAAAATAATTACGGCACAGGGTGGAAAATAATTATGAAGTCAAAGAGTTAAAACAAATTGATACATAATCCACCCGCTGCAAGAGTTTTTTTTTTCTATTGGTTTTGGCTTCCTCAAGAGGTCCATTTGCAGGGTGGCTCCATGCTCCATTAGGAGCTAAACAGAAGATGATGATGACATACTCAACCCGTCATCTTCCATCATCTAGACAGGTTTAACTTGTGTGATAAAACAGCACTTGTTTGATCTTCAGATAAGACCATAGCTGCATGTGGGAACCCAAGCTATAGTTAGTGACATTTCTTTTGTCTTGCCCCGTGTAGATCCTGGGGTGTCTGATGAGACAAAGAAAGAATGGGTCTGTGGCACCCTCACCTATGTCTTACAAGGCGACAAAAGTAAAGTTATGCATGGGACTGGTAATCTTATAATTTCAAATGAATTACTGCAGAAACCACTTCGGCATGAGCATGGTGCAGACTTCTGCATGAGCATGGTGCAGACTTCTGCATGAGCATGGTGCAGACTTCTGCATGAGCATGGTGCAGACTTCTGCATGAGCATGGTGCAGACGTCTTGAGAGGGAACCAACTGCAGTATTGCTTCCTTACTCCGTAAAGAACAAAAGGGAAAAATGATGATGATATTGTCTTGTTCAGAAACACAAAGAAAAGATAGCATAAAATCCACACATGAATAAAATAATTGAAATGTGACAAGTTGGTGATTTCTGCAATAGAATTAAACAAAATACATGACACCACAGTGTATAAACATAAATGGTGTAAAGAACTGAATAATAGAAAAGAGGAGACCTACAAATACAAACAAAACAAAACTAAAGAATGCGAAAAAATACCGAAAACAAAACTGCACATGTCGTCACAACTAAACAATTATAGCGACAAAAGTCGCTTAGCAAATTTCGCTATAGGAAATTTGCATACCCTACAGAACACTCTCAATAGAAAACCTCTGTCACGTGATATATTCTAAAGGAGTCACCACCCAGCCAGACCCGCAGAAATATAACATATAAATATACAAATAACATATAAACATATAACATATAACAATATGAGAAAAGAATGTGAAGAAACAGAAGGCTCAGTAGAAGTATAAGGGCACAGTTCACAAACAAAACAGGCCACTTAACTTATGGACATCCAACGTCAGCAGAGCAAAGAACATGTGAAGATCAGCATTCTATGGACAGAAGATCCAACGTTGATCGGACATGTTGATCTTGCGTGGTAACTGCCAGGATGATGGTAGAACTTGAGCTTCTGATAATCGTACAAGTAGAGTTGTTATGGTACTTGGCCTTCTTATCCAATAGTATCAACTTGATTTAATACGGAACTTGTCCTTCTCAATACAAGAACTCGTAAGTATCGGCACTTGACCTTCTCATAGAACAGTAACTTGATGCCTAGATAGCAGCAACTGATTCAACCACAGCAGCAACTTGATAAATGGACAGCAGCAACTTGATTCTCAAAGGAACGTTACAGTTCTAAATATATGCTGCAACGCCGGGTACTGTCATTTTCTTGATTTAGGATCAGCCAAAAATTTCAAGTCCAAAAAGATACCGTGCAACGCCGAGTAGTATCAGGCTTCTGTTAGTAGATGTCTTGAAGAATGCTGTATGTAGATATCTTGTAGAATGTAGCGGGTAAGGGACCCCGTGTATGCTGGCACCAGACCAAACCAGCTTATGGCCACCAAATGTTGAAGGGCCTATTTCTTTGTGATGTGGAAGATGTAGAAGGTGATTAAATACTGGCACTTGAAGTGTAGAGTATCACCCTCAGACACCAGAGATGATGGAGGCGTAGAAATATGGTGTCTTTGGTCTGGTTTGTGTATACATGTTGTAAGTGTGTAGCTAAACAGTTAGCAGGACAGTCCACACAGGACGTCACGTAAACACATGACGTGGAAGTCAATTAATCTGGTAACAGCTGGTTACGTTTCCAAACATTTATTGAGACGCCACAATAGTTACGATGACATTGACGATCAATCACAAGCAATGTAAATCATATCAATCAGTATAAGGTAAGGTTCCCTCAATAAATGAGCATTCAAATAAGCTGATCAGATGGATCTGATAGCTTCAGCAGATTCAGCTCACACATCAAAAATATGCGAGTTAATCAACTCTTTCCTGATACAAGTAGATCAGATATGTAGGCATGTTTAAATACCAGCCGCACGAGCATGGCGGACTATGAACTCAGTTCACGTTGACCTTCTGTGGACATACTTTATAAGTCTAACCTTCGTAAAGGCGTCTTCGCTGGCATGGCGAAGTTCGAGGAACATGGTATTAATTGTTCTGTGGGCATAAGTAGCCTGAACCATAGATATATTAGGCATCGAGATATCTGGTGTGCTTCTAGTAATAAAGTCTCTTCCCCGCCTGACAGTGCGAAACGAGTCGAACAATAATGTCTAACCTCTCAGACTACAGGACAAAATAGGAAGAGCAGTTTTACCTTTATGTTCGAAAAACACCACAATTCCAACCGTCTCCAGACGTTAGAATTACACACATGGGATTAATATGAATAAACTTGCCATCAAAATCACAGAAGGTCCTTTCCCATGATGAAAGAATACTCGGGGACGCAAGAGCATATCTTGCCCCGACACAGCTCACATCTCGACCGAGTTCTGCCACAAACTAACTGGGCAGAAGCTTGTTCAATCTACAACCAAAAGACAGACATGCGCAGAGAACCATTCCCGTGAGAACAGTTCAGAAAAGTACGTCGCTATGATCCTATACTGACAACGACATATATAAAATCGAGCCTTATAAGGAAGAAATAGCAACATTGCAGGTTGCCAACCATTTCTAAGAAAAGTAGACCTGTACGCTCCTTAAAAGGACATGAACCGAGATCGGTATGACATTATACCGGCAACCTTCGGTCACCAGAAAAGATAACTACACAAAGTAAAACAGTGAGTTCATTTCCCGAGTTCTATCCCTTGCATAAGGAAAAATTAGCGTACACTGTTAACGTTGCATAATTCTTATGTGTAACAGTTGGTTTGTCCAGAATTGATACATCTTCTTCTTCTTCTGCGTTCGGTTTGTAGTCATGCTAAATCTGCAGGCCTGTCGCCAGGACAAAGTCCACATTCTTTACCAGGTCGGCGCGGCAGCCACATAGCTTCTGCTGGAGCTCAGCACCCCTTGTCCAGGTCGCACGTCGCAATTCATCATGGGTTGGGCAGATCTGGAGAATGTGTTCTGGGGTCTGGATTCCAGTTCCACATGGGCATTCATTTGTGTGGGATATCCTGAGGCGATAGAGATGTCCAAGTAATCTGCAGTGGCCAGTTCTCAGACAGAAAATGGTGGTCTGTTGGTATCTGTTTAGATGGTGGATTGGGTCATCTCTGCTGTATATATCCGCTTCCTCCTTCCACTGATTTTTGTACTTGTTGATACATCTTCAATGTTGAATCCTGAGAGATGAGAAAAAAATTTGGTGTAATAATAAATGCCACAACTCATCTGATTAGGTAGTTGTTTTCAAGTTCAGTTTTAGTGTAATTAAGATCATATTTACACTTGTAACATAAAACAGTTGACAGCAGGGAGATAGAAGTTTCATTACATAAGCAGATCATATTTGTTTTGTTATAAAGATGAAAAGAATGTTTGACACTTTTCTCCAAATTACGAGGGAAGGTCAAAAAGTAATGCCTCCTATTTTTAATGTATGTAAATACTGCATCGGTGTGCAATTTGTAAATTTAGCAGGATTCCTCAAACACTCTTCTGCACTGTATAGCATTACCAACCTGTTTCAATAACAGGTGGCACCACTGTAACAGTTTAAAAATGGCTGCCAAAGACGTTCAGTTAAAACAACATTATGTCATAGAATTCCTCAATGCTGAAGGCAAGACCCCAATTCACATCCACGAACGTTTAAAGAATGTTTATGGAGATTCAACAGTGGATGTTAGCACTGTCCGACGTTGGGTACATCGTTGTGACGAAGCTGAAGTAGGTCAATCCTCAATGGCTGACGCAAAGCGGATTGGCCATCCGTCTACCGCAGTGACTCCACACAACATTCATCGAGTTGATGGCATCATTCGTGGTGACCGTCGGGTAACACTGGATGAACTTTCTTCCATGTTGTCCATTAGTAAAGGCAGTGTCCAGAACATCATTAAAGACCTGGGTTATTCAAAAGTTTGTGCACGGTGGGTACCCAGAATGTTGACAGACAGACATAAAGAAACAAGGAAAACCATAGCCATCAACCTCCTGCACCATTACGAAACTGAAGGAGAAGAGTTTTTGTCGAATATTGTGACAGGTGATGAGACTTATGTTCATTTTTTTTAACCAGAATCCAAGAGGCAGTCAGTGGAATGGCATCACACAACATCGCCGACAAGAAAGAAGTTCAAAAGTTCACCATCTGTAGGGAAAGTTATGGCCTCCGTGTTTTGGGATGAGAAGGGTGTGATCCTT
The DNA here is from genome assembly GCA_024509875.1 of Oreohelix idahoensis. NCBI lineage: Eukaryota > Metazoa > Mollusca > Gastropoda > Stylommatophora > Oreohelicidae > Oreohelix > Oreohelix idahoensis. The sequence continues at coordinate 221,069 of JAMPIV010013054.1, read as the reverse complement.
CTCGACTTCTTGGAACAGGGAAACACGGTGAATGCAGACCGTTACATTGAAACTTTGAAGAAGCTTAGAGGTCGTCTTCGGCGACTTTACCCATTAAAAGATCAGAGAACTGCACTACTGTTGCACGATAATGCCACGCCACACACCGCTAAACGCACCATTGATGCGATTGCAGAATTTGGCTGGACATTATTACCACATCCCCCTTACAGTCCCGATCTTGCACCTTCTGACTTCCATCTGTTTGGACCACTGAAAGAAGATCTTCGCGGACATCACTTTGAGGACACCGAGACCCTTAAACACGCCGTACGCCAGTGGTTTAGGAAAAAGGACACAAATTTTTACCGTGCAGGGATACATGCCCTTGTGAGAAGATGGACAAAAACTGTAACAAATAACGGAGACTACATTGAGAAATGGGAGCCACGGTAGCATAGTGGTTAGTGCACTGGCTTCCTAGCGCAGTGGTCTATGGTTCGATCCCCAGATGAGGCGGGAATTTTTTAGGCCACAAATGGTTCCTGGGTCGACCCAGCCCCAAATGGGTACCAGAGCAACTCTGGGAAGGTTAAGGCGGCTGGCGTGATGCCGACCACATCACCCCTCGTGTGCCGACGGTCAAGATAATATGGGCCTAACACCATATTCCCAATATGCCTCAATGGGCGTGTAACGGGTTCCTTTACCTTTTACATTGAGAAATAAATTTTTGAAGTTCAGACTTGGGGCTACATTTCAATGTGAATTTTATCTGTTTTCTTGCCTATTGAATGAAATTAAAAATTACGAGTCATTACTTTTTGGCCCTGCCTCGTAGATAGCATCATTGTCACCATTTACCTTTTTTCTCCCAATGGTGCCAAAAACTGTAGCAGGTTCCATTGTAGGACGTCTGCACCAATGCAATAATGTGCTCTTGCAAGTTTGGTTTATGTAGCAATGTCTTATACATGATGAGGTTGCCAATATCATTCACACCTTCATATGTCTCTTACATCATGCCTGTATTTCTTTGTCTCCTACCCACCCGCCAGGGAAACCACACAGGGCCAGGATGTCAATGATTTAACTGTGTCATGTGACATCATGAACTCATTGTTAAACTTTATGACAGACATTTTGTTTGTTAGAAACAAAAACATGGCAGCACTTACAAATCTTCTATAATGTTTGTCCTTTTGTCACAAACAAGCTTTACTTTTTATTATGGTAAATTTTAATTTCTTTTAGACATTGTTACAAATTTTCTGTTACATAATAGCTGAACAAAGAAAGGATACTGCATCAATGTTTCTTTTTGAAGTCACAAGCGGCTTCTATTGTTATATTTTCAGACATAAGGACCCATTTTTAGTGCAGCCATTACAAAGGTCATTCTATCACCCCAGTCCTTATAAAGAGGTTGATGAAAGAGAGGTATGTGGAATAATTATCAAAACATTGATGACTGAGGGGCATGTAAAATAATCAGTGCCAAATAGGCTTATGAAAGAAAAGCTGATAGAGTAGTCTTCACCAGATAGGTTAATGACAGAAAAGCTGATAGAGTAGTCATCACCAAATATGTTCATGACAGAAAAGCTGATAGAGTAGTCATCACCAAATAGGTTCATGACAGAAAAGCTGATAGAGTAGTCTTCACCAGATAGGTTAATGACAGAAAAGCTGATAGAGTAGTCATCACCAAATATGTTCATGACAGAAAAGCTGATAGAGTAGTCATCACCAAATAGGTTCATGACAGAAAAGCTGATAGAGTAGTCTTCACCAGATAGGTTAATGACAGAAAAGCTGATAGAGTAGTCATCACCAAATATGTTCATGACAGAAAAGCTGATAGAGTAGTCATCACCAAATAGGTTCATGACAGAAAAGCTGATAGAGTAGTCATCACCAAATAGGTTCATGACAGAAAAGCTGATAGAGTAGTCATCACCAAATAGGTTCATGACAGAAAAGCTGATAGAGTAGTCATCACCAAATAGGTTCATGACAGAAAAGCCGATAGAGTAGTCATCACCAAATAGGTTCATGACAGAAAAGCTGATAGAGTAGTCATCACCAAATAGGTTAATAAAAGAATAGTTTATAGAGCTGATTTAAGAGAAGTATGTAGAATAGAATCATCAAAGATCATTGACATATGAAGTGTATGTTTTGGTTTGGTTTTTTTCTTTTAAGGACTATCTTCGTTGCACACGGACAATGCCATCAGTGCTCCGATCTCCTCCCTTAGATCACATAAGGAGTACCTCAGCGCAGTGCCTGAACTCCGTAGCACCGGCGAAAATCCCAATGTGTGTATATAATGTATAGGAATCACACATTGCATAAATATTTTTGTGGTTGGTAGGTTTCCTAATTTTTAAATTAGTGTATGTATAATAGTAATCATCAAAGATATTAATGACAGAGGCATGTATACAATAGTAATCATCAAAGATATTGATGACAGAGGCATGTATACAATAGTAATCATCAAACAGGCTGATGATAGGGAGCTAATTAGAATAATGATCATAAAAAAAGTTGATGACAGTGAGGTATGTAAAATTGTATTCTATCTGTACTTGTGGTCAGAGTTTATTGAAAAAGGTGATTTGATCCTATTGATAGAAATTAGCAGTAGGAGTAGTCCCTTCAGTCATAACTGCCAGTGGGAATGCACTCCTGCGGTGATAGCTCTCAGCTATCTTTTTACCTGGTAGAAAATAGGCATACATTTCATACGATGTTTGTTATTACCTGTTGATTTATGTATAGCTTATTTGACGTTTATGATAATAGTTTACCTCTGTATTATAATTAGTATATAACTATCATTTTGTTTATCACAGCAGGTGATATACTTGTTGTCAGATACCCCCTGTATTATAGCTAGTATATTACCACCATGGTGTGTATCACAGCAGGTGATATACTTGTCAGATGCCCCCTGTATTATAACTAGTATATTACCACCATGTTGTGTATCACAGCACTTGATATGCTTGTAGTCAGATACCCCCTGTATTATAACTAGTATATTACCACCATGTTGTGTATCACAGCAGGTGATATAATTGTAGTCAGATGCCCCCTGTATTATAACTAGTATATTACCACCATGGTGTGTATCACAGCAGGTGATATAATTGTAGTCAGATGCCCCCTGTATTATAACTAGTATATTACCACCATGGTGTGTATCACAGCAGGTGATATACTTGTAGTCAGATGCCCCCTGTATTATAACTAGTATATTACCACCATGGTGTGTATCACAGCAGGTGATATACTTGTAGTCAGATGCCCCCTGTATTATAACTAGTATATTACCACCATGGTGTGTATCACAGCAGGTGATATACTTGTAGTCAGATGCCCCCTGTATTATAACTAGTATATTTACCACCATGGTGTGTATCACAGCAGGTGATATACTTGTAGTCAGATGCCCCCTGTATTATAACTAGTATATTACCACCATGGTGTGTATCACAGCAGGTGATATACTTGTAGTCAGATGCCCCCTGTATTATAACTAGTATATTACCACCATGGTGTGTATCACAGTGGGTGATATACTTGTAGTCAGATCAGTAGTTCATGTACTACCCTTCAACTACCTAAGGAGTTTAGACTTTCAGCAAAATAATGTCTTAACTTTTGTCAACAGCTTTCTATGTTTTTCTTATCATTTTCATTTTTACAACTCCTAAACTGCAGCTGGAAAAGAGGACTAGTACTGTCGGCATGGAAAGATGCCAGACTGATTCCAATACCAAAGAAAGACAAAGATCAGACAGAACCAAATGGCTACAGACCTATCAGTCTACTTAGCTGTGTAGGAAAATTGATGAAGCGCATAATAATGCAACAAATGCCTAACTGATGTGGCACGTGGAAGAAAAACATTTCTTATCCCCATAGCAAGCAGGATTACGGAAACACAGATCCACTGAAGACCCGATCACATTTATAGCTCAGAAAATTGAGGGCGCCTTCCAAGAAATAAAGCAAACGCTGGTGGTTTGGGTTGATTTTGAAAAAGCATTTGACAGAGTGTGGAAAGAGGGACTGAAAGTCAAACTACAAAGAAGTGAAGTGTGTGGGAGAATGTACAAATGGATCAGCCACTACCTTGAAAATATAACTGCCAGAGAACAACTACAAGGGCAGACCAGTAGGAAGATGATATTGGAGCATGGTGTTCCTCAAGGGGGAGTCCTGTCGCCCACATTGGTCCTTGCATACATAAATGACATATCAGGAAATGTTCAAAGAAGAACCCACAATGCCTCCTTTGCAGATGACTTAGCCTTTGGATCTCAGAAGACTATATCACTACGGCAAGCATTAAGATGCAGCAAGCCCTAGCATCATTGGAGGAGTAGGCCAAAGCATGGCTAGGGAAAATAAATGAAGGCAAAACAACATACACAGTGTTTTCTCTCTCATATAAACCAGAGAGCTCAGAATTAGCGCTAAATGGGAAAAATCTACATCTGGATGAAAATCCAAACTACCTAGGCATTACTTTTGATCATTGCTTGACTTGGAAAACCCAGATTGAAAGAAACAGGACAAGAGCAATGCAGAGAATGGCAATTATGAAAAAAAAAGCTTGCTGGTACAGGTTTGATCAGATGAGAGTGTGCTAAAGAAGCTATACACTGGGCAAGTGAGACTAGTCCTAGTATATGGCATTGCAGCATGGTCAACTGCGGCTAAGTTTAACTTTGATAAAATAAACAGAACCCAAAACCAAGCAATGAGAATCATAACAGGAGGCATGAAGTCAACACCCATTGAAGAGTTGGAAAAGATTACATATCTCCAGCTAAAAGAGGATAGAAGCGACAAGCTGAGAAATTCAGGAGGCTTATAGACCACCCAATGTACCAGAGTATAAATGGATTTGGAAGGGGAGGACTGAAGCGAAGGAACTTTGTTGAAACAGTCAAAACAAAGACGAGAGCAGACCCCCATCCATGCAATATCAACAGCTAAGCCAATCTACACTGCACACAAGCTACCAGTTTGGAAACATCAGCGCTTCCCTGAAATGATAGAAAACATTCCAGGTATTGAGAGAAAGAACAGTCAGAATGAAACAGAAAGAAGAGTGCTAACCACAAAACACATAGAGAAACATTACTCAAGAAACACCTGGATCCATGCTTGCACAGATGGATCAGCAACAAATGCAACAGAAGATGCGGGTGGAGAAGTCTTTCTGAGCTTAAGCAATGGCACACAAAAAAAGCTGTCAGTCACAACAGGAAAATTCTCAAGTAACTTCAGAGCTGAGGTAGAGGCCTTTAAAACTGCAGCAAAAGTCCTACTGAGAGAAGAAAGCTCAGAGAGACAAGTAGTTATCTTTTCAGGTGCGCTATAAGTAATTGCTACTCTGAAGAATCAACATAATGCCAACTTGGATGACCTAAGAGTAACACTTCACAAACTATGTCAACAATTCAAAAGAGTTGTGATACAGTGGGTCCCCTCTCACTGCAGCATCCCCAGAAATGAGGAGCCTGACAGATTGGAAAAGGAAGGAGGAAAGCTACCTCAACTTGACACAAGCATAACTTATGAAGAGGCCGAGAGTTTTATCAAGCTCATATACAGGCACAAGTGGGAAGCAGAGCATCCAGACCACACAAAAAATGATGCATATTACCAACTCAGCAGACGTGAACAAGTGGTAATCTTCAGACTTCGCATAGGTCACAACAGATTGGGATACCATCTATTCAACAAGTTAAAGATAGGAACTACCGATGAGTGTAACTGTGGCATCGATAAAATGACTGCTGAACATCTATTTCAAAGGTGCCCAACATATGAGGAACAGAGAAAGTGCATATGGTCAGCACCAGTACCATTCCTGGAAAAACTCTATGGAGATATATACAGTCTCAGGCCGACCACTGCTTTCTTTGAACAAATTCAAGTTGACGTCTGATGGCAAACGAAGAAGATTTTCATTTTTGTCTCCAGTTTTCTTCTCCTCATGTTTTTCAGTCTTTCTCTACTTCTTTACCCCAGGGGATTCCTGAACTGGGACTGCCTTGTAATGCTACTGGGTTTCCTGAATGTGTGTCCTATCTTCTTCTCACCTCTAGTTACACTGGTTCTTGTCATCATTTGCTCATTGACGAGCCTGACTTACCTCTTCACATCTGGTTCATATGTCAAATGAGCGCCTCCCAAAGAGGCTGCTGTATGAAGAGTTGAGGGAGGGAAAGCGTACAAGAGGATGACCAAAGAAGCGCTTCAAAGAAGAGCTGCAAGATTAATACAACCACCTGGGAGCAACTGGCACAGGATCGCACAGCCTGGAGAGGCGCTATCAAAATGGGTGTCGCAGTCAGCGAGGCCAACCGAGTGAGGGTAGCCCAGAAAAAACATGCAGCTCGAAAGTCAGGCGTGGATGTGCAGCCTGTATTGTCTTCGGGCATTGTATGTCGGTTTTTATGTTGGTCATGCAACAGAACTTTTCTTGCCCTCATTGGCTTGATCAGCCATATGCGCACCCACTTAACCTCTTAGAATGAACTGTATTACTAGAGATGTTGATAGTCCTCATCGAATACAATGGACAAATCATCATCATACCTCTTCAATTCTTTTTTTCTTCACAAGCTCCCATTAATGACAGTGTAGCTTTTTGGTTGTTGTTTTTTGTTAGAATTTTCAACTCAAGTGTCAAGTCAGTCCTATTGTGTGGCTGTGAGACATGGAGATCATCAAAAAGAAAAGTTGCATACCATTATCACTGAGTGCTTATGCAGAAAAGGAATTAAATAGTATGAGAAGAGGAAGAGCACTACTGGGGAACTGATGGAGAGAACTAGACAAATACCAGCGGAAGAAGAAGATGTGAGGAGATGGTAACTGGACAAACATTGAGATAACCAGCTGATAGCCATACAAAGCAGTCTTTGTTCTGGAGTCACCATAGTGGGATAAATGAAGGGGAGCTCTGGGACACATGGAAAAGGAAATTAGGCATAGACGTATGGGGGGGTGTGCGTGGAAATGACAACTTCATGATGTAAAACTCCTCAAAGAGCTGATCTGCAATGATAAAAAATGACTTCAGGAGAAATAATATCTGAGAATTATTACTTGGTTTTTTTTTTAAGCCCTTTTTTTCAAATATTATCACTGCACTAGGCAATTAAGAGTCCACAAAGACGAAACGAACCAACCACACGATGTGCTCAGGAAGAAGAATTTCTCAGAGGAAGCTCAACTTTCCAGACTTCAGCCCTTCCTAACATTAGAACTCTAGGTGACCTTGCAAGTTCAAGGTCAGATCTACTGAGACAAGGAGATGTGATGAAAAGTAGTCAGTTGGATGAAACATGGCCAGATAGTGAGCGACCTACTTTTGTCAGGTAATGAGCCACATATTTACTAATAGTTTGTTACCATTCATGACTTTATTATCCTTTTGCTGTACAAGAAGCATAGATCACACCGTCCTATTCTGAGCCATCTTCTCAATGCCTTTCTGTGTCGTCCTCATTCCTTCAATTTCTGTCTCCATTTCTCTACTTCATGTGTTTTTGGTGCCCCTGTATCTCTCTTACCCTTAGGATTCCAGAACAAGGTACCTCACTGTAAAAGGAGTCAGAGGATTCTGATTTTTTGGACTTAGTTTCTTGTCATTTCCATAAATATCCTAGTGCGGTGAACGTTCCTCCTGCCTTCTGTATCCTTATTGTGATTAGTGCAGCCATTTTTAAAAAAAAAACCATTTAGTCTCAAAAGTAGTGTACTTATAGTTGCAGGATTTTCTTTTTGTCTTATCATTGACAAATATTAACTTCTGCTGAAATTTTGTATTTTTGTCTCAGTGTTTCTGCAAATACTAGTAATGTCACATCGGTCACAGAAGATTCAGAAGCTGTGAGTCCAAGTAAAAACATTGGTGATGTTGTCAAGGGTATAGAGGGACTTAAATATAACTCCGCAGACATGGTGGACAATGAGATACCCAGTGATACACCGATGAATGTTCCAGGAGAATCAGTATTGAAGAGGTTTGTAGCTTATGGAGATTTGATTTGGTCTTGCAGCTATAGTGTAATATCTTATACACCATCATCACCCTCAGCCCCACCCCCAAGGAGCATAGGCCTTAAACAAACTAATGCACGTCCTCCTGTATGCCTTCAGCTCTAAGTCTTTCCATGTCTTTCTCATCCCTTTCTTTTCTGTCTTTCGTTCTCTTCCCCGTGTGGTCTGCAGTCTCCCTCTGTCTCTCGTTCTCTTCCCCGTGTGGTCTGCAGTCTCCCTCTGTCTCTCGTTCTCTTCCCCGTGTGGTCTGCAGTCTGCCTCTGTCTCTCTTAACTGGAGGATTCCAGAATAAGGACTGCCTTGTAATGTGATCAAATACATAAGGGGGCTGCTGCAAAACTGGTAAGGAAAGTAATATATAAATGAAACAATAAAATGCTACGGAATTAGTTTTACAAATTAACTTATACAGGAAACACGGGACATTTCGGGATTCAGCCTTCATCAGCCACAGTCACAAATAGGTGACAAAGATAAATATACTCAGGTCAACAGACAGCAGCAATGGACACTGTAAGTACGTGGGAAAAAAATGAAGAAAAACAAGATATTATGTGTGATACAGAAAGATGAAAAATACGGAACAAACAAAAAAAGTGTATGAACTCAAGAAATGCAACAAACAATGAAAATAGAAAATGAAGTAACAAAGCAAAATAATTTCCTTATGCATATATCCATACTGAATAGTCTCGGTTTTTAATTTTAATGGTCCTGACCATTTAGGTAATTCTGATATCCAAATTACCGCCTTCAGCTCTTGCTATGGTGATGCATACATGCCACACTTAAAGGTTTACCCATAATCTGTACGGGGTGTTTGCGTTTTCAGATGTGTACGGGCCGTACACGGGTCTGTACGGGTTTTTTCGCCTAATTATTAAATATACATATAAATCTTGTGCCACTACACAATTTGCGTCATGAGATTCGGCGAGATTTTAAGCCAAGTGGATAAAAAAAAAAATAACCAATGAAAATCAAGCTGCCTATTTTTCAATTGCCGCGGGATGTGCGTGGCGTGTTCATTCACAATTTTTCGCTAAAGCTAGCGCGAGGTTACTGATTATTTGAACGATTACGCAGCACTGAAATCTTTTTTGAGTCGAGCCTATTGTTTAGGATTAATTTCCAGTTTAGTATTGGTAAGTAATTCATTTTTAAAAAAATATTACAATAACATTGTTTAGATGAAGTTAGATTTAACTGTCAGATAACTTAGGCCTATGCTTTCTTTTCCCCTAAGGTTTAGCATAATTGATTATTTACGGCTGGTAAAAAAAAAAAAGGCTGATACCACTACATATTATTTGATTTCACTAAAACTTGTAGAAAGTGCGTAAGAAATGTAAATTTGAAAAATAATACAATAGCCTACAAATTATGGGTAGCCTAATAACGTAATGACGGTCGCCGAATGCTCCGCATGTATTTTCGTACCATTTAGAGTTATAATTAGGGTTACAGCTCGGGTTAACCCTAAATCTAAATGGTACGAAAATACACGCGGAGCATTCGGCGAACGTCATTCCGATATTACCAAATTATGAAACTGAAAAGAAAAAAAAACCACAATAGCGTGGAAAATTTACATCTTAACTCGATCAGAGAAAAGTTTATTTGGAGTTAGCCTACTTCTCTTCTTAGTTTTAATTTCGTTTCTTTAAAAAACAATGTTATTTTGCCTTTGGTGGTCATCATTACGGTCATTCAATGATTTATAATTATTAAATAATTAATTAGCCTACTATCCTCTCCACATGTAAGCCTACCTTGCCGTGGTTGGAGAGCTTGAGCGCCTCAATGATCCCGGGAGCTATGCCGGCGGGAGTTTTACTCCTGGCAGGGTCACCCAAGCCGGACAGGTCCTGGGTGAGGGGCCAGACTAAATGGGCTGAGGAGTGGGTGGAACCCTATAGGTGTAGATGCAGAACCCACCGGCGAGTGGTACATGCTCTGGTCTGCACCAATCCACCCCCACTTCATGGGTTAAATGCTTTCTTGCCTCATTCTTCACTGTTTGTCGTCTATCACGCCCATGGCGACCGTTGCCTCAATTGGCTGTGTGTGGTGTACCCGGAAACGGGGCCTCCCAGTACTGAGGCAAAGTTAAGTCCCCGATGTCACTTATCGGTGCAGAATTGAGAGAGATGGCTGAGCATCACAATCCCTCCTGTGTTGCAGCATGATGAGAACCCAGCATTGCACACTGAGCTTGGGGGGATCACTTGGGCACCAGACTTAATACTGGCTCTTGACTGGATGGCCGCATGCAGGAGATTTCTACAATGGAGGGTTGGCAGGTGGTGGGTATCGGGAAGTGGCTCTGTGCAGGACGTGAGGATTCCTTGGGAGAGCCCAGAACCAGAGCACAGCATTGTGCAAGCTCTGCATAGTTGGAGAGCCCCCTGGATGACGGGGAATGCACAGTGTGCTACCCCACCTATCCCCAACTGCTAACTTAGAACCAGAAGTGGGGTCCTCTGTATGCGTGCCAGGCCAGGATAAAATGCCTGGGAAAGAGACTGGAGCTCAGAACTCCCTAACTCAAAGTTGCAGGATGGCAGAAAAGCCACGGGAAAGACAGGGCTATTTTGAAGATAACGCAACCATATTTTCACCATACGAGCTCGGACGCCGCCTCGGTAAACAAGGTCCGCGCAGAGCAGTGACACCCCCAGGCTGCTTGCGAATAGTCTACTACTGGGAACATAAACAGATTAGGGATGAGCCCACTCTCCCGTTGAACAGGTGCTAAAGTCGTAGATACTGGGCCAGAAGGCGCACCGGAAACCACAGTATCATGCAACTCGCTTTTTTTTTTCTATGGAGAGTACACCGTCAAATAAATCTCGTTCTGGTGCTCGCCCTGTGGAGCTCCACCAGGCAGGTGCAGTGCCGGGCTCTGAGCCTCGACAGAGCCCACCCTCAGCTACTGGAGGACCCTCTAGACCGTCTTGTGGAGTCAACAGACGGCGGAGGAGAACTACTGACCAAAACAAAACAGAAAAAGAGAAACCCAGGTGCCACTTGTCATGATGCACTGGAATGCAGAGGGAGTGAACAGCAAGCAGGCTGGATACAGCAAAAAGACAGAGCTGGAAAACATCTTGTATGAGAAGCAAGTCAGTGTTTGCTGTATCCAAGAGACTCACTTGGGGGCAGATCGGGCCTTTAAAGTGGGGGGATGTCGGTGCTTCGGATCCGACAGGCGGGATAGACGAAGGGGAGGAGTGCTTGCTCTTGTGGGGAATGACATTCCTGCACACGAGGGGAGAGCCTTCATGGATGGAGCAGAGTATCAGCTGCTGCAGATAAAGGTGGACAGGATGGAAATAGAACTCCTGAGCTATTACTGTCCGAACAACAAACCCCTGAGTCTCAGCTCTATACAGGTACCAGCCACCAACTTTATAGCAGTTGGAGACTTTAATAGCCACTCCCAGAGCTGGGGCTATAACCATCTGGATCACAGAGGTGAAGGGTTGAAACTTGGCAAGATGATCACTCCCTAATCCTAGTCAATAATGCCACAGATACTCCTACCTTCTACTCCAGAGGATGGCACACAACCTCAACACCAGATCTTGCCTTCTCCACACCAGATATAGCTGGATCTATTAGTAGAGGGGTAGGAGACCAACTAGGGGGAAGCGACCATCGCCCAATCTTTCTTACTGTCCAGAGTGCAACTCTCGGTACAGGCCCAGCCATTACAAGATGGAACTACAAAAAAGCCAACTGGGGTTTATTCAGGCATCAGGTGAACACGCTGCTGTCTACCCTCAAGGTACAGAACAGAGACATTAATGAAGTGGTAAAAGACTTCAACAGATGCATACTACAAGCTGCAAAAGAAACCATTCCCAAAGGATGCCGGCGTAACTACATACCATACTGGTCCAGCACACTCCAAGAACGTCAGGAGGCTATGGACAAGGCTAGAAAGGACGCAGAGTCTCAGCCTTCACTTGAAACTCACAACAAATGGAAAAAGGCTGTAGCAGAGTTTCAGAGAACAAAGCTAGAAGAAAAGCGGAAAAGCTGGAGAACTAAAACGGCATCGCTGAACCTTGAGAAAGACGGCAGGAAACTTTGGAGATTAGTCAAGTCTCTAAATGAAGAGCGTTCCTCACCAGGGCAGACTATCACATTGGATGAAGGTGGCAAACTTTTCAGAGGAAAACAAGCTGCAGACTTGTTTGCTAGAAGATACAGTTCAGAAAGCAACTTACCCATTAACATAGACCATCAGAGAGAGATAAGAAAAGAAATACTGGCAACCATGGGACAGACAGATACTCCTGCCCCAATGAGGGAACCCATCACACTAGGAGAACTACAGAAGGCTATTTCCAAGCTTAAGTTTCAAAAGTCACCCGGCCCAGACAAAATCAGCAACGAAATGCTAGTAAATCTGAGCTCAGCAGCAAAGACAAAACTGCTTGAGATATTCAACCACAGCTGGTTGAAAGGAACGGTACCCCAAGTATGGAGAGAAGCCATCACAATACCCATACTAAAGAAAGGGAAATGTAAGACCGAGGCTGCAAGTTACCGGCCAATCAGTCTCACAAGCTGTGTTGGGAAGACTATGGAGCGAATAGTCAACACAGATTGAAATGGTATTTAGAGTCTGAGCAGATCCTGGTGCCGGAACAAGCTGGATTTAGAGAATGCTACAGTATAGAAGACCAAGTTACTTACTTGTCTCAAGCAATAGAAGATGCCTTCCAGGAGAAGAAAAAGGTCCTAACGATCTGGGTCGACTTCAAGCAGGCCTTTGACAAGGTGTGGAAAGATGGCCTCATTGCAAAACTTAGGAGAAGTGGAATCCAAGGCAACATGATGAAATGGATCCAGTCATACTTGCATAACAGGAGAACTAGAGTCACTCTTGACGGTCTGCAGAGCAGAAAAGTGTTGCTCCATCAGGGGGTACCTCAAGGAGGAGTAATTTCCCCAACACTCTTCCTTGTTTACATCAATGACCTGGTGAAAGATCTCCCTGCAGGAGTTAAAGCTGCCTTATATGCAGATGACCTAGTACTCTGGTGCGCTGATGAAAATGTCACCACAGCAAATTATAGAATGCAGCGGGCAGCAGACATGCTAGTGTCATGGGCAGAGAAATGGCTTATCACAATAAACACAGACAAAACCTCCACAACACTGTTCTCCCTCGCCCCCAAGGACAAATCAGCTAACATACACCTAGGGACAACCGTGATCAAGGAAGAAAGCTACCCCACCTATCTTGGGGTGACATTTGACCAAAGGCTTACATGGAATAAGCATATTGAAAATGCAGAAGGAAAGGCCCGAAGACGACTAGGCATACTCAGAAAATTAGCAGGTACCAACTGGGGAGCAAATGAACGAAATCTAAAAGAAGATTTATAATGGAGTAATAAGACCACACTTAGAGTTTAGCTCAGCAGCATGGTCATCAGCTGCTAACTCACATCTGCAGTCTTTGGACAAGGTGCAAAATCAAGCTCTCAGGCTCATTACAGGAGCCATGAAAACTACACCAATAACAGAGATGCAGAAGGTTGCTGGATTACAGACATTGTCCCATAGAAGAGACACAAAAACCATGATCCAGATGGAAAAGTACAACAGTATGCCAATGCACCCAATGAAGGCAAGACTAGATGATCTGGCATTGGGACGTCTAAAGCGTAGCAGCTTTGTGCATCGGGGGAAAAGACTTATAAGACAGCATCAAGAAGACCTATCCATGAAGACAACACCACTGAAGCCCACCCTATACCCTGTACCATGGGAGCAGGCCAGCAGTGCCCTCCAAATTAATACAACAGTCAGTGGTCTCACAAGTGGATGTGAGTATAATGATCTGCAAAAACGAACTGCTACATTGAGTATGATCCAAGAAAGCTATCCCGATCAATCATGGATACATGCCTATACAGATGGATCAGCAACTAATGCTGTTAGGAATGGAGGTGCCGGTATCTTTATCTCATATCCTGACAACCACTATGAGACTAGGCACATTCCCACTGGTAAATTCTGTTCCAACTATACAGCTGAGGTTCAAGCTCTAGAGCAAGCTGCAAATATGATTTATAACACCAACTCTGACTGCCACCAGGTAGTCATCCTCACAGATGCACTGTCTGTCCTGCAAGCTCTCAAGGGTGGTAAACTCCCGCATCTGAGAAATGAACTAAACAAGGTAGCTGCCAAAAAGAGAACCATACTTCAGTGGGTACCATCTCATTGTGGTGTACCCGGAAATGAAAAGGCAGATAAACTTGCAAAAAAGGGAGGAGAATGTGAACAAGAAGATAATGAAGTCACATACTTTGAGAAAAAAGAGAGCTATCCAGACTATCAGAAGAGAACAGAACCAACCCAAAGACGACTATCACACTCTCGACCGGCAGGGACAGACAACTATTTTTCGACTCAGGACAGGGCATAACAAACTGAATAAACACATGCACGGGCTGCGGTTGTCTGCTTCACCACTGTGCACATGTCTATATGGAGTTAGAGAGGAACTTCAAACAACAGTCGAATTCATCATGAGAACTCGTCTGACGGTGTAATCGTCAAAGATGCGATCGCAAGAAGAAGAAGAAGCCTACTATCAATGTTTGATTGACACTAAAATTTGTATGGGAAGGTCTATTTAAAACTACCAGTTGGGCTTTAACGGCTATTCCAATTTTTGAAGTTCGGTAGAAAATATACAGGCTAATATTACGCCAGCGCTAGTTTATATTTTCATTACCAGCTTTAGCAAAAAATTTATTAGATTTTAAATTTAAGATTCCTAACCCATAATGCTTATTACTGGTCTCTTTAGGCCTGTACTTTTATAAGGCACTATAGAAAACACAGCAACTGTTCTTCATTTCAACCATAAATTGTATTAATTTTTTTCCAAGATTCTATTTCATTATATAATATTAAAATTACAAATAATTATATTTTTCAAATTGATTATTAATATTTGTATTTACTTTTTCACATTAATATTTTTTTTTTCTGTCTAGCAGGAAATATTGCATCCATCTAACAGCATGGCTGAGCCTAACTTTAAAAAAAGGAGGTTAGAAGAAGATCAACGTCGTGGGAAGTTTCAATCTGACTGGACAACTACATTCCCTGGGATTATTGAGACATCCAAATTAGGCTCTTCACATGCATACTGTAGAATATGCAATAGAGATATTAAAGTGATGGCATCTGGCTTACACGATGTGAGGGAGCATTTCAAAACAAAACTGCATGAAAGGAACTATCAGCTGAAGAACGGAAGTTCTATCAAGGCCTTCTTTACTCAGCCTCAACAAGAAGATGATAAAATAACGAGGGCTGAAGTTTTATTTGCAAATTTTATTGCTCAACACAACATAGCTGCTTCTATAGCTGACCATTTTTCAGACTTATCAGCTGAGATGTTTCCGGACAGTGCTATTGCCAAACGTTTCAAATGCAAGCGAACCAAAACAACAGCCATTATTAAAAACTGCTTGGCTCCATCTGCAACGGAGCCAGTCATCAAATTATGCAGGAAGACACCTTTCTCCTTGATGATCGATGAGTCAAATGATAGAAAAACTGACAAGCGTTTAGCTATAATGGTGAGGGTATTTGAAGATGGCATAGGACCTAGAACCAGGTTGCTGGGCTTGCCGGTCGGTACTGGTGGAACCAGTGAAGCTATTTTCAGTGATATTGATGCTGTGTTCAGCGACTTACAAATCCCATGGATTAACTGTATAGGTTTTGCAAGTGACAACTGCAATGTAATGGTTGGCAAATCAAACTCTGTACTAACGCGAATCAAGAGCAAGAACCCTGATGTGTTTAGTATAGGGTGTATTTGCCACCTTGCAAATCTTTGTGCCAAGGAGGGTATAAAGCAGCTGACTATTCCTGTTGATGACCTTTTGATAGATATCTTCTATCATTTTGAGCATAGCTCAAAACGGAAAAAATCATACAGAGAGTTTCAACTGTTTACAGGAGTGGATGCACTAGACATACTAAAGCACTGCCAGACTCGCTGGCTTTCTTTGCAGAAAGTAGTGGACAGAATTTTAAATCAATATTCTGCTCTATCTTCATACTTCGAGAGCCACGACGATATGGAAAAACCATGCCGTGTCAAAAACATTCATCAGTTACTAAAATCACCACTGACCCAGATGACTCTACGTTTTCTCCAATTTGTGCTACCTCTGTTGACTGAATTTAACAAATTGTTTCAGACAGATGAGTCCCAAATAGGTGGTATGATGGATGAAATGGATCGTCTGCTACGAAAATTTATTGTCAAATTTGTAGAGATGAAATATGTAAAAGAGGTGAAAGATATAAGATTGTTAAAGTATGCTGAACGTGATCTACAGCATGATGACCATACACTTGCTGTTGGTCTGTCCAACAGGACATTACTGGAAGAGTTAGATATAAGTTCTCAAGTGAGAAATTCATTTTTCAGAGATGTGAGGAACTTTTATGTTGCTGTTGTGAAAAAGATATTGGATAAATTTCCATTTGAGAGTGAAGTCCTTAAGGATATCAAAATTCTTGATCCAGCCTTTAAAGACACAGTTCAATATACAGCAATCTGTAAGCTGGCCAACACTTTTGCACCACATTTAGACCAAGAGGTGTTAAAGGATGAATTTGAAGATTATTGTTTGCTGCCTGATGAATGTATTTCAAGATTTGACGCTGGACAAAAAAGAAGCTTTTCTAGGTACTGGCTTGACATAATCAACCTGAAAACTAGCACTGGTCGTACACGATTTCCCAGTCTGGAAGTCATAGTGAAACGCTTATTGACATTGCCTCACAGCAATGCTGACTGTGAGAGGTCTTTCTCTATGATGAAAAAGATTCACACGGACTGCAGAAATAGACTAAATGATGATACAGTCACAGCATTTCTACAATGCAAAATAAATTCTAACTCTTGTTGTTTAGGTTTTAAAGCAAGTGAAGACATGCTTAAAAAGGCAAAGGCCGCATATCACTATGATGGTGCAGAACCATCTAATTGAATATACTTTTACATGAATAAACTCTTTTGTTACGTTTTTCAGTCTTTGTACAGGTTTTGCGGGTCTTTGTACAGGTTTTGCGGGTCTTTGTACAGGTTTTTTTAATTTTTTGTACAGGTTTTTCATCTCTGAGGTGTGGCATGTATGGTGATGACAAGACTCACTTTTCCTTGGAGAATCATCTCATTTTTCAAATGGGTTGTCATTCTCCTAATGACTTAATTGACCAAGAACATTTTGCTTGAATTCTGCTATAAGGGGATTTTCTACTGTTTCAGTAGCTTCTTCTCCCCACTTTTTCACAATTTCATCTTTTTTCTTATTTGCTTATGTTTCGTTTCATATCCTATTGACATATTTTTGTGCTGCTACATAACTTCCTTTCTTGGCAAGATTACTATCCAATTTTACTGTTTTATTTCCTACAGCTTCATGGAGAGGTTTACTATTTTATTTCTCACAAGTTCAAAGAGAGGATTACTATTCTGTTTCCTACAGATTCATAGAGAGATATGTTTTTTTTTAAATCACGGTTAGAAGAGAGGTTTACTTTTCTGTTTCCCACAGATTCATAGAGAGATATACTGTTTTTTCCATGGTTTGAAGAGAGGTTTACTGTTCTGTTTCCCATAGATTCAAAGAGAGATACGCTGTTTTTTCCATGGTTTGAATATAAGTTTGCAGTTTTGGTTCCCATAATTTCATAGAGAGATACACTGTTTTTTTATTTTTAGAAGAGAGGTTTACTGCTCTGTTTCCCACAGTTCCAAAGAGAGATACACTGTTTTTTCCACAGTTTGAAGAGAGGTTTACTGCTCTGTTTCCCACAGATCCATAGAGAGATACACTGTTTTTTCCACAGTTTGAAGAGAGGTTTGCAGATTTGGTTCCCATAGGTTTATAGAAAGGCATACTTTTTCCCATACAGGTCATAAATAGGTTTATTGTTTTATTTCCTACAGGTTCATTGAGAGGTTCCGTAACTCTGCTCCCAAATCCAGGGAAGAGAGAATGAAAGAGAAGGGAGATAAACCTCAGTTCTGGTGGATGCAGTCATCATCACCTGGTAGCAGAGCTGATACAGTGGAGGCTGAAGATAACAGAGGGAAGCGTCTCAGACAGTTTAATGGTGCACCTCAGTCTAGATCAGAACCGCAGCCGAAACAGAAAGTATGATGAGCAACCAGACTTAATATATTAGACTTATATATAAACGTTGATGTGTTTCTCTTCTTTATCTTCAGACGACTGCTTGAACTTGAATGTTTTTTCTTGTTGTTAATTTTCTTTCATCATCTTCATCATCATCATTGCAACTCAGCTCTCTATTGACCATAGGCCTTCCTGTCAAGAACCAATTTACTATGGTTACACCACTGCAGTGTGGATTTATACTGACAATTATAAGCTCACTCCTCTAGGAGTATGACCACACAACAATGGCTGACATAAGTAATCAACACCTTTAACAGGAATTTCCCTTTATTACTAAGCACAACACAATCAGGCCTCACACGGCCAACAAACGCATGAAATACAATATAATAATGAAATGCCAATGTAACTTGCCGTAACAGCTTAATCTATCAGTATCGTACACCACAGTACGACTTATACTGAAAAAAACACTACAATGAATATCACTCACCTTAAGCAGCGAAACTGGGACAAAGAAATACTCAAATCATTGTCAACTTATAAATTAGCGGCCTGTAGAAAATACCCACTAGACACTACACAGCTCTAGAATTATACGTCATTATCTACCAGAACTGAAATATGGCAAGCACTCAGAACAAATAGGCCAAACCATGAACTTCACAGCTAACTTGCTGGCAAAGGGAAATATGTGCGTCCTACCAGGACGTTGGCTAGATTCTGACTGACAAAACTTGCGCCTTATTTCCCGACTTCCAGTAGTCACCTGACTCACCGGTTCGGGAAGCCTCGGCGTTGCCCGGCTGTCTTTTCGTACAAATGATGCACTGCGAAATAGCGCCGTGACACTTCCACAAGTTCACACCAAACTTTCCTTTTCCATGTATCACTTTTAAGTCTGTCTTCAATTTCCTTTTCCGTGAATCACTTTTAAGTCTGCCTTCAATTTCCTTTTCCATGTATCACTTTTAAGTTTGTCTTCAATTTCCTTTTCCATGTATCACTTTTAAGTTTGTCTTCAATTTCCTTTTCCATATAAATGTAAACAATTCAATCTTTCAATAATTATCTATGGACACTACAGGCACTGAGAGCTCAACCTTATTTATTTTCACCCAAGGATACTTTTTAATTCTTATTATTCCCTGAAGTGAATTACCCCCAATATTTTTAATAGGGAAAGATTCAAAATCCCGAGAGCGAGCCCCCAATATATGTGGTAAAGTGGGATTTTATAAATATCTATAGGGGACTTAGTGTACTGACTGAGATCAGCTGTGAAGGTATCTGTATCTAATAGGTGTAGTGTTTTACAGATAACCTTACTTGCTGCCACATATTTATACCTCAGTCAGAATTATTCTGGAATATTGTGATGACTACGTTATATGTCTAGGGTATGTATATGATGAAGTGTAAGTCACAACAACAACAGACAGATAAACAATTTAATTTATTCCACCACCCTTGACAACACTGTGACACTCACACACATGAAACATTCTATAAGACTATCTTAAACGAGTCACTGGTAAATTTTCAAATATCAATATGTATTAAGTACTTTTCATTAATATGTATGTGTCCTGATTCAAATACAAAGTGAACCAGGAATCACAATCAATTTCAATTATAATTTGTATATATAGAATTTATCAATATGAATCTTGTAGTGACATATTTTATCAATATTATCAATGAATGTGTGTCAGTTGTGTAGTAGTAATATGAGGTAATACTGGTTTTGTTTTTTTAAGCTATGTTGTTATGTGTCATCATGACTTCACGTGTTTGTTTCTGTTGGAACTAGTATTGGAGATGTTCTCAGTTCCTTTCATTAAAACAATTAATTTCCCCTCTTATTTTAATACAATGTCAGTTTAAGAGGGTATACATAATGTTGAGCTCCGCTGGCCACATAGGCTTAACTTTCGTGATGGCGGCAGGAAAAGACTCCTCTGCTCGATTGCTCCCCTGTGTTCTGGAGACACCTCACTGTTTGCTATATGGACCAAGGAGTATGCTGTCCGCCTCTGGATTCAGCAAAGCTCTGACCAGGTACTGCTCAATAGCTTTAGGACCACAGTCCCTGAAACAAGAAGGTTGTACCTCCTACTTCAGAACTAATTTATACTCTATTTCTACACTGAGCACAATACATAACAAACACTGAGTTCAGAGCGGTAGGCCAACTGCTATCTTCATCTGAAACAATTTTCACCAGTATATTCCTCCCTAATGGTTACTACGCCTCTGCAATTCCAGCATTATTTCTTTCTAGTCAATAATATAGGTGGCAGTGTACTGTTTGGCAATTCCATGCAGTTTTACTTTCCTCCGACACCTTCTGTTCAGGTTGGAGCACTATATATGCTTCACCTCATGTTCGCTACTGAACCACACATATATACAGACATAAATTATCAATTTACATTCAATTTTCATTAAAAGATATCAAATATTTCAAGCTTACCACAATTCATGGAAATAATACAGAATTACGTTGACTGGCACTGAATATAACACAATTTCGATCTGCCGATGTCCCAGGCTTTTATTTTAGAAAATTAGGCACTGGTGCTCAACGCACTGATTCTGTAGTAAGTTTATTTGCAAATGTGGTGCTGACCTGACGCCTCTAATTGACTATATTGGCAAGTCTAATCAATCATGCCATGTTTACCCAATCGTTTGAAAAAAAGTACTCCTACTCCCGTTTCCCCTGACAACGAAAGATAGTATTTATAGCCCGACTAATCGTGTTTAGCCTTACATTTATTGCGCTCCAATCAAATCGGATTTTACATGGAGACCCATTTCCCATACAATGGTGGGGTGAAAATCTGCCACTGAGCGATTCTGATTCTAGTGTTGTCTGACATCCCTCACTATTTCTTTTGGCTATAATTTGGTAATTCCTAGACTATTTGCGTAACGTTTAACATATTATTTGTCAGCAAGTCCTAAGGAACCCAAATATACAAATTTAAAGGAGCTAAGTGGCTGCGTTCAAAATATGCACTTTCTTCTACCTCCTGTTTACTTCGAATACGATGTGGTGTCTGGGTACTGTAATGTTTTCAAACGTAAACCAGTATAATGTCATGTTTTCTAATAAGCGTTTTTCAGGATTTTAAAACCTAACTCTGGTATGGGTAGTGTTTTTTATCACTGTCGATTTGAAAAAAAGCTAGTGCTTGTGGCCTTACACGCTTGATGGCAGCAATTGTGTATCGCGCGACGCGTGTTTAGTGTTGCATGTGTCCCTGCTTTCAGCCCTCCCTTCTTTCTATCTTTAGTCCATCTGTCTTTCGTTTTAGGTAACGTAGTGTATAAAAAAGACATGAATGGAATTTTAAATCTAGGTCAACTTGCGTATCTCAAGGTTTTTCTTAGAAATGCAGCACATGTTTTATCGTAGAAGGCAGGTATTGAAGCAGTAGGCTTTTACTATCAACGTGAAACGTTACAATTTGCAGACGCAGGAGAAAACAAGGGGGATTTCGCGTACAGTCATTGTGACAGAACTGTTCTTTACCATTCTTCTTTCCTTTTATTGAATTTATGTGTTAGGCTTTACATTTACCTGATAATTTATATATGTGGATTAGAATATTTCACGACAGTCATGCACCTGACATGTTCTCCAGTTGCACAATTTGGATGAACAAGTGACTGACGGATTCCGATCGTTGTCGATCCCGAATCTCTTAAAACTGAGACGACGGATCCATTAACTTTTCCTCTGTTGAAGATCAGCGAGCCTGTTCCGTCATTGACTGCTAGACTGACTTCCGGTAGAATGTGTCCGCAGTTCAGAACTGTCTCTTTTGCCTTCTGAAATATAAGATTACATTCTGGGCAACTATTTGCCACGTTATAATTCATTGCATAACATGTAGATGAAGACTGTATTTTGTTATTAGTAGGTGAACTCTGAACCCCAGGGGTTGTAGCAGTAGTAACGGCTGCTCCTGTATTATGATTATAATTTGTCGATCTACGAGAATGAGAACGATGACGAGAATAATCAGTTGAATTATCCCGTTGTCCCCTATTGTAACTGTTATCTCGATGTCTCGAGTTATAATTATTGCTGTTGTTCCAATTGTTACCATTATTATAATTATATGACCGATTATAACTTGAGTTACGTGGATTATTGTTGTATCTGGACTGAGGTGAATAGTTTCTATTTTGTGGTCTTCCTCTATTAAAGTTATTGTTAAAACTATTACGTCCCTTATGAAATTAATGTCATAGTTTCCTTTGAACCTACCTCTGTCCACACTGTGTGTTCTTGGTTTGTTATTACTATGATATGCCATATTGGAGGCTACAGGAAGAGGTTCTCTTATCAACGAGCCAGAAATGTTAGCATTCGGATGAGCGGTGCAGTAATTTAACGAAATTTTTTTTCTAACTCATCAATAGTTTCTGGTTTACGTTCTTGCAGATAAGCAAAGAACGGAGGGCTGACAGAAGATAACACTTTATCCCTCAATAACAAATCGACTAACTTGTCGTAAGATTTGTTGACACCTGCCAGTTCAACCCATCTGTTAAAAGTATTGCGTATGTTAGCAATAAACCCTGTAAAGTCTTTATTATTATCCGGCAACAAACTTTTGAAACGTAATCTACATGCCTCTTCGTTCAAGTGGAACCGACGCAATAACAAAGTCTTAATGGCCTCATAGTCTGTGGCTAATGTCGGATCAATATTTTGTGCTGCACTTGCAGGTTCGCCATCCAGAAATTCTTTGAGTTTAAGTGCCCATGCAGTTTTGTCAAGGTTATTGATCTTGCATATATCCTCAAAGCGCGCCAGCCATGATGACAAATCGTCTACGTGTAACTTGAACGGTGGTAGCTTAAAGTAATAATTGCCCTTAAGTCGGTTGGATGAAGATCCCGATTGAGCATTATCATTTTGGCTTGCTGCAGCACCCTGCGAATGAAGTTTTGCTGTTTCCAATTTAAGCCGTTGCAATTCCATTTCTTGCTGTAGTATGATTTCCTGTCGTTTCAATTTATTCTCTTCTTCAATCCGTAGGATTTCATCTCTTGCCACCTTTCTTTCTTCTTCTTGTCTTAATTCTTCTTTCTCTGCCTTAGCAATAGCTTTCTTTTCAACTTCTTTTCTTTCAAGTTCTTCCATCTCTGCCTTATATTTTGCAAGTTGTTGTTCCGCAAATTCCAGGAGTGCATCTCCCTTTTTATTACAATCTTTTCCAATTTTAATGAAATGATCCAAGGTAAGCATTCTTGAAGTTGATTTATTTAAGTATTCAATTACTTATGTCTAGTAATCACCAATAAAGTCTATGTAGATATTTGTAATTACTCAACGAATGAATAATCACTACAAGAAATTGCAATATTCCTGTACTGTTATTTATAAGTTCCACAAATCTATAATATTTTGTAAGAATATTATATATACTCACTAATATCTATCATAAATAGATATGATAGTTAGTTATCTAAGGTGCTGACATTATATCATGCACTTAATATTAGTATTCAATAATTATGGGTATTATACCTAAATAATTAGGTTATTTAATCTTTAATAGTTACTACGTTCACACTGTAGTACTGAGAAAATGTACTAATTAACATTTAATATGTCTTAATATGTTATAAATTTATAATAATTAATTATTATATATTATGTCATAATCATAAGCTATAAAGTGCATTGCCCATTTCTTGGACCACCACTGCAAATTGGTGCAAAGTCCCTAATTCCTCCTTAAAACTCATAAAAATTTAATCATATTAATCTACACTCTTATTAATGAATAAATTATAGTATTAATATTATCTTATAAATGGATGAAATGAAGACAAACAACACAATTTGTTAACCAAGGATTACAGAACAGTATTACCATACGACAAGACATTTTCACAATAAAAATGCATTTATAACTAAGTTGAATAAACCGGAAGTGAGAGATTAAAGAATGAACTGAATAAAAAATTAACCTGCGTACACAAAAATTAGTGACGTATACATGGACTCATTAACGGTGGTACAAAAAATATAAACTGAATAATAGTCAGATCAGAAAAACACGATAGATTACAAACATTGTTACAGAACTGAATAAAAATTAGAACTAAATACACTAGAATACCCCAGTTATAACACGACTAGACACCTAACATGCAAGGTCAATTAATTGCAAATACGAACGAACAAAAAATCATCGGAAAGCCATCGATGGGTTCTTCGTAAAAATGCAATTAACTAACGGCCTTAAGAACAATTGAAATCAGTTCGTGGCATCCAAGGAGCCATAGAATAGATTTCAATCCGCCGCCCATCCATACCCACAAATAAGGGACAACATCAACGGAAAAAACAGATATAACATAGATATATAACAAATAGAGTGGACATGCCTGCACAGAGAAATGGACTTAGTATTGTGCTATATGAATGACAATCGTCCTAAGTCTAGACTTATCTTTAAAAGGCACCGGCGATGTCAAGTTCATCAATGGACTAGATTAGTGCCTAGTACTGTTTGCTCCTTGTTGGCTGATAACCGTATCTCATCGTCTGGTCTTCTTGATCATGTAAATTTTCATCAAACCTGGAATGCGTTGAAGGTTGTACTTTCGAAGCCCGGCATCTACGCATGATGTAGTGACGTCAGATTGGCATTTCGTAGTCATGCGTTTAACGTCATATTTATGCAAATCATGTGACTTTCTTTTAATCGTAAACAGTTTGTGAAAGTATGTAAACAAGAAAAATTTTCCTTTTTCTTTCGATCCCCAGCGATGGCCAACCACTTCTACTGCGGTCGGAAAATTAGCCCAACGGATTGTTGAAAGTTTGATAGTCAATCGTGGTACCTGGGTTTACAGTTCATCATTTTTGCATCGTGCCTTCGATGTTAATTACGCAAATGTGGGTTTAAATACTTAGAAACCATGATAGTCATAATTGAATTCCCAAATGTTCATAGACGGGATAAGTCATGTCTAGAGTCCAAACAAACAATTTATTATACATTCTGTAGACATCGTACGTTGATCATGAATTACATCACAAATATAATTTAGAATCCTATGTTGGGTTAGCTATCTTGCATATCAGTCCTTTGTCTCATACATCTGAATTACTGTAGGCAGAACGACATAACTATATGCACGCGTGGTTGGTAAATCCAACGACCGACAGTGAGATTATGCGTCTGGCACTAGTATTAACTAAAACGGACTGTTAATTCATCTCGACAAGGTTTAGTCAATTACTAACCTGTAACTTCATCTTTCTTCATCATAACAGTGGACTGACCCATGTCCATAATAAAATACAATATAACTGTGTGGCATTCCATGCCCGACACCATAAGAATATAAAGACACGTCTTCTCCGTTCGACGGTCATTCAAGAAAGGGTCCCGTTACTTGGTCACCGTGCGTGACTACAAACGCTGAAACGTCACAGCGTTCACTAGGCTAATAATACTTTTACATTACATTAAACGTTGTAACCCCTAAAATCGCATTCTGCTAACCTCTAGCAGACAATGCCAATTAACCTACTGTAACAATTCTCTGCATTGATGACTTATAGCCATGAGTGAATGAGTGCTTTATATTGGTCAAGATACGAATACTCCACCAGTCGCGTTAATAACACTCTACACTCTCACTCCATATTTACACCATCCTGCGTCGGTTTAATTGACCAAGTTAAGGGCCTGCTCCTCCTGGAGCCTCAGAGGGAAACTACTTCTTACAGCTGCCTTTGCCTTCCCTAACTCAGGACTAGAGTGAGTTACCCATTTACAGTACCGCTGGGTAGACTGGAGCATGCCTGGTATCATTCATTCAAAACCTGAGACCCACA
Source organism: Oreohelix idahoensis (assembly GCA_024509875.1). Lineage (NCBI taxonomy): Eukaryota > Metazoa > Mollusca > Gastropoda > Stylommatophora > Oreohelicidae > Oreohelix > Oreohelix idahoensis. The sequence goes on along the minus strand of JAMPIV010013054.1, from coordinate 194,912 downwards.
TTTTACACATGTCTGTGGCTCAAGTGACTTCTCCAAGCTTAGTGTGCAATGCTGGATTCTCAACATGTTTCACCACAGGGGGAATCCCTGGAAGTGTGTGAATCATTTCAAGAGTCAGTGAGGGTGTAATTAGCCTCACAGATAGAGGTGCACTTCCACATATGTATATTGTTGATTTGTACATAGCTGGCGGTCATATAAGCATGACTCCAGATATGCCTCCTTGCATTTTCTGTGTATCACTTTTAAGTCTGTCTTCAATTTTCTTTTCCATGTATCACTTTTAAGTCTGTCTAGACATAGACATGGGAAAAGCTTATACACCCTGGTGGTCATAACAGTGCTTTTTGTCAGCTTGAGAAATGAACTACAACGCAAAGATGTAACTTTTTCCAAAGGTTTTCAAACTGTAAGAATAAATGAAGTAATACTAAAAACTCCATGACCCCAGCGATATTATTGTGAGAGCTCAGATTATCAAATTATGTATGCTTGAGAATTTAGTTGTTGAACATTAATTTTGTAACAAGCAAGGGAAGGCTTGCTGGATTGTGGACATCCATATATTGAATGCTGTACAGTGTGATTACGTTTGACTCAATAAAATGTAAAAAACCACTGACTGGTCATTGCGGTTTATTGAGCTAAGAGTTAACGTATCATCTGTGAATGTTGTTTGTGAGATACATGTCACTAACATCTAAAGTATCACATCTAGTTAAGGGTAGGAACCCCCACTAGAGATCATAACAGCTGTTCTTATGACCCAGCCAACGGACACAATACCTAGACCTTTGTAAGCTTGATTATTTCAGGAATGATTGTATTCCATGTGTATTCCTCATTCCAAGCATTCTGTTTTGTTGTATAAATCCATTGACGTTAATTTTATTTGGTTGATGTGGTTGTTGTCACAATCTAATCTGAAGCTAGTTCGCAGATAAATGGTAACAAGAGGCATTGCTTTTATGCTCCGGTTCTTATTTGTGTCATATAGTTGCAATAATTTAATTATCTGCCCATGGTTAAAATGAACAAGCAATGGAAGTCATATTACTTGCTTATCACCGGTGTAATTCAGTACAGGTGGGACAGCATTTAGACTGTCTAAAACAAAAATATTAATGCTGGCTGTCTTACTGAAACAAAGTACTACTGTCCTCTTTTCTTGTCTTTATCCACACCATGTTGTAATTTTCTTGTCTTTATTCACACCATGTTGTAATTTTCTTGTCTTTATTCACACCATGTTGTAATTTTCCTGTGTAGCTCGGGATGGGGGGTGGTCTGTGAAGGGATACAGAATAAGGGGGACTACTGTACCCTCAGGCATGTCGTACATGGTGACTAATATGAGGTTGTGTGTTGAGCTAGCAACCTCATTATGTAGTTCAAATTGCCACAGAAGCCACCACTGTAAGAGCATGTGAGTGCTTGGTGTTGGCTTCCAAGGGTAGCAACTCCAGTGATGGCTCCATGCTCCATAAAGAGTAGAAAGGAAAGAGATGATGTTTTAATTTGGTATGAGTTCATTTCTATCAACTCTATTTGCAATTTGGTATGAGTTCATTTCTATCAACTCTATTTTTAATTTGGTATGAGTTCATTTCTATCAACTCTATTTGTAATTTGGTATGAGTTCATTTCTATCAATTCTATTTGTAATTTGGTATGAGTTCATTTCTATCAATTCTATTTGTAATTTGGTATGAGTTCATTTCTATCAATTCTATTTGTAATTTGGTATGAGTTCATTTCTATCAATTCTATTTGGTATGAGTTCATTTCTATCAATTCTATTTGGTATGAGTTCATTTCTATCAATTCTATTTGGTATGAGTTCATTTCTATCAATTCTATTTGGTATGAGTTCATTTCTATCAATTCTATTTGTAATTTGGTATGAGTTCATTTCTATCAATTTGATTCATGGAGACAAACAATTCAAGATGATTTTCCTGACAAATTCATAATTCATCCTAATATTACATATTCATTCAAACACTTTTTCATTCAGAAAACCTATTACAGCTAGAAAAGCTTGCTTCTTATAAATCTTGATTCTGAATGAATTTGTCTGCACCTTATGCCTTGATATTCATTATATTTTTGATCCACAGAACATTCCACAATGTTACTATGAATTTTGTATGAGGCTGGCAACCTTGTCATGTAAAACAAATCACAACTACAAGATTACATGAATGTTTTAGTGCAGGCTTCCTGCAAGGGGAACTAGCTGAAAGGGTGGCTCCTAGCTCTGTAAGGAGTGATGTTTGGCTCCATAAGGAGTGAAGGGTGGCTCCTAGCTCTGTAAGGAATGAAGAGTGGCTCTGTAAGGAGTGATGTGTGGCTCCATAAAGAGTGGAGGGTGGCTCCTAGCTCTGTAAGGAGTGAAGAGTGGCTCATAGCTCTGTAAGGAGTGATGTTTACCTCCATAAGGAGTGAAGGGTGGCTCCTAGCTCTCTAAGGAATGAAGGGTGGCTCTGTAAGGAGTGATGTGTGGCTCCATAAAGAGTGAAGGGTGGCTTCTAGCTCTGTAAGGAATGAAGGGTGGCTCCTAGCTCTGTAAGGAGTGATGTTTGGCTCCATAAGGAGTGAAGGGTGGCTCCTAGCTCTGTAAGGAGTGATGTTTGGCTCCATAAGGAGTGAAGGGTGGCTCCTAGCTCTGTAAGGAATGAAGAGTGGCTCTGTAAGGAGTGATGTGTGGCTCCTAGCTCTGTAAGGAATGAAGGGTGGCTCCATAAGGAGTGATGTGTGGCTCCATAAGGAGTGATGTGTGGCTCCTAGCTCTGTAAGGAGTGAAGGGTGGCTCCTAGCTTTGTAAGGAGTGAAGGGTGGCTCCTAGCTCTGTAAGGAATGAAGAGTGGCTCCTAGCTCTGTATGGAGTGAAGGGTGGCTCCTAGCTCTGTAAGGAATGAAGGGTGGCTCCCTGCTCTGTATGGAGTGAAGGGTGGCTCCTTGCTCTGTAAGAAATGAAGGGTGGCTCCTTGCTCTGTAAGGAATAAAGGGTGGCTCCTAGCTCCTTAACGAGTGAACAGAGAAATTAATTACTATAAATTTGATTTTGTTGTGTTTTTTTTTTTTAAAACAATTTCATCAAATAATCTTCTGACTTGAATTCAGCTCACTAAAGAAGCTCTTCTAACAATGGATGAGGAAACATTTCACTTACAAAGTAAAGCTGACAGACTTCTATCAAAAAGGTTTGATTAGGTTTTTATTGTAGCATGGCATTAGTTTGTTGGTCATATAAACATAATCAGATTTTCCAAAATTGTTATCAATAAATCAAAATCATGATAACGTGCCAGAAAACGGTCTTGACAAAAGTTTTCTTACACTACAGAAAGTTGCTGTGCCAGATCTCAAGTTAAATTATGAATATATAAGTTATAGGAAAATAAACTAGTATGTGAAAAGTTAATGTTTATTATTACAACAAAAGCACATAACAACGTGCAGTTTTTAAAATAAAAAACACTTATTTAGAATGTATCGCGATGAGGGATCTTGACCTATTTAGATTCTGAGGAGCACCAGAGTGATCACAGTGCCTGGTTCTCAAGGTAGACATTCCAGGTTCAATTCCAGATCATATCACATTGCAGTCTTCACAGCTGTAAAATTGGGTACCTGACTCTGCTCTAAGTTTGTGATCGCAAAGGCAGGAAACTGATCACTCCACCTTATAATCAGGAAATTGGTAGATCCCATTTTTTTTTTTAAGTTACATTTTGTCATAAAATTTGCTACCACTCCTCCCCTGAAGGTTTTTTGCTGTGGGCATAGTCTTGCCAACTTTCATCGTTGTCACTGATAGTGTCTACCTTTCTTGGATAACCTTCTTAACCCTTTCAGCACCTGTATGACGTACGCCGTACTGCATAAATCTTCACAATTTTTGTCGCTGTGCCGTACCGCGTACGTCACAGAAATAGCGCGATATCTCGTTCCAGTTCACCTATATGACATACGGCGTACGTCCTATTTTAAAAGCACCAGAACTCTTCTGTTTACAACCGTATCGGCAATTGCTGGGCATAATCGGATTCAGCATTGAAAAATCTGGCCACTAAGCTTGAAACGAACAAAATATTTTACTGCTAGCAAATATAGTAGAACTGATAAGTGATTTTACAAAAGCGAAAGTTCACAAACATGGACGCTGCCATACTGGTGAACCATAAACATCTTGTGGAAAAAGAGCATGAAAATTCTTGTTTGTTCAGGGTCAGAGTTTGTGTACTCTGGTTCAGAATATACTTTTAATGGGTTTCCTTTTAAGATAAACTGTTTACAGTCAAATTAAATATATGACCCCTAAAATTACAATTATCCTGTCGTTCAGGGGAACGAACTAAGCCGAAAATGGTGTCATTTGGAATGAAAAACCCGTCGCTGCGAAGGGGTTAAAGTCACGGGAAAGGGGGGATAGCTGCTAATATTGGTAGGATTTCTTCATATGACATCATTAGAAACCTCCGCTCAAGTTACCAGAAGTAGTGACAATATAAGTATTACTCGACATTGCATAAATAAATAATAAAATAAACAGTATGACATGAAAATTCCGTGGCAATAGAGACCATAGAAACCGAGGTCGAGATTTAAAATGAGTCTCTCTTAGTCATCCGACGAGTGAGGATCAAATTCCACCTTTGGCTCTACACAATGATGTTAAATGAGGAACAACGTTGAAACTGTTCGCTCTATCTTCCAGCGTAATTTGTTCAAAGAAAAGCATTTAGGAGAAAACCAACATCTTTAGTTGAAAAGTTCTAAGTTCTGCTACAAAATTTGCCACAAAAGCAATGTGGTAAAACCCTTATACAGCTGGGCATAAGTAGAATGGAACCAAAGCTTAAAAATGTATTTTTGTCGCTTTATCAGAAATGATAGTTTGCATTAGATGACTCTGTCAGTGGGCCTCTTTTCAAAGGGTTACGAAGAAAACCCCATGTCGGGTGAATTACTACCTCAAATGTCGATCTGAGATGACGACATAACTAGAAACTAACCTCATAATTTTATATTGTGAAAGAACATACCATTTTGTGCTGCAGATAAACAAACAACCAGAAAACAAATTTATTTTAATTATAGAAGATGATTATGGACAGACTGCGAAGTGAGAAAACTTGCTCATCACCATTTTACTGTTATACCAACATCAAATTTACTTTGTATGGAAAAGAATGGAGGAGAAAATAAAAAGAAATGTTTTAATAAAAATTCAACCACCCTCGAGTTAAAACAGTTGTTTTGAACCTAAGACACATCAAAAGTAGAATGCAGTCAGCGACCCATAGCTGACTGCTTGCGTCAGGGTCAGCGAACCAGAACTGACCAAAACCCTACTCCACCTCCACGTGGTGGTCCTGGAAACAGGCTGCATCACTGCAGTCTGGCTGAGAGAGTAGGGATCAAAGAGGGAAGGCAAACCCGGTCCCAACAAATGCCGTGCTGAAGTCGGATGTGTCGGCCAAAAGGCGCAGATATCGCTTCTCCGGTGTAAACAGACGCAACGCAACCAACATCCTTTTCAGGACGAACGAGGAAGAAGAAGAAGAAGAAGAACATATTGTGTTCTTTTGAACTTGGTGTTGTGTTCAGAAAAATAACTGTCACGTTATGCCAAGTCTTTTCTGAGTTGTTGTACTGAAAAATTCAACATATTTACCTGAAAATCAAAATTGTGAAGCTACAAATTGAAGGTACCCACTATCGTCAAAATGCAGTAGTTATTTCTACAAGACAACTAGAACATTTCATCGGCCCTTGCTTATTGATCAAACCAGCCAGTAAGCGGGATAGACGCCTGTGACACTTAATCTTCTACCTTAAATTTGTTCAGTATGTGTCGTTCCTATCTCTGTTTTAATCTCCTTTCATTTGACATGTCCCAATCATCTCATTATGTTCAGCCTCATTATGTTGTCTATAGGTGGTAATCTATATAGGCAGTTTATTTCCTTATTTATTCGAATTGAGCATTAAAATTTAGGTTTATAGATATTAAATAGTAGAGAAATAATAAAATCATGATGTAATTGAGTTTGTTTGAATTGACCCCAGGATAAAATACCCATTCATGTACTTGAACTTGAGAGCACATATTTATATTTTTTCAGTGAGCTGAGTTGGGCCTCGTCAAGCCCACTTGTGAGTACTGAAGGATTGGGTTCGTCCACTTCTGTTGGTAACTCCAGTGTCAGTGAGGATCAGATGCCTTATCAGCCTGCCTTTATTAAGGCACAGGGTTAGCTCATTTGTTACAATAGTACTTTGTTGAAAAATACTTGGTATTTGTAGGCCTTGGCAGATAGTGATGTTAAGGTCAGAATGCAGTGGGCAGCAGGAGCTTTCATTGTGTGATGGGGCACTGTAATTCTGTCTTTCAACCGGCCCGATCCTGTTCTTTTATTTTGAATTTTCATCATTTTATTTCTTCTCATTTGAATATATATCGTGTTTGGTAATTTTTGAGGAGATAAATTAAATGGGATCGTTTTACGATGGTAGGTTTATTTTACACTCGACCAGTTTTATTTTCTTCTGATCACGCGATTTTCCGTTGTTTACGGAAATCGCTATTTTCGGAGATAAATTTTAATGGGTTCGTTTTAGGTCGGTAGGTTTATTTTTCACTCGGCCAGTTTTACTTTCTTCTGATTTTTCGCGATTCCCGTAAATTTCATTGTTTACGAAAATCGGTATTTTCGGGCACGCCTGTATGACGCGCCAGACACACGTGGCCATCACGTAATGTGACGCAAATTTTCGGACAACGCGGGATTTGCCGTAAGGGCTAGTATTGATTTTTCCTAGAGCTGCCATTGGTCCGAGCAGATACGTAGGAGTATATTTGCGTGGGTGTTTTCTATTGTATATAATGAGACAGAAAACGGCGGCCTAGTCTCTATCGTAATAAATAATCGTCAGCCGTCAGACTTCGCATTATCGTTCTCCACTGTGGGAAAAACCAACGATAATAGGTATGTAGGATTTTATCTTATCATCGTTTTATTCATTAGAGGGTTCTTTGAGAAATTCGCCCGTAGTTAATTTCTTCGGGGGACATTAACTTTTCAGTTTTAAAATAAACGATAGTGCCATCCATTATCATTTTTTTGAAGAACGACGTAAATGTAACAGTGTGCTTATTCTTTCTATGATTTTGGCAGTAGATAGGAGTGTGTGAAGTTGTGAGAAACACGTGTGCCCATATTTGTAAAATGTTATGTAAAACCACTATTTAATTCTGTGTATTTACTAATTTAATTTATGGGGAAATCCCTGGTGTGTTCGTTAATTTTACTGAGCCTTAAATGGGAGAAATATTGTCGGAGGGTTCAGATTTACGTTGTAAGTGAATTTTACGGCTTGGGGAAATAAATCAGTCCTACAGCGAGGTTTAATTTAAATTGGAGTAAGCCAGGGAAACTCCTGTGTTAATGGGTAAAAGGATTTCCCTATTTTGTCATGTGTGAACACGTGATTGGACATGCGTAACGGCCATGTAACCTGTCAGACAGTGTCTGGGCTTTTGTTTATTTTTACCTGGCGGATTTTAGATAGAGTGCCACGTGAGATAATATTATTTTATGTATTGCAGAACGAAAGAAGGGGAGAGAAGGAGTGAGAATGAAGTGACACGTGGATAGAATTATTTTATGTATCGTATATGTTAGAGATAAGTGATTTTAGAGTGGGTGTACATGAGTCGCTGTTTCTTTTAATTTCAGCGAGTCCCGGCAAGAATAGTGGGGGAGCATAAATTTGCCCATGTGCAAAATTACCCACGGCAACAGGACCTATCTTAAGGGTCAGACCTATGGTCTCTGGCAGTGAAGTCCCTATGCTTCAGCTGGACCGTGGTTTAATTATCATACAGCCGAGAGCATCGCTATTATAGTCTCTAGCAACGGCAGGTGGCCGTGAGACTGGTTTCAATTGCGTACAGCCGGAAATCAAGGCTGTGGTTTTTTTCCTCTAACTCCGGAGCGGGTTAAAAGAGGGAAGCTATTCAGCAGCAGAGAAGTTTTGTCGACAGTTCAACAAGTACCTCATGCTTGACGCCAGAACTTCATCATCATCATCGCAGAATTCAGGAACAGGTGACAGGGTTACCATACCTAGGTCCTGAAAGTAACGAGAGAAGAGAGTAGCGGAGACGCCGCATCATCAGTCCTCGAGTGTTGGAGAGACACTGAGACCAAGAGAGAGAGAGATAGAGAGAAGGAAGGAGAATAAAATTAGACAGGACCATTAGGGTCTGTTCAGTATTCCTTTGACAGATAGACCCTGAGCCATCAGCTAAAGCCAAGTCTATTATTTTAGCAGTTTCAGTGGTGTAGTTATCGGCGCATATCGCCTAACAAATTGGAAAGCTGTGTAGACGTTCCATTGAGGAAGAGTCAACCGAACTGAGACAGTAGTAATCTTATTAGTGGTAGAGAGTGGAGGCTAAAGTTGACAGCCCCACCAAATTAGATTTGTTTTTAATCACTAACCATTTTTATTGTTCCTCAGCAGGGTGACAGAAAGAGTGAATGTGATTTGGGGGTTTTTTTGTCTCTCGTGTCTCTCAATTTAATTGTTACTTTGGTTTTTCCAGGCCGTGCAAAAGTGCACGCTATCGACTGACTTGATGACGTATGATGCCATTTTTTTGTTTTTCTTGTATGTAAATAAATATATATAATATATTTACTGGATCAGCTTCTACTCTTTACTATACTTACTTTATGTCGTCTGTATAGTGGTGTCTGTGGTCGTTTTTATACACCTTATCTCCTTGTATTTAAAGGAAGTCAGAGGAGGGTGAGATTATAGCTAGTTTGACGTCACGAAGCGGCAAGGGGGAAAATCAAAACCTGGTTCTATCCCTTGTGCCAATAGTCTCATCTGTCTACAGGCATGTCATTTTCCATCTAAATTCTATCTTCTCAGACTTTCTCATACTAGGGTCTTGCTTTCATTCAGGCACACTCTATAAAAGTAAAACCACTTCGTGACAAGTGGGCGGCAATCGTCCGGTGGATCATTCTGTTGAGATCAATTCTGTGATCATATCTAGATTCATAGATTGTCTCTATAGAAAGTTTTCTGAGAATAGAGTTCTTTAAATATCCCCTAGACTTGAGCTATTAGAACTGATCCAGTATAAGTTTTTCCACAGGTTACAGTCAGTTAGATTGGTGGAAATTTAGTAATTGATGGCATACTGAATTTTTTTCTTTAACAGGAAGGTAATTTCGGGTTTTAGGTAGCTTGTTAAAAAAATTTTTTTCAGATTATTATTCAGACTTGACGCTAGTCTGAGGTCGGGTTTTTGGAACCACGGTTATAGAGGGAGTATTTTATATTTCGTAACAGGTTGTTCCTTCTCTTTTCCTTTTCTGTCATTTCTCTGTATTTGTGAACTTACAGCAGTTTACAGGTAAGATGGCGGATATGGCCAAGTTACGAGCTGCCTGGCGAGAATCTGCTCAGGATATGGGAATGGATAAAGAGGAGACGAAAGCCTACATGATCAGAGAAAATGATAGGCATAATCAACGGGAACTTGAGGAAAGGCCAAAGGATAGCCGCCGCCGAAGCAGCGAAAGAGGAGGGAGGGATAGCCGCCGCCGAAGCAGCGAAAGAGGAGAGGATAGCCGCCGCCGAAGCAGCGAAAGAAGTTGAGGGCAGCCGCAGCAGAGATGGAACTTCGGAAATTGGAAGCAGCAAAAGAGGAAAAGGATAGCTTCCGCTGATGGAGCAGCGAAAGAGGAAAAGGCAGCAGAGAGAACAGCACGAACTTGCCCTGCGTTCTCTGAACTGCAGTACCGATCCTCAGAGGGCAGTTCAGCATAATGGAGATTCACCGGGAGCAGGAGCGACAGACACCTCAGGAAACGGAGGGCCCCGAATGGCAGCCATGAGCTTCCCATTTGACTCGTTCCCTAACGGGAATGAAAAGATTGACGTGTTTTTGGAAAAATTTCAAAGAATGGCAAAGGCATACGGGTTGGATGAGAGTCTTTGGTGTCTGAAATTATCACAATCGCTCTCAAAGGTCATGCGTATGAAGTTTACAACAAGCTGCTCATAGATGACTTCAGAACAACTTTGAGGCATACTGCGAAACGCTTTATTACAAAGGTTTCAGTGGGACAACCACCGGAATGAATGCCAAACCATGTTCAGGGAGAGCAGGCCGGAGAAGGGAGAGAGTTTCGCACAGTTTGCCGAGCGGGTGAGAAATTACCTAACTCGCTGGAGGGAACTGTCAGGACTGGCAAAAACTTTTGAAGGGTTGGAGGAGTTAGTTTTGTGTGAGCAAATTAAGGCAAACATGTCCCCCGACTTGAGGCGGTATCTGGCAGAGCAGGGTGCCCAGCAACTTGATCAGATTATCGTGTTTGCAGAAAGGTTCCAGACAGCACAGGCCGAAGTACTGGGCCAGAAAAGAAAACACCCAGACCTCCCAGACCAAGGAGCTTCATCATCGCAGTCGGTTACTTCACCAGCTCATCAGCTACCAGGACCTTCTCGCAAGGAGCCTCATTCTGGTTATAACTTGCGCCCCCAGCAGCATAACCAAGCACGGCTGACAACAGCTCAGGAATCCGCTAGGAACAGAGGAGATAATGAGAGGTATTGTCAGAATTGCAGAACCACTTCCCACTGGACATCTCGGTGCATGAACAAACCCCCAGCTCATCATGCAGCTTGTTTAAGGCCGGTGAGAGTGACCAAAGGGAATAAGTGGGAACCGGTCAAGGCAGAGAATTTGTTCTCTAACAGTGGACCAGCTGTAGTGAACGGGACGGCCACTACGTGTTTGTTTGACAGCGGGCTTACTTACCCCAGTATCGTCGCTCGTCATTTGGTGAAACCAGGGCAGTGGACCGGAGAACTAGTTGAGATTGGTGGCATTTTGAGAAGAGGTATCTCACAGCGTCTGCCTGTAGCCAATATTGAGGTGAAATGCAAGTTTGTGTCTGGCACCATCAAGGCAGCTGTAATGGCACAGCCAGCACATGATTTCATCCTGGGAAGCCCATACTCAGTTTTGGGAAACCCAACCACACCGATCCTTGCTACTGCAAGGGGGCCTACTGCAGGCCAGAGAAGTGAAAGGGGAAAGCCCCTAATTCACGGAGCCCCACGGGAGCTCAAACATCATTGTCTTGCTAGGAGGAGGAGAGACGCCTCTAAAGACAGTGGAATGTTATTTACAGAGGCGTATTCGCCTGTCAGCCCTGTTCAGCCTAAAGGTCAAATAGTGGTGACGCCTCTGATTTCGGAAGTATCTTCTTTGTCGTCGGGAATTAGGCCCCCGATGGTATTAAATTCCCCAAGGGAGGGAAATACTGACAAGAAGGAACACATGCACGGTTCTTCAGTCAACCGTAAACCGTTACGCCCTGTTACGGCGATGTCTGGCCCAGCCAGTCAATCTGTTTCCAAACACTGGGAGGACGCACCATTTGGTAATCATTATTTACCACGCGCCGCCAGGAAAATTCGTGGGCGAAGGAAACACATGAGAGGGAGGAGGAAGGGCGACCGGTCAGGTTGCAGTCGCCAGGAGGAAATCACCAGGCGTGACCCTCACGATCCAGGGCTTGCAAAGATTCTCAAGGATATGGAGATGGGCTTGTATGATAATCCTAATTATGACAGTGATTAGATCGGGATGTAGATCTAGATACGGACCAGTATGAATTCCAGAGATTTCAGTGATTGAGCACGGATTCTCGCACTTGAAAGGGGGGACTTATGTGATGGGGCACTGTAATTCTGTCTTTCAACCGGCCCGATCCTGTTCTTTTATTTTGAATTTTTATCATTTTATTTCTTCTCATTTGAATATATATCGTGTTTGGTAATTTTTGAGGAGATAAATTAAATTGGATCGTTTTACGATGGTAGGTTTATTTTACACTCGACCAGTTTTATTTTCTTCTGATCACGCGATTTTCCGTTTGTTTAACGGAATAAATCGCTATTTTCTGAGATAAATTTTAATGGGTTCGTTTTAGGTCGGTAGGTTTATTTTTCACTCGGCCAGTTTTACTTTCTTCTGATTTTTCGCGATTCCCGTAAATTTCATTGTTTACGAAAATCGATATTTTCGGGCACGCCTGTATGACGCGCCAGACACACGTGGCCATCACGTAATGTGATGCAAATTTTCGGACAACGCGGGATTTGCCGTAAGGGCTAGTATTGATTTTTCCTAGAGCTGCCATTGGTCCGAGCAGATACTTAGGAGTATATTTGTGTGGGTGTTTTCTCTTGTATATAATGAGACAGAAAACGGCGGCCTAGTCTCTATCGTAATAAATAATCGTCAGCCGTCAGACTTCGCATTATCGTTCTCTACTGTGGGAAAAACCAACGATAATAGGTATGTAGGATTTTATCTTATTATCGTTTTATTTCATTTAGAGGTTCTTTTGAGAAATTCGCCCGTAGTTAATTTCTTCGGGGGACATTAACTTTTTCAGTTTTAAAATATAAACGATAGTGCCATCCATTATCATTTTTTTGAAGAACGACGTTAGTAAAATTTAACTTGTGTGCTTATTCTTTCTATTGATTTTGGCAGTAGATAGGAGTGTGTGAAGTTGTGAGAAAAAACACGTGTGCCCATTATTTGTAAAATGTTATTAAAACCACCATTTATTTCTGTGTATTTTCTAATGTAATTTTAATGGGGACATGAAATCCCTGGTGTGTTCGTTTAATTTTACTGAGCCTTAAATTGGGAGAAATATTGTCGGAGGGTTCAGATTTACGTTGTAAGTGAATTTTACGGCTTGGGGAAATAAATCAGTCCTACAGCGAGGTTTAATTTTAAATTGGAGTAAGCCAGGGAAAACTCCTGTGTTAATGGGTGTAAAAGGATTTCCCTATTTTGTCATGTGTGAACACGTGATCGGACATGCGTAACGGCCATGTAACCTGTCAGACGGTGTCTGGGCTTTTGTTTATTTTTTTTTTTTGACCTGGCGGATTCTTCTAGCATCGCCCGTAGATAGAGTGGCCACGTGATTAGATAATATTATTTTATGTATTGACAGAACGAAAGAAGGGGACGAGAAGGAGTGAGAATGAAGTGACACGTGGATAGAATTATTTTATATGTATCGTATATGTTAGAGATAAGTGATTTTAGAGTGGGGTTGTACATGAGTCGCTGTTTCTTTTTAATTTCAGCGAGTCCTGGCAAGAATAGTGGGGGAGCATAAATTTGCCCATGTGCAAAATTACCCACGACAAACAGGACCTATCTTAAGGGTCAGACCTATGGTCTCTGGCAGTGAAGTCCTATGCTTCAGCTGGACCGTGGTTTTAATTATCATTTACACAGCCGAGAGCATCGCTAATTATAGTCTCTAGCAACGGCAGGTGGCCGTGAGACTGGTTTCAATTGCGTACAGCCGGAAATCAAGGCTGTGGTTTTTTTTCCTCTAACTCCGGAGCGGGTTAAAAGAGGGAAGCTATTCAGCAGCAGAGAAGTTTTGTCGACACAGTTCAACAAGTACCTCATGCTTGACGCCAAGAACTTCATCATCATCATCGCAGGAATTCAGGAACAGGTGACAGGGTTACCATACCTAGGTCCTGAAAGTAACGAGAGAAGAGAGTAGCGGAGACGCCGCATCATCAGTCCTCGAGTGTTGGAGAGACACTGAGACCAAGAGAGAGAGAGATAGAGAGAAGGAAGGAGAAAAATAGACAGGACCATTAGGGTCTGTTCAGTATTCATTTGACAGATAGACCCTGAGCCATCAGCTAAAGCCAAGTCTATTATTTTAGCAGTTTCAGTGGTGTAGTTATCGGCGCATATCGCCTAACAAATTGGAAAGCTGTGTAGACGTTCCATTGAGGAAGAGTCAACCGAACTGAGACAGTAGTAATCTTATTAGTGGTAGAGAGTGGAGGCTAAAGTTGACAGCCCCACCAAATTAGATTTGTTTTTAATCACTAACCATTTTTATTGTTCCTCAGCAGGGTGACAGAAAGAGTGAATGTGATTTGGGGGTTTTTTTGTCTCTCGTGTCTCTCAATTTAATTGTTACTTTGGTTTTTCCAGGCCGTGCAACAGTGCACGATATCGACTGACTTGATGACGTATGATGCCATTTTTTTGTTTTTCTTGTATGTAAATAAATATATATAATATATTTACTGGATCAGCTTCTACTCTTTACTATACTTACTTTATGTCGTCTGTATAGTGGTGTCTGTGGTCGTTTTTATACACCTTATCTCCTTGTATTTAAAGGAAGTCAGAGGAGGGTGAGATTATAGCCAGTTTGACGTCACGAAGCGGCAAGGGGGAAAATCAAAACCTGGTTCTATCCCTTGTGCCAATAGTCTCATCTGTCTACAGGCATATCATTTTCCATCTAAATTCTATCTTCTCAGACTTTCTCATACTAGGGTCTTGCTTTCATTCAGGCACACTCTATAAAAGTAAAACCACTTCGTGACACATTGTTTTGGGAAATCTCCCTGATTTTCCATCGGCAGAGATCAGGTGCAGCACAGAGATGGGAATCTTTAACTCAGATTTTGGGGTAGATCTTTTCTTGTGACTGAGGCATGGAGAACGATAACCAGAATGATACAGACTTTTGTGGTTGGGGTTTGCATGGAGTAGAAGGTTTCGGGTAGTGTTGTGGGATCACCAGTCTGGGACTGTAAAGAAGGGAGCCAGACAAATACCGGTGGAGCAGAAGGTGAGGAGAGGATGCTGGAGTTGGATGGGACACACATTTGAAAAAACTGGTTGGTAGCTTTACATTTCTATCTCAGATCTGGAATCCCCAGGGTAAGTGTAGCAGAGGTAGCCCCAGGATAAGTGTAGTGGAGATAGCCCCAGGGTAAGTGTAGTGGAGGTAGCCCCAGGGTAAGTGTAGTGGAGGTAGACCCAGGGTAAGTGTAGTGGAGGTAGACCCAGGGTAAGTGTAGTGGAGGTAGACCCAGGGTAAGTGTAGTGGAGGTAGCACCAGGGTAAGTGTAGCGGAGGTAGCACCAGGGTAAGTGTAGCGGAGGTAGCACCAGGGTAAGTGTAGCGGAGGTAGCACCAGGGTAAGTGTAGCGGAGGTAGCCCCAGGGTAAGTGTAGCGGAGGTAGCCCCAGGGTAAGTGTAGCGGAGGTAGACCCAGGGTAAGTGTAGCGGAGGTAGACTCAGGGTAAGTGTAGCGGAGGTAGCACCAGGGTAAGTGTAGTGTAGGTAGCACCAGGGTAAGTGTAGTGGAGGTAGCACCAGGGTTAGTGTAGTGGAGGTAGCACCAGGGTTAGTGTAGCGGAGGTAGCACCAGGGTTAGTGTAGCGGCGGTAGACCCAGGGTAAGTGTAGCGGCGGTAGACCCAGGGTAAGTGTAGCGGAGGTAGACCCAGGGTAAGTGTAGCGGAGGTAGACCCAGGGTAAGTGTAGCGGAGGTAGACCCAGGGTAAGTGTAGCGGAGGTAGACCCAGGGTAAGTGTAGCGGAGGTAGACCCAGGGTAAGTGTAGCGGAGGTAGACCCAGGGTAAGTGTAGCGGAGGTAGACCCAGGGTAAGTGTAGCGGAGGTAGACCCAGGGTAAGTGTAGCGGAGGTAGACCCAGGGTAAGTGTAGTGGAGGTAGCACTAGGGTAAGTGTAGTGGCGGTAGACCCAGGGTAAGTGTAGTGGAGGTAGACCCAGGGTAAGTGTAGTGGAGGTAGACCCAGGGTAAGTGTAGTGGAGGTAGACCCAGGGTAAGTGTAGCGGAGGTAGACCCAGGGTAAATGTAGCGGAGGTAGACCCAGGGTAAGTGTAGTGGAGGTAGCACTAGGGTAAGTGTAGTGGAGGTAGCACCAGGGTAAGTGTAGTGGAGGTAGACCCAGGGTAAGTGTAGTGGAGGTAGACCCAGGGTAAGTGTAGCGGAGGTAGACCCAGGGTAAGTGTAGTGGAGGTAGACCCAGGGTAAGTGTAGGGGAGGTAGTCCCAGGGTAAGTGTAGCGGAGGTGGTAGACCAAATAACTTGGAGAAGAGAACTGGAGACTGGCATGAAAGGGATAAAAAGACTTTGAACAGACGGCACAGGACAGGAAATGCTGGGATTGTGTTAACAGGCGGCACAGGACAGGGAATGATGGGATTGTGTTAACAGATGGCACAGGACAGGGAATGCTGGGATTGTGTTAACAGATGGCACAGGACAGGGAATGCTGGGATTGTGTTAACAGATTGCACAGAACAGGGAATGCTGGGATTGTGTTAACAGATGGCACAGGACAGGCAATGCAGGGATTGTGTTAACAGATGGCACAGGACAGGGAATGATGGGATTGTGTTAACAGATGGCACAGGACAGGGGATGCTGGGATTGTGTTAATAGATGGCACAGGACAGGGGATGCTGGGATTGTGTTAAAACAGATGGCACAAGACAGGGGATGTTGAGATTGTGTTAACAGATGGCACAGGACAGGGAATGCTGGAATTGTGTCAACAGATGGCACAGGACAGGGAATGCTGGGATTGTGTTAACAGATGGCACAGGACAGGGAATGCTGGGATTGTGTTAACAGATGGCACAAATGAACGAACGAACGAACTTTATTTTCGAAGGGTAAAGAATTGGGCGCGCAGGCACAGGACAGGGAATGCTGGGATTGTGTTAACAGATGGCAGAGGACAGGGAATGGTTAAAGGCATGTGCTCCGTTGGGAGGAGAAAGATAATGAATGAATGAATTTCTGGACCTTGAGGTTCTTGATGTTTGGTAGTAACACCACAGACAATGGATTTTGGCTCTCTCTTATTTATTACGGACCTCATTTTTGTGCTCACGTCTAATATTTCATTTGGTTTATTTTCCATTTGTGTCATTTGTTTAAATGCTGTGCTTTGATGGAGATATATTAGTCATGTGAGGATGTCCTGTTATTGTACCCTTGTCAAATTGATGTGTAATATCACCTTTCAGTTCCCCGCGGAGTATAGGCCCTAAAAAATCTCATGATGAGTCCTCCTGTCCCAGGCCATCGGCTCAGTCTGTCCCTGTCTTCCTCATCTGTTTCATGTCTATCTCCGTTCTCTTCTCCATGTGGTTTTTGACATCCATTTACCTCTGTTAAGTTGATGATTGCAGAAAAAGGACTGCCTTGTAATGCTATCAAGAAGTTTCTCAGTGTTTGTCCCATCCGTCACATCATCTTACTTTTGATCTCTTGTTCTGCTTGGCCCATGTCTTTGTTCAAGTCATCTGTTCCATGTTGGTGATTTTTCTATTAATAATAATGTTATTATTATTTCCATCCAGTTGATCCTGTCAAACCATCTCAATCCTTCTATTATAAACAAACACCAATTTATGAGAATCTGTAACTTCATGGTTTTTGTTGTTCTCCATGTTTCACAGCCTTACAATAGGATATTCATGTTTAACTGTCACCTTTCCACTGTTTTTTATGTAGTTTATTGTGTATGTATTTAGTGAATGAATGGACACACTAATAAAATCTGTATTTCATCAGGGTAAAGACACATGCATTATTGCCTTTTTACACTTCTGCCCTGTAATAATTCAGTTTAGAGAATAATGAAAAACGAGACAATAGATTATTATTAAAATGAAGGAAAACACAAACAAAAATAATAGCGAACAAGATACAGTTATGAAAATTATAAGCTACAGCAGTTAATTGTTAATATTAACTCTTTTTCAGACCTGATATTTTGTATCATTTTCTCATTCTGACATATCTGACTTCTAATGTTCCTTGATACATTTTAATGTGAAGTCTACCCAAGAGTGTTATACATCAAATTGTTTGTAATTGAACAGACTACCATATTTAGATGTAAAATTAGTATTTTTTAAATTTATATTGATGCGAGTTTTAAAAAATTGAAGGAAAGTCAACAGGAAAAATACATAAAAATTATAAACATGATATTTCACAAAGAGGAAAAAAAAAAAGTATTATCAGAACAATTAACAACAGTCATATTTTATTGTACTCTGGCCATTTCTGCATCATATGTTACATTTCCAAAACAATTCAACATTAAATAATAAAATTATGCAAATTTCTGAAATGTTACATAACTAGGCTTTTTTTAAAATATTTAAAAAAAATCTTCCACTGAATACATTACAGTTATTATAAGTAGCTGCAACATCTTCTAAATTAATGAAATATGACTTCAGTAGATACATTTCTAGTGTAACACTGTATGATCACTAACACATAAGTAAGTAAAATCAGTTATGAGGGTGACATAATAAAGACTAAACACATCTTTAGATATTTCCTACTAAGGCTTGTGGTATTCTGACAGACAATTCCTACCGGCATGAAAACATAAAAAAGTATCACAAACTTTACATTTAACTTGTGTGTTTATTTCAATTTTTACAGTCTGATAGCAAAGCTTACAATTACTTTTTGTCTGTGTAAACCCAGGGTCCAAGGCATGCCGAGAAATAACTGGTGGCTTTAAAGCGAGTGGTACATCACCATACAAACCTATGTTCCCTGATTAGTTCTTCTGTAAAATCTAGCTGGCCATATCTAGCTGGTCTTTTCAGTTCTTCTACATCTGGGTGTTTTTTCTGCCAGTCTTGAAATAAAATGTAAGCATTTACCCTAGCAATATCCAGAAAGTGAAAAAAAGAGTTTTCCAATATTTATTGGTCTTTCTCAAAACATTGTACTTGTTAATCAGCTGGTCACTCTTGTCCACACCTTTCATGTATATATTGTAATCCCTTACAAGATTTGGCTGTCTAACATTAAGTTCTTGAAAATTCCCATTAACCTTAGTTCTACGCTAAGCGAACCTATGGCCATTTGCATTGTGAATGCTTGAAACCAGGGTTATAGTTTTGTTATCTCTCCACTGCAGTGCTAGTAATTCTTCATCTCTAACCCACCTCATTGCACCTCTGATACTATTTTTTTTTCAAATTCCTTTATATTTGAAAGTGCAGCTGGAAACCCCTTTCTGTTTCTAAAAAATGTGCCACAAGCTCCAATCCCTAACTTCCATAAGTAAGTGAATGGATGTATAAAAATTATCAAAACAAACCCTTTATCCTTGTCTCACCAACATTTCATAAGATTCATAACTACAGCTTAACCAAATGGTCCATTTGCAGTGTTCCTACCTAAATAAACATCAGTCATAATTATATCCACTAACAGCATCAGCAAGAACCCATAACTTCTTCCCCTATTTTGTTGGCTTGTCTCTAATTTACTGTCGAAAAGAATAACGCCCTTTATTTCTAACCATTCTTTCATCAACAGAAACATTTTGATCAGGTTGTTATAGCTTTTTGCACATCATTCTAATATATGTTAACAATATTCTCACCTCTGACAGTTGCAGACATGGAACCCTCTCAGGCAAAAAGGGTGGAGGCTTGGAAGGTGGGCTTTCATCGTCCATTATAACCAAAACATCTGCAAGAAGAACAATTTAAAATTAATTTTTACAGATCAACAATAGGATTCAAAGTTACAGTTTAGTGTACACAGGAAAATTGACACACATTACATTTTCCGTACAAAGGAATACTGTCAGTCATAAAGTCATATGATGTAATTATTAATAATTTTTAAAAGCAGAGACACAGGGCAAATGAGGTCAGAAAAATCAGCTGATTCACAGGTTACGTTTGACCCCCTTTATATTTATTTCCTGGTGCCATGAGTTCTTTGTTAACAGTTTGAATGGTGAAATATTTGTTTCTTTTTTTCAAAAACAAACAGAAAACAGCTATTCTAATTACAATTACCCACTAAAACGACTTGTTTTACTGCTTTTCAAAATCAGCTGTTATCATTTCGGTAACGAAGTAACGTTACCTTTGCATGTGCGGCAGGTGATTTGAGTTGTTCTGAGCTGTATTTTCACCATCCGACTCATCAGAAGTTTTCAAGTCCACTGAATAATCATCAGAACAGGAATCTACATCACTAGATGTGTTGTAGTCACTATCAGGCTGCATTTGGTTTACGATTTGTTAAGACGACTTGTTTACAAATTATCAAAAATGGCGGACGGACAAATGCGGTATTTACATTTTTCCGCGTGTAATTTCAAAGCCAAAATAAGTAAAAGCTGTATATTTTTTAGCACAGATATAAATGTTACCATATATTCTTAATATAAAACATAGATTTGAAGTCAAAATTAAAAAATAAATGGGCTTTTTTTACTTTAAAAGTCATCATTCCATTTGGAACGATTTTTTATATTTCCGGTCCGAAGAGTGTTAACAAAGTATTCACAAATGTAACTCAGAGAGAAAGTGAAAAAAAATTGAAAACATAAGCTTGAGAAACAAAAAAATTTACATTTAAATTTAAAGCGTTACGAACAAAATGTGATTTTAGAGGGTTCAGACATTGTTAAAAAATTTGTTCAGTGCGTGCAATTTTGGGTATTCAATTTAGTTTGTAATTTCATGCACTGGGGCAAATCTCAGTAGAATGGGAGGCATGATGGCGGTTTTGATGGGTTAGTGTGAAGTGTGTATATCGTGTTTAGGAAAAACATAATTTAAACTGTGGTCAAGTTTATATGAAGTTAGAATGGTCCCAAGTTATGCTAACCTGAATATTGATGTGATGTATAAGGACAAAATATTATGGTCTTAGTATGCAGACCACATCAGCTGGTTATGAATACGTTAAACAACATAGTGCTGCATGGTAAATTATATGTTGGTTTGCTCGAATCCTGAGCAGGTTTTGTCAAAGAAGTTTTATCGTGTACTTTGTTGGACTATGAATGTATGAATTTTATGTTGGGATCAGACCGCAGTCTTCAGTGTAATTATTTTAAGTCAGGAGCATGTGTGAGTGGCAACGAGCTCATGTCAACAAGTTTATAACGTAATACCCCATTATCACCACGCATCAAACTCCCTGACAGATATGAAGAAATGTTTGCAACAGGATAAGTTGTGTTTGTTTTCAGTACATATTATTATTCTTGTTACTTATAAGTGTATTATGACCCAAAAAAAGTTGCAGATAACTTCACACGTTAAGAATTACTGGTAGATTTTCTGGGTTATGGATTACATTGCCTTATTTTATACATTATTTGCATGCGAAAAACCTGGCCTGTTTACACATTTTTCACTCATTCGATAGTCTCAGGAATGCATCTGTTGTGTAATCAGAGAACTTACTATGTATCTATTGTGTAATCAGAGACTATGTATCTGTTGTGTAATCAGAGAACTTACTGTTTTTTTTAGTTTCTCACATACTTTCAAATACTGTTATGGGACCATGTACGAGGGTCGTTCAAGTCAAACCGCGACTTTTGTTTGTACAAACTAAAAGAACAAATTTGTAGGAGTGAAATTGCCATTTATTTTTCGATATAATCCCCTGCAACATTTATACACTTATCCCAGCATTTAATTAATGCTTGAAAAGCTTTAGCGTAGAAAGATATGTCAGTACTCCTGAACCATCATAGGACATTGCTTCACTTCGTCATCAGTGCTAAAATGCTGACCTCCCAGGAACTCTTTCAGGGGTCCAAACAGGTGGAAGTTGCTCAGAGCAAGGTCTGGACTGTAAGGGGGATGTGGCAATACCTCCCACCCGAGTTGCTGTAATTTGCACGTGGTGCGGTGAGCGGTATGTGGTCATGCGTTATCCTGTAGAAACAGGACGCCTTTTATCAAACCAGGCCGTTTTTTCCGCAGATGGTTATGCACATCACTTAGAATGCGACAGTACTCTTCACTGTTGATAGTAGCACCACGGGGTAGAAAATCCACGTGAATAATGCCACATTTGTCCCAGAAAACACTCGCCATCACTTTCCCAGCAGACGCAATTTTCCGAAATTTTTGGTGAGTCAAAATGCTTCCACTGCATGGATGCTCGTTTTGATTCCGGAGTGAAATGATGCACCCAGGTTTCATCACACGTAATGAAGCGATTCAGAAAATTCTGGCCTTCCCTGCCAAAACGATCCTTCAACTCAGTGCAGACTTGAACTCTTCTCTGCCGGTCAAAAGCGGAAAGCTGTCTTGGCACCCAACGTGCACTAACTCTGTTGTCCGCCATTTTAATTATCTATCAGGGACTGACCCGTGACGCGTACACCACCTAACGGTAATAACGGTAACGGTAATACGAGTAGGTCACACTTGTTACTTACTACTGTCAGTAGTACCACCACGCTAGCATTCCTTCCTGTACTTCCAGAACAAAAAGTCCCGGTTTGACTTGAACGACCCTCGTATTTGGCTACCCAGTATCTGGAGCATTCCAGAAACAAAGTATAATATTTAAAATGCAAGCCAAGTAAGTCCTCAGCTTCCACTTTCTTTATGGTGGCGCCACTGATGTGCTACAGTTGTCAAACCAGCCAA
The DNA here is from genome assembly GCA_024509875.1 of Oreohelix idahoensis. Taxonomy (NCBI): domain Eukaryota; kingdom Metazoa; phylum Mollusca; class Gastropoda; order Stylommatophora; family Oreohelicidae; genus Oreohelix; species Oreohelix idahoensis. Next base: position 172,526 of record JAMPIV010013054.1, on the reverse strand, counting down.
TGGTGAAGGCTTGTATTCTTGTGATTTTGCTCATATTTCAGTACTTTTTTTTCAACCCTGTTCATATATACCCATAGTCATTATGTCAATAAACCTCTGAGTGGCAAGACTGCCAAAAGAAAGCATGTGTCTCTAAATATGAAGGATAAGGTGGAGTTATTAAATTTCCAGACAAAGGTGTTTCACTCAAGTTTTTGTGTGTGATAAGTGTGGTATTGGTTCATGTATTAAAGAAAAATAAACATTATTAAAATGTTATGATAGTGATTTACCCAAATTAATGCAACTAAAAAAGACATTTTAACAGAAAGGAATGTAGAAATAGACAAAGTGCTAATGGAATGGATCTGATAGCACCAGTGCGAAAAATACCCTCTCCAATTCTTGTGTCATGGCCCAGACAAATTTTTCCATGAGCGGTTAGGCATAACAACATTCAGTGAGCATACATCAGGATCGTATGCAAAATTTAAGAAATGTTATGCTCTTTGTATTTTAGACGCAGCAACCTGATGCAGAAAAACCCCCATAAGGCAATCCTCAGGTCCCAAGCATGCCAGACAAATGGTGCCATACCTGTACTTAGCTTAATCATAGAATTCATTGCTAGTTGTGTATTGTAATATATCAAGTAGTTCCAAAGATTTATTTACTTCTTGCAGAGAGCTACCACAGAGTAGCATCAAAGCCATTACCCGGGAAAGAGGAGAAATCTAGATTATTACATATGACCTCAAGTTCCCTTGCTGATGACATCCTGACTCGTTGGAGACTGCGACGTAAGATGGAGGAGGCAAGTGCAGCGCCATCTATTGGTCATGGGGACAGATTTCCAAGTGTGAAACCTTCCAGAGTAAGTTGGAGCTTGTGTGTCAAGGAAATTATTACTTTTATTTGTAGGAAAGATAACTGTGTAATTGCTGGGGTTCTCTGGGAAGACAAATAAAGAATAGGATTACTGCTTCATCGCTGTGACTGATGGACCCACTTACAGGAAGTCTGGACCAAGTATTCACTCATCTGTATATGCGACTGACCCACTTACAGGAAGTCTGCACCAAGTATTCACTTGTCTGTATATGCGACTGAACCACTTACAGGAAGTCTGGACTAAGTATTCACTCGTCTGTATATGCGACTGACCCACTTACAGGAAGTCTGCACCAAGTATTCACTTGTCTGTATATGCGACTGACCCACTTACAGGAAGTCTGGACCAAGTATTCACTCGTCTGTATATGTGACTGACCCACTTACAGGAAGTCTGCACCAAGTATTCACTGACCCACTTACAGGAAGTCTGGACTAAGTATTCACTCATCTGTATATGCGACTGACCCACTTACAGGAAGTCTGCACCAAGTATTCACTGACCCACTTACAGGAAGTCTGGACCAAGTATTCACTCATCTGTATATGCGACTGACCCACTTACAGGAAGTCTGGACCAAGTATTCACTCGTCTGTATACACAATGACATCATTATCCCCAGCATGATCATGTATCAGTTGATTAATTTCTAGTTCTGCTTTCCCATTGTCCCAAGTTCTACACTCTCTGCCAAGGCCGATGATGACTTGCTGGTAGTTAATCCAGTTCTCATCTGACATACTCCACTCTTCCCCTTTGAATATATTTTCAACTGTGGTCACCTGCTTGATCGTTGTCTCTGCCTGTGCCATCCATGACATCCCCCTCTTTATTCTTGCTACCTTGATATCAGCTATGTATCCATGCATGGGGTGCCATTTTGCCTGGCGCATTGCATATCTGGATCTAATCGACAGCACTCCAAGCATGTACCTTATTGTCACAGTAAAAGGAAAAGGATACCGTTACACACCCATTGACGCATATTGGGAATATGGTGTTGGGCCCATATTTTCTTGACCATCGGCACACTAGGGGTGATGTCGTTAGCATCATGCCGGCCACCTTAACCTTCCCAGAGTTGCTCTGGTACCCATTTGGGGCTAGGTCGACCCAGGAGCCGTTTGCGGCCTAAAAAAAAAATCCCACCTCATCTGGGAATCGAACCATGGACTACTGAGCTAGGAAGCCATCGCACTAACCAGTATGCTACTGCATTGTCACAGTGGGGTATCTCATATACAGCCTAAGACTATACACATTCCTTCATGTTGAATGCGTTCTATTCGCAGATACATTTGCCGAAGGCATTGTCAACAGCACAATCTCCGTAACTCTCTTGAACTGATGGCACATGACAGGAGGACATGACAGGTGTTTGTTGTGCACTTTGTGGGGCTAAGTGGTATGGATTGATTGATGTGATTAAATACTTATATGTGAGGTGTGCCTACATGTGTTATTGTAGCTGTTTTTTTCCCCTTTACAAGACTCCCATAACTTTCTTAATTTAAATAGCATGCAGAGCTAGATTCACGTCTGGAGGAGTTTCGTAAAAGGATACTTTCTCAGAAGGCACTGGTAACACATGAGGATATCCACTTTGAGAGACAGAGACTGTCCATGTTGATGGATGACCTCAAACAAGATGGAGGCACTCCGAATCAGGTGGGAAATTGAATTAGACACTTAAAGTAGTCATTTAAAAAATGTTTGCCACTTGTGTCATCAAGTGTTGTGGTGAGATGCATTTTTTACTCGTCTGTAAGTCTGTATAAGTCTGTTGCCGAGTCTGTATAAGTCTGTTGCCAAGGCTATTTCAAACATGTTTCTTCTTATCAAATGCTATCCTTCTTGCTTGAAGCCAGGTCATCTCCTGTTGAGAATAGTGTCCCTTGTCACAGAACGATTTCATATGGGTGGATGATGGAGTGAGTGGAAGTAAGGGTCGTTGAGGTTGTCAATATTTATTAAGTTTAATTCAGGGATTGAGTTTATGTCTGACTTCATGTCAGCATGTTGTGACTTGTGCGTGCACATGGAGAAAGCATGTTTGGTGAACAAGTCTGGGTGGCTGAGAGAGAGTACCCGAATGTGACTAGGGTGAGTCTGTGTTTGATAGCCGAGCTGTGCGCTCGAGTCTGTGATTTGTGGTCGAGCTGGGTGCTCGTATTAAGTGACAGTTGGGATAATGATATAGTGATTCTGAATATAGTGATTATGTCTTACATATTGTTGTATAGACGATGTCTTCCCACCTAGGAGTGTTCCTGGAGGAACTTTAGGTAATGGTTGTGGAGAACATGTAAAGGTGTTGAGTTGGTCTCGCCTTGTAGCTATGTTGGAAGAAGTATAGGCGAAGGTTATTGTCCCGCCTGGAAGAGATTCGGAGAGAATCGAAATGGCGAGGGTTCATGCCGCCAATCACTTGAGATACGTGATATACACCTGGATGGTGGATTAATAGTGCGATGGTGTTTTTCCGCACATAGAGACGTTTGGTGGATGTAGTACAGGTGCGAGGGTGTTTCCGCACAAATTGTTATTTGTGCGTACTATTAGTGTGTTCCCGTAAAGCCAGTGCTCAAACACGATAGTTAAGGTATTTCCTACAGGCAGTGTCAGCCTGAGTGGGATGTTATGCATGCGTGACGATATTATTGATGTTCAGGACTTATGTAAATGTTCAATTAAATGTCATGGAGCTGTACAAGTGGCGTCGTGTTAATTCATACCCCTAGTGTTGTTTACCATATACACACGACACACTCATAATATTCTTCTACTGTGGAGGATGATTTCATTTAATTGGGCTAACTTCATAACTGTTGTTTGTTTTTTCTTGTTCTCATTATGTGTCGTATAGTGATGTTAGCATGTTTCCTGGGGGCATCTTATCTCACATGTGATTTAGGGGGTGGGGTAGTTCTGTAATAGTAGAGAGTGTATGTGAAATAGTATCGTATGAGTAGACTCATGTAGTTATTGTAATGCTGTCAGTATTTATCTTATCCAACGAGACTTCTTCTCACTTATTTTTCCACTGGTTCTTTATCATAATGACCATGCTGGTGACCTCGTTGCACCATTTCAATCCCTCTGTTCTCTGCAAGCAGCCATTTGTGAAAGTCTGTAACGTCATGGTTGTTGTTTTTGATGTTCTCCGTGTTTCAGATCCATACAATCGGTCTGGAGGAGGTTAATTTTGTTGGCGTTAAATTTCACCAGCCCCCGAGACTGCTAGTTGTCACTGGGGTAGCAGGTTTAGTCCACTCATATAGGTTTTTTTTTCTAGGTCACAGTGTGCTGCAGGATAGCATGAATCCTATTTTGGTAGGACATTACTTGGATGCTTACTTCCTATATTTTTGCTTTAAAACATTTTCTTCAGACTAAAAAAGTATAATACGTCTCTGTTGTTTTGGTAGGACTCTGTGTTAGTTACTACATCCTCAATATTATTGTTTTTTCCATTATTTGTTTTAGGACATTTTTGGATGATTACCTCTTGCACTTTGTGGAAAGTATGATTATTTCCCATTTTTGGTATGTGCTAAAGGGATTAGTTCATACATTTTTACTACATACAATTTTTACAAATTACTTTTCTTGCAGTCTATGTGGCAGCAGACACTTATCAGGTGGACCTGGGTTGAATCCTCAGAGTGCCTATTCTTTTATTTTTCTGTAGTCTAGTTTTGTTCCCCATTTAAGGTAACAGTTTTGTTCCCCCATTTAAGATGTTTTTTTTTTCTGCTTGTTTATAGGAAATTTCACAAAGACAAAATGCAGCTGAGAACTTGGAACCAACAAAAGATCCAATTTTGGAGAGGCTGCAGAAGATCACTCAAAGTGGAAACACAAACAGGGTATCAGTTATGGAAACCCCTACACAACATGTGGGACAAGAGAAGACACACACATCCTCATTGTTTTCTGCAGGCGCTGATAACAATTTCAGTGTAAACAATGCCAACTTTTGTGATGCAAGAGTTGCCAGAATCTCTGAACATTTTGTAACAGCTCCTACTTTGAACAAAAACAATACTGCATCTTCAGGCCGGCAGATTCCACAGAATGTCAACTTGAACAATAAACTAGAGCATTAGTAAACCAGCACCTGATAATTTTTACCAATATTTGGAGGCTGAAAAACCGATTTCAGAGTTTAAACAGTCAAATATCAGAGTAGAGGAGAAAGATAAAACAAATATGAGCGATCCCAAAAGTAAATCTGTTAGTAATGTAGACAGACAAGACGATGTCAGATCATTCACAACATTATTTAATAGCTCAAAACAAGTTGATGAAAGGGAGGTTACTGGAGACGTGAGACATGCCAAAGAGCAAGACAAGAGAAAACGCAGAATTAAAACTGTGTCAAAGAAGGACAAGTACGGAGACAATGAAAACTCTGCAGGAAGTGAAGTTTTAAGAGATTTAACAAATGAAAGTGATCATCTCTTAGGGAAGCTTTTTGAAGGGCACCGTTCTAGGATCTCAAGCCACAGAAGTGATGCACCATGACAGACTCTTTCCTGTCTCTTATATTGATGGTGAACACTAACAGACTCTTTCCTGTCTCTCATTTTGATGGTGCACTCTGACACTTTCTTGTCTCTTATCTTGATGGTCACTCTGACAGACTCTTTCCTGTCTCTCATCTTAACGGTTCACTCTGACATACTCTTTCCTGTCTCTTATCTTGATGGTGCACTATGACAGATGCTTTCCTATCTCATATCTTGATGGTGCACTATGACAGACTCTTTCCTGTCTCTTATCTTGATGATGAGCACTAACACTCTTTCCTGTCTCTTATCTTGATGATGAGCACTAACACTCTTTCCTGTCTCTTATCTTGATGATGAGCACTAACACTCTTTCCTGTCTCTTATCTTGATGATGAGCACTAACACTCTTTCCTGTCTCTTATCTTGATGATGAGCACTAACACTCTTTCCTGTCTCTTATCTTGATGATGAGCACTAACACTCTTTCCTGTCTCTTATCTTGATGATGAGCACTAACACTCTTTCCTGTCTCTCGTCCTGATGGTGCATACTAACAACAGACTCTTTCCTGTCTCTTTTCTTGATGAGCACTAACAGACGCTTTCCTGTCTCTTATCTTGATGGTTCACTATGACAGACTCTATCCTGTCTCTCGTCCTGATGGTGCATACTAACAGACTCTTTCTTGTCTCTCATATTAATTTACTCATTAATCATTGCCACTTAAATGTCTGGTATAATCCCATTGATTATTTACTCATTAATCATTGCCAGTTTTATTAAACAAGAAATATCTGCTGCAAGTTTTTTATTTTAAAAAAAAACCAAGTCCAACACAAAAATAAGAATCTTCAACTCAAATGTCAAGGTCAGACCTATTGTATGGCTCTGAGACATGGAGAACAACAAATACAACAACCAAAAAGCTACAGACATTCAGAAATGGATGCTTGCGTAGAAAAGAAGGATTAAAATATTATGGTAAGGTCACTAATGTGGAACTGATGACAAGAACCAGTGGAAGAAGAGTTGAGAAGAAGACACTGGAGATGGATAGGACACACACTCAGTAAACCTGTTGATAGCATTACAAGGCAGTCCTTGGGGGAGCTGAAGGGTGATGAATGAATGAATATTGATGCTACATAAATTTGAGGTCTTACATTTTTTACTTCTTTCTTTTGAATCTAAAAAAAAATTATCTTTTATACATTTCAATTAGGCCATTGCAGACCACATGTTTGATGGTTCAGTGTTGGCATCAAGTGTGGACAGTTGGGCGTCCATGTTTCCACAGTCTATTGGCCTGTCACATTCCCTGCATGAATCATTTTGCTCAACAGAGTCATCAAGTCCATCACAAAGACGCAGCACTGTGCTAGAAAGTACCCCTAAAGTTCACATTTCTTCAGATCAACGAGGTACTTGGATAAACTTTTAAGTAGTTACTGGAGAAAAATGGTTTTCATTTTGAAGTCTTCCATACTTAGTTGTCCCTCTTCTATCTTGGGGTGTAGAGGTTAGCCAGAGAAAGTGCCATGATATCTTATTGGCCATCTTCCATTTAACCTGGTTCCAGTCCAGTCCTCGGTTCTTCAGAGATTGTTTAGTGTTGTCCTCCCAGTGAAATTTCAGTCGTCCTGGAGGTCTGGATCCCTGGCTGTTGGTTTTACATAGGCTGTGCGTTTGGCTGTGTCTGCAGCATGGGAGAAGACTGGCTACCATGACAAACATGGGAAACCAAGAGCCAGGGATCCAAAGTTTGCTGGGAGGACAACATCAGAAAATCTCTGAAATATGGGCAAATAGGGGCAAATATGGGCAAATGCACATTTTGAAGTCAAAGCATTTAATTTGAGTGTTACCACTCATGGAAGTTTGGAAAAGAATCTTAGAAGTTACAATTTGATTCTCATGTAAGGACAGATCTGGAATAAAAATATAATTTTTATACATCATTTGTTACTGTATATAGACAATAAGAGCGTATAAAAATAATTTCAAACCCACGTGCACTTTTATGTTTTTTTCAAATAGAATATAGTGTGATCACAGTTGATAGCAGCTCAGTTTGCTAGAAGTGAAATTAACACAAGCTGGGAAAAATGTGAACAAGATGGCGACTACTGAGATAAGTCGCTCACATCAGCATCATGCTCAAACTTTTCTTTATTAAGAAGACATTTTGTTTTGTTAAAAGCTCAAACCCTGTACAGCTGTTTTGTGAATTAAGACAAACATGTCTTATTTTTCTTCTGAAACCTGACATGCAGGGCTTTATTTTCTGAAGGCTGTGTTGTTATATGTGTGGGGTCAAGATTATGTTGTTATCCATATGGGTGTAATTATGATCAAGGCTTTCACCTGTCAAAGACTGTGTTCTCTTTGTTCCAGCTAAAAAAAAATTTTTACTGTCTTTTTTTCTCTTTGGTTTTTTTCGTGTTTCCATATTTCAGTATTACTGCTTATTATAATATTATTATTTTTATATTTGTTCTGTACAAGTTTATTAATTTTTTGGTTCTAATTTATTGCTTTTTTTTATCTTGCAACTTCTGTTACTGCTTTATCTTGTGATTTCTATTAATATTATTATTTTTCTATTTGTTCTCTTTCCTACTTCAGAAAAGAAAGTGAAATGAAACAAAGTGCATAACAAATACAAAAAAGGTTATGGTGGATAACTTTAATGAATTAATAAAGCAAACCCCCCAAATCAATCTAAAACTTCATGTGAAAACATGGTAATGGTGAAAGATGTGGAAGAGGGTAAGGCCTCCTGTTTTCACTCAGTTGAGAATGTTTTGTACCTTTTCAAGTTAAAAAAATTCACTGCAAGTTTAATACATCTTTATATATGGTCACCCCACGAACCTTTAACCTCGTGACTACCAATTCTAAGACCAGCCTGACTATACGAGTCCCAAAAGTGTGGCACCACATATAGCTTTAAGGGCTGTCAAAGCAGACAGAGATAGGGTTGGGCTGGTGCTCTATTGAGCTGCGTACGAGGCCACTATAATGTAGTTATGCATAGGGCTGACAACCTGATTATATAAAGAAAAAAACTACAGAAACCACCATTGTAACAGCACGTATGTGCAGGCTTCCTGCAAGGGAACTAACTGCAGGGCTCATGCTCCATTAGGAGCAGAAAGAATCAAGACCTTGACCTATTTAGTTTGGCTTACATTTGGCCAGTTGTGCTTACGTAATTATAATTTTATGGTTGAAAGTTGTTTGGATGCTGAATAATTTTGTTATGTCTTTTGTTTTTGGACACACTTTTTCATCATTATTGTTTGGCAGCGTTAGAAATAAAATCTTGTTATTCATTTGTGTACGTCTCTATTTATTATTCTAAAGTTTTTTGTTGTTATTAGATCTTCTTGTTTTGTTGATTTAAATATGAGGCTTTCTGTTTGATGTTCTCAATTTTTAAATTTTTTTGCTTGAGCTTTTCTCACTGGTTCTTATAGTTCTTGAGGTTTTTATGTGTCTGTAATTAATGTTAGCACGAGTTTTATCTTTTATTAATTTCAGCATATTTTGTTTTACTTATTTATTTTGTTATTTTTTTAGTTTTGGTTCCGTCATTTCATCCAGCATTGCTGATTTTCAAATTATAGTTTATATCAGAGGTTTTCAAACTGTGCGTCGTGGCTCCCAAGGGCATCGCGGCCCTCGGCTAAGGGCGTTGCGGTGGCTTGGGAAAAGTGTTGAGTGACATGTTTGCGCCGAGGTATATATATATAATATATAGTATAGAGAGGTGAAATTCGTTTCTCACCTTAGACGCCGAAAGAAAAACATCAGGAATGTGTATATTTTGATGGATAGTACCATGTTATGTTAAATTATAGAATAAAAGATACACCAGAGTATCTAGTGGTGTAGATATTTTCCTATAACTGACCTCGAAACCCTCGAATCGGTCGGTTGGATCGAAGGGTTGATCAGTGAGTTAACAATTCACTATCGTAAAACAAGCTATTGTTACCGAAACAGAACCAGGCTTGACAGTAAACATGACTCACTCTAATATCTTGGGGGCTAAGGAGATTTTTAAAATTGGATACTGGAATGTAAGAACTATGTATCAAGACGGAAAATTGGAAGAAGTAATTAAAGAAATGGATAATTATAAGTTGGACTTATTGGGTGTCAGCGAGTGTAGATGGACGGGGAAGGGCATAAAATATATTTCAGAAGAAAAAAAGCAAATTATATACTCTGGTAGTAATGATAATCGTCACACAGAGGGAGTAGCCATCCTAATGACACAGAAAGCAGCAGCATCGCTTATCAGCTGGGTACCTATCAATGAGAGGCTATTATTAGCTAGATTTCAGACACGATTTTTCAAGCTCTCAATTGTACAATGTTATGCACCAACTAACGACGCTCTTGATACCACACAAAAGATGACTTCTATGAAGCACTTCTAAGTACCATCAACACAATACCCAAGCATGACATAATAGCAGTCATGGGTGATTTTAACGCCAAAGTAGGTGACAACAACGATGGAGTACAAAGATATCTCGGTACTCATGGCATAGGCTGTATGAATCAAAATGGCGAAAGACTTCTAGAACTTTGTGAAATATCAAACCTCGTTGTGGCAGACACCATCTTTCCACATAAGAATATCCACAAGATAACATGGAATTCACCTGATGGCAGAACTAAGAACCAGATAGATCACTTCTGCATAAGCGCTAAATTTCGCTCATCAGTTCAAGACGTCAGAGCATACAGAGGTGCAGAGATCGGAAGCGATCATAACCTCTGCATAGCTAAACTGAGAATTAAACTGAAGAAGTTATACCAACAGAATAAAAATAGAAGAATAGATGTACACAGACTGCAATCAAATGATATAAAGGAGGAATATAATGTCAAAATGAACAACTATTTCGATGCTTTAGGCAAAATTGACAACGATATCACCACCAAGACAATCAATACTAAATGGGAACAACTGAGAACAGCAATGACAGAAGCAGCAGTAGCGACCACCGGATACCTAGTACATAAAAAGAAAAAATGGATGAGAGAAGATACTTGGGATAAAATACAATAAAGGAAAACAGCAAAACTTAAACTACTAGCGGCAAGTACACATAATGCAGTTGAATCTTGCAAACTAACTTATAACTTGTTAAATAAAGAAGTGAAGACAAAAACTCGAAGAGATAAAAGACATTTCATCAATGAACTGGCCGTAGAAGCTGAAAATGCTGCAAGAACTGGTAATAGTAGGTGCCTTTATCAGATTACAAAACAACTATGTCACCAGCCAACTGCTATGGAAACACCTGTTAAAGGTAAATTAGGGAATTCAATACCAACAGAAAAAGAACAAATGAAGAGATGGGCTGAGCACTTCATGGAGGTGCTAAACAGACCACCACCAACAGTAACACCTGATTTTAATAATGAAACACCCACAACCACCTTGCCAATAACTTGCGATGAATTCACGCTGGACGAGATCAAACAAGCCGTTAAAAGATTTAAAAATTTTAAAGCTGCTGGAGTTGACGAAATTTCAGGGGAAATGATTAAAGCAGTTAATGACAACAACCTCTTGAGAATTTTAGATATTATAAATGAAGTATGGAGAGAAGAACAACCACCACAACAATGGAAAAACAGTATTATTGTAAAGTTACCGAAGAAAGGTGATCTATCAGACTGTAATAACTGGCGTGGTATATCTCTATTATCAGTACCTGGAAAATTATTATGTTGCATGATGTTAGAAAGACTTAAATTGCATGCTGACGAAAAGATCAGAGAAGAACAAGCGGGTTTCAGGCCGAAACGATCATGTATTGATCAAATATTCACACTAAGAACAATTATAGAAGAATCAGTGGAAAGGCAATCGCCACTTATTATCACCTTCGTCGATTTTCAAAAAGCCTTTGATAGTCTACACCGCCCATCATTGTGGAAGATACTTACAATCTATGGTTTTCCAACAAAATATGTGAATATAATCAAAGCGCTATATGACAATGCAAGATGTTGTGTTAGAACAAATAAAGGGAATACAGAATGGTTTACAGTAGAAACAGGGGTGAAACAAGGCTGTATTATGTCACCACTACTTTTTGGAATAGCTATTGATTGGGTTATGAGAAACTATACCCACAATGAACAATTGGGTATAAAATGGACAAATGGAAAATTCCTGGGGGACTTGGATTTCGCAGATGATGTAGCATTCTTAAGTTCAACACCAAGACAATCCCAAGAAGCAATAAATAATTTGTGTCATCTCTCGATTAAAATAGGTCTCCAAATAAATGCCTCTAAAACTAAAGCTATGAACTTTTCTAACGAGACCTTTGATATCATCTTGAACGGGGAAAAACTACAGAAAGTTGAAAGTTTCAATTATTTAGGCAGTAAAATGACTCAGTATGGTGACACAACAAGAGAAATCCATACTAGAATTGCTTTGGCAGCTAGCGCCTTCAATAGATTATCTAACATTTGGAAATTACGATCATTGAATATACATACCAAGCTTCGTCTGTTTAATTCAAATGTTATCTCAGTGTTAACATACGGCTGTGAGAGTTGGAAAATAACAAAATCATTGGAGAACAAGCTGAATACATTCGAGAACAAATGTCTCAGAAAACTCATGAACATCAGTTGGAAAGAATTCAAGACTAATCGACAAACAAGAGAAGACTCTAGGCAGAAATATGTCTCCGACTATATAAGGAAAAGACGATGGTCTTATATCGGTCATGTCCTACGAATGCAAAACAACAGAATACCACTACAGGCGCTCACTTGGGTTCCTGAGGGTAAGAGGAAAAAAGGAAGACCAAAAGAAACACTCAGAAGAACAATAATAAGAGAAGGAAGAACGTTGGGCCTAAATAATGTGCAAGAGCTAAGAGGAGTGGCGTCACAACGAACAACTTGGAGAGCACTGGTTTCTGCCTTATGCGCCGTGTTTGGTGCTTAAAGAATTTATTATTATTATTATTATAGAGAGGAGCCGTGGTGATTTATGCACAGGTCAAGGGAGCCGAGGACCAAAAAAGTTTGAAAACCTCTGGTTTATATTGTTTAACAGAAAGATATTAAGATAAAAATTCACTTTCTCTTTTACGGGGGAAAAAAGATTTGATACATGTCTATAGAATCAGGCTCTGTCTGGACGTCTGCTGACAGAAATTCACAAAAAGCATTGATTTTGGTTTGCCCATGTTTTAATATTGAACATCAAAATATGAACATCAATCTAAAGAAGACAGAGGTCATGATGCTCAATGTGAGCAACCCTGAGCCCATATCAGTAAGGAATCAGCAACTGGAACAGACAGACACCTTTACATACCTAGGATGCATAGTAACACCAGATGGCGGAGCAAGCAAAGACATCAACAACAGAATGAACAAAGCAAGAACAGCCTTTTTTAGCCTAAACAACATCTGGAAGTCCTCTCAGTACAGCACAAGCACAAAATTAAGATTATATCAGAGTTGTGTGCTTTCTGTGCTTCTCTATGGTGCGGAATGCTGGAGAGTTACAGAGAAGGAAATGTCAAAATTGTCCTCTTTTCACACAACATGCCGAAGAAAAATTCTCAGAATCTTTTGGCCGAATACCATCACCAACCAAGATCTGCTTACTCGGAGCAAGCAAGAGGACATGCACACCATCATAGCTGGCAGACGCTGGAGCTGGGTTGGCCATGTCCTCAGAAGAGACCCCGATGCCATCACAAGAACAGCTATGCTATGGACCCCTGAAGGAAAACGAAAGAGAGGCTGACCAAAAACAACTTGGCAGAGGACTGTGGAGGCTGAGATGCAAAGAATGAACCAGAGTTGGGGCACTGTACGAAGGATGGCCACCGACCGAGCAAAGTGGAATCAATTTGTTGTTGCACTACAAGATGCCACCAGGCGTGATGGCCACTGACTGCTTTGACGGTCAGCGGCTAAGGATCAAAGAAGAAGAAGAATGTTTTAATATGGCCCAAAAGGAGAGCAAAGAATAGTAACAACGTAACCTTGTCAGCAGTTTGTAGAAGTTGACTAAGGAGGGTTGGGCATGAGAATGGGTACCCCAACATGTCAGCCAAAGTAAGTCATTTAGATCTTTCAGCTCAACCAGTCTAGATTGGATGACGTAGGGCAGGTAGGCTTGCAGTGTGTTTGTTGAAGGCCTATGTTCCATTGAGAGGTGAAAGATAATGATGATGATTGGTTTTGACTAACAGTATAGCCCAGACATGCTCTTGACTGGAACCCACATAGGAAGAGTAGAGCAGAGAGGCCAAAGGGATGCTGCAGAACCGAGGATGAGCAAGCCAAGGCAATAGCAGTCTCATGAACAGAGCTGAGGAACATGACCCACAAGAAATATTTGTGGCAGTTTTATGTTCTGCATGAAATGAATGAATGAATTTTGGTTACAAGTATTGATTTAAATTTCAGTATTTAAATGTGCAGCAGAATCAACAAAAGTAGGTAACACATCTAGCTAGAACAAAGACTTGACCACAAGACTTTCATCAAAGACTTGATCAACAAAAGTAGGTAACATATCTAGCTAGAACAAAGACTTGACCACAAGACTTTCATCAAAGACTGATGAACAAAAGTAGGTAACACATCTAGCTAGAACAAAGACTTGTCTACATAATAACCACAAGACTTTCATCAAAGACTGATGAACAAAAGTAGGTAACACATCTAGCTAGAACAAAGACTTGATCAACAAAAACAGAAGAGAAACAAAGCCACGGCTAAACTGAATACTTAAAAAATAAATAAAAATGATATGACCTGTACATGAAAGTGGCTGGTCATGCTCCAGTGAACGTCTGAGGTTAACAGAAAGGTCACTCAGATAGATCTACGTTAGATGTGTCACATGTGAATACAATTAAAAACTAGGAACGAAATTAAAAAAGGAGCGGTTAGTGGGGAAAGAGGTGAGCAGCAAAGAAACAGTGGTCAGAGAAAGATAGAGTAAACGTTGTTCAAGATGCAACCAGCATGTATCATAAGAACAGGATCTGATTGCAGTGATGTCGAGGGCACCTTGGTGGTCTGGGCTAATAAATGGATCACTAAATGTGGAGGTACGATCCAAGACTGGTCACGGTGTACAGATCACATCACAAATGACAGTGTGTGGAACATGAGGTAGTCTGTGAGGCTGTATAAAAGAATACTAACAATTATAACAGCTCCATGTGATTGGTGGGGTGTCTCTGAATAAATTGAACTGTGGTCTGGTTATGCATGGAGGTGGCAACCCCACCATGTGAAACAAATAACATTACTGACCACAAATGTGACAAGACCATGTATGTTTAAAGCCTGCATTTGGCACTGTTTTCAGTTGTGAGTGATGAAGAATACCAGTCTGACGGAGAATTTGAGGAAGATTCACTTCTTCAAATGTTGAGACAGCAGAGGAACCATTACCTACAGCAGTTACAGTAAGTAATGAGAACCTGTCAGCTGGATTATGTGTATGCTGAGTTTTCTGTAGCAGAAAGACCCCAGGAAAAGTGAATGGAGCAAGAGATATTGTGTGTGCAAAGCTCACCATTTTTTGTATCTCCACAATGTTTCTGTTCCAGTTACTCAATGTATTCATGCATCCGCCAAACTTTATTTCAGTGATTCAGTGTATTCCTGTATCCACCAAGCTTCAGTTCCATTTGTACAGTATGTTCATGCCACTACCACACATCTATTACAGTCACTCAGTGTATTCATGCCTCCACCAAACTTCTGTTTCAGTCACTCAGTGTATTCATATCACCACCAAACTTCTGTTCCAGTCACTCACTGTATTCATGCCTCCACCAAACTACTGTTCCAGTCAGTCACTGTATTCATGCCTCCACCAAACCTCTCATGCCGCCACCAGACGTCTGTTCCAGTCACTCAGTGTATTCATCCCTCCACCAAATTTATGTTCCAGTCACTCACTGAATTCATGCCTCCACCAAACTTCTACTCCAGTCACTCACTGTATTCAATCCTCCACTAAATTTATGTTCCAGTCACTCACAGTATTCATGCCTCCACCAGACTTCTACTCCAGTCACGCACTCACTGTATTCATGCCTCCACAAAACTTATCAAGTCACTCACTGTATTCATACCACCACCAAACTTCTGTTCCAGTCACTCACTGTATTCATGCCTCCACCAAACTTCTGTTCGAGACAGTCACTGTATTCATGCCTCCACCAAACCTCTCATGCCGCCACCAGATGTCTGTTCCAGTCACTCACTGTATTCATGCCTCCACCAGACTTCTACTCCAGTCACTCAGTATTCATGCCTCCACCAAACTTCTACTCCAGTCACTCAGTATTCATGCCTCCACCAAACTTCTACTCCAGTCAGTATTCATGCCTCCACCAAACTTCTACTCCAGTCACTCAGTATTCATGCCTCCACCAAACTTCTACTCCAGTCACTCAGTATTCATGCCTCCACCAAACTTCTACTCCAGTCAGTATTCATGCCTCCACCAAACTTCTACTCCAGTCACTCAGTATTCATGCCTCCACCAAACTTCTACTCCACTCAGTATTCATGCCTCCACCAAACTTCTACTCCAGTCACTCAGTATTCATGCCTCCACCTATCTTCTACTCCAGTCACTCAATATTCATGACTCCACCAAGAATACACATGTTGTAAGTGGTAACAAATGTGAGGTTGTATAACAAATTGCTTCAGACAGTAGCACTACAAAAACTCATGAATACTTTAATGCAGGATTCCTCCATCAGGTTTCCCATTGCTTTTTATTTCTCAAATTTAGCTTAACATTTTTGTCCTTATGTTTTTTGTTAATTTTTGGTGTGCTACATTTGTGACTTGTTCTCTTCTCTGAATCACTGAATGCTTTTAGTTTTATTTGTAGTCCCTACAACGGCATTGTCTGCTTCACTGTTTACCCCTACCACCCCGTCCTGTAAGCAGTGTCTCTATTTCCTGTTATGGAATGATAGATTTTGTATGTGCCCATCCAGTGACATTCATGTGGCCTTATGTACATTTTTATGTGGAAAGATGATTCTTCCATTGACCAGTTCATTGGAATCACATAAGCTGACTAAGATTTCTAAGTTTTTATTTCTGTTTCCTGTGCATTCTTTCCTTAATCAAATTTATAGTTATGTTGCCTATTCCAATTTCTTATTACCATCTTAATGCCTCACCTTGGTACTTTGTTGCTCCCTGAAGTTTATCATAGAAGGTTATGTTTGACAGTAATGTATGCATTATTCATTGGTGCTTAGCACTGTAAAGAACTTGGCATCAGGCAGGCCAGGCATTATCTTCACGTGTGATCCACTTCAGGTCTTGGTGGGTCTACAAATAAAACTAAAAACTAACAAGACTGTGGTGAGCATACTGTTCCACCACAAACCCCAAGAGGCACAGTAACCCAGATAGGTAAGGTAAAGGATCCCATTACAAGCCCATTGAGGCATATTGGGAATATGGTGTTAGGTCCATATTTTCTTGACCACGGGCACACTAGGGATGATGTGGTCAGCATCATGCCAGCCGCCTTAACCTTCCAAGAGTTGCTCTGGTACCCAATTCAAGAGGCTGGGCTGACCCCAGAGCCGTTTGCGGTCTAAAAAATTCCACCTCAACTGGGGATCGAACCATAGACCACCGAGCTAGGAAGCCAGTGCACTAATCACTGTGCTTCCATGGCTCCAACCCAGATAGTACATCCAAAATTAACTAAAGAAATTTGTTCGCAGGATACACATACAGCTATATCACCACTGTCTCTGAGCAATATGCAAGGAACATTGTCTCTGATTGCTGAACATGGGATTTCTACAGATGGACACCCTAGCCCCCACATCACCTATCCCATACCTCTTACTCCTGATTGTAACCAAAACCAATTAAAATGCTGCTGTGGTTATCCTACACGGAAGTAAAGAACTGTAGGTACAGACTTTGTGCTACCACCTCCAAGCAGCCATGGCATTGCACCTGAGCTGCAGATGGTATCTCCACATACTGGGGTG
The DNA here is from genome assembly GCA_024509875.1 of Oreohelix idahoensis. NCBI lineage: Eukaryota > Metazoa > Mollusca > Gastropoda > Stylommatophora > Oreohelicidae > Oreohelix > Oreohelix idahoensis. The sequence continues at coordinate 155,073 of JAMPIV010013054.1, read as the reverse complement.
GGAAGGTAGGGGAAAATTTACAACTTTTCTGTGTGACTTTAGTAAAGCCGGTGTTGGGTCGTTTCTTCTAGAGGTAAAGACCTTCATTACGCGAATGTTTTTTCAATGAAAATATTTCAGAAAATGTTCTTAGGTTGAAACGAACTCCAACAAGTAGTGATCAACTGGTCACTGATAGGCAGCACGCAAGGCTGTGATGAATGTACATAGATTTTATTGAACGTGACATATACGGCGTTGAACAAGACAGTCATAGTTACAGGTGCAAAAAGGTCATACATCACAATGTTGATCATCACTTTTCAAGGGATGAAGATTCTCTAACAATTAAGTCCTCTTATTCAAATGTCTAAGGATCCCTTCCTTTGCCATAGTATATGTATTGTAATAACGTCCGTTAACCTTCTCTCAAGGACGTATCTTATGACCAACGGATTCATACTCAATGAGTAATATTTCTTATCAGACTTGCCATGATTCCAGGCTTCCTTCCTACAATACTTAGGCAGCATATATATATAAATATCCAAATAAAGTCATCCACAACAATACGACCAGGTTAGAGTTCTGTGTTGACTAACCTCTCTATATCCATGCCATGACTTTGGCATTGACTAACATACGGCATATAAAACATGAGAAGCATATAATTCAATCAACTTTGTGTACTCGTAGGTATTCTTCCGCTACGGTAATTCAAAAGGCTACCGACTCCGTCTGTCCATTCTAGAAAATAACATACAGTGATGGATTTCCCGCTAGATCAGAACTATGAGCGGCCTTACACTTTAATTTACTCAATAAACATTTAATGACATGGGGCGACACTTACTTGATCCTACTACTGTTGGCTTCAACATGAACCAGTAGAGATCATACAACATAATGGCTTCTTCCAAACTTGCCAGCAAAATTCCAAGGAAATATATATCGGACATAAACATGGTCCGTACAGCCCCGACAAAACATGACGTCACAATCCACAAACTAGGTTACCCGTGCGTCCAAAGCAACTCACACTGCATTGTGCACGTCAGTGCGTGAATCAATCGAACGCTCAAATAATATAACTATATAAAACTGGTGCGTACATTTGGCAGGACCGAAGACTACCCCCTTAGGTAATAAATGTACGTAACAGCTCCCTTATCACCTCCCCTTAAAAAAAATTAATTCTATTAATTTTTTTTTTTTTTTTTTGAACTAAGTACCCGAGAGAGGTGAGTCAAAACTACAACAAGATATATGAAATGCATAAAGTTATACTATATTAAGAAAAGAATATTAAAAGAAATCAATATAACTAAATGATAGTATGCATTAAAGCACACATCCACAATCGACCTACTTTGGAACGATGTGGTAATATTCGAAGTAAAAACAAGTTTGAAAATGAAAAATGAAAAAACCATTAAAAAAAAATGATAATAAAATTCAACTAAGTTTTCAAAAAAATTTGAAAAATATGATTTCAAAAATGAAAATGAACAGCAACACTGATGATGATCAATGACAAGAGAATCAATAAAACAGAGAAATTGAAAATACAATGTGCAAAAATGAAACAATGCAAAATTAAAACACATTAAGAAGTAACACACTTAATGTTTTTCTAACACTAGTATGGTTGACTAGTGATCTAAAAGTGAGATATCATAACTAAGACCGTGAATGCCGGTGTTACGTGACAACTAAGAAAGTTAGTATGTGTGTGATCCATAATCAATTAAATAGATTAAATTGAATTAATCTAATTTATATATTTCTTAATTAATAACAAATAACTAGTTACTAATATATTCTAAATAATTCTAATATCACTATCAATATGTCAATGTTCATACAACTAGATAGTAATCGACGAGATAAAATGTTATATTTTCGAACACTATATGTAGTGTAATATGTTCCATAGGAATAACAAATGTATATTTGTCGCTCTTAACAATGTTGCCATATTAATAAAAAGTCACTGTAGTACCAATGTTCCCGTACTAAAAAAATGTTACTTTAATACCAATGTTCCCGTTCTAATAAAACGTTACTACACAAGAAGTAATGTTATAATCTATAAGTAAGTATATACTGAAAGTTATATTTATACGAATACTTCCGTTATATAAACAGTCTTTATAGATGTACAATCAATGAAAAAGTACATAGTTATTCATGTTATCGGTGAGGATGTTTCACCATCTGGAAGTGGTTTAGTTTCGACACGTTCACTTGGGCATCTTGATAGACAGTCTGCGAACACATTCTGCACTCCAGGAATAGCTCGTATCTCAAAATGGAACGGTTGAAGCGCTATAGCGTAACGCGCTGACTTTGATGACTTAACGTTCCCTGTATTCAGTGCGGTAAGAGCTTTCTGGTCAGACTCCACCACAAAGTGTGATCCGAGGAGATAACGATCCAGTTTAGTGATTGCCCAGACAAGAGCAAGGAGCTCTTTATCCAGAACGGAATATTTCATCTCGCTCGGCGTGAGCTTTCTGGATACGTACATAACCGGAAATAAGGTGCCGTTATATTCCTGCATCAAAACTGCAGCGATAGCGTAAGAAGAAGCATCACTGCGGAGAATGAAGGTGAGATTTTTGTCAGGCAACCTCAAAAAAGGTGCATTTGAAAAAAATTGTTTTATATAGTCTAACGCCGTTTGGTGATCCTGCGACCACTTTATTACATTAGATGTGCCTTTCTTCAGTAGAGAAGAAAAAGGTGCAGTTATAGTAGACAAATGAGGGATGAATTTTGAATAGAACTGTATTAGTCCTAAAAGTGACCTAACTTGTTTTTTTGTCTTAGGTGCTGAAATGTTTAAAATTTTAGAGACGTTACTGTCTTCTGTATACATGAAACCATGACCTATGCGGTGACCCAGAAATGAGATGTCATGAAAACCGACAAAAGCCTTTGAAGGTTTCGCTGTTAAGTTATAATCCCGTAAGGTAGAAAGTAAAGATTTTAAACCCTGAATATGTTCATCCCAAGAGTCACTGAAAAGACAGATGTCATCTATATAAGTAATGACATCGGGACGATGAGACAATATGCGGCGCATCATGCGTACAAAGGTAGCTGGCGCATTCATTAATCCGAATGGCATAAAATTCCATTGAAAAAGACCCCGTGGCGTCGAGAAAGCGGTGAATGGCTTTGCTTTAGGAGTGAGTGGCACTTGCCAATAGCCCTTTGAAAGGTCAAATTTCGAAAAGAATGTGGCATGAGATAATTTCTCCAATAAGTCGTCTAAAAGAGGTAATGGTTCCGCATCGAATTTTGTAACTTTGTTTAATTTCCTGTAATCTACGCAAAGACGTATATTGTTGTCTTTCTTCCTAATGATTACCATGGAAGAAGAATATGGTGATGAAGATGGTTCAATTATATTTAATTGGAGCATCTCATCCAATTCCTTATCAACCTTATCACGAAAGTGTAAAGGAATAGGATATGGGCGAACTCGAATAGGCGTATCGTCAGTCAGAATAATGTCATGTTGGATGACTGACGTATGACCTGGAATGTCAGTGAGGACATCCTCATACGAGTGTAGAATATTAGAGACTTGCTGACGTTGATCAGCCGAAAGAGTAGATGAGATTGTAACATCATTCCATTTCTCAGTGGAATGGAGTGGTACAACTGGTATTGGTAGTTGTACATCATCGAAAGAAGATTCCTCTTCTTGGATGACTGACAAACTAGAATAGTGTTGAATAGGAGGTGTAGGATCGTCAGTTGCCTGAAACACTGACTGTAGATAATCAGGACGTGAGTAATACTCCTTCAACATGTTAATGTGGAAGGTTTTATGTTTACCATTAACATCAACGATGTAGTCGACATTGGATATTCTTGAGATGATCCTGAAAGGACCTCTCCAGGTAATTAAAAGACGATTGTTATGCGCAGGTAGTAAGACAAAAGCTTCATCACCAGGTATGAGCTGGCGAAGACGTCTATACTTGTTTGCAAATAGACGAGCTTTTTCTTTGGCTTGTTCAGATGATGCAGTAGCTAGTCTACAAGCATCTATGATTCTCTTTCTCAGAGAGATCACATACTCATAAGAGGATTGAGTTTCCTCTTCAATATTCTCGTCAACCAATAAGTCGTGGATTAACGACATAGGACCGCGTGGTTGCATGCCAAAAACAAGCTGGAATGGAGAAAACCCCGTGGCTTGATTTTGTACTTCGCGATACGCAAAGAGACAAGCGGGTAGGACCCGATCCCAGTCTTGGGGAAGTTTTCCTCTCCTTATAGGACTAGTTATTGCTGATCAGAATAAAACGTCACTGCACACCAGGCAAACCCATAGGTGCTCAGTCTCTCTCAGCAGCTGTCGAAGGGTATGAATGCTAATTGTTTCTGTTTCATGCTGGTTATATACGTGTCGGATGCATCCTCTCATACGTCCATCCCTGCTGGTCTTACGTTTGATGCCAAATTCCAGCAGTCTTAACCTTGATGATTCATCAGTTGCAGTGTAACTCTCTAATAGGCGATCATTAATTGCCCTCAGTATTTCTCACTTATCCATATCTAATGCACCTTCTATGGGTGTTTTTGAACTCATCTGTCAGCTTTCATTACCGCGTACGCCTGTATGATCAGGACAGTAGATCCACACCAGTTCTTGAAGATTCGAGCCTTCTATGGAAGTTTTTCATTAATGTCGGAGCCATCCACTTTGGACTTAATGAAGCATGGATTGCGAGTCTGGCACAATAACCACCCTTGTCAATGAAGTCTCAGACAACCACCTTAAGGCTGCAGTAGCTCTTATGCTGGAGGTTGTTGTCATGTGAGCCCAGCTATGTTCAGCGATGATAAGATGGAACTACACATAAATGTAAATAAAACAAAAGAAATGAGGATAAATAATAGGCTGATGGACTCGATGACATATCTGGGGAGTAACATTGACAAAGGAGGGGGAACCGATGGTGAAGTCTATTCTAAGATAAATAAAGCCAGATGCACTTTTAATGCCCTTCGACCAATATGGAAATCCTCAGCTATATCCAGAGAGAACAAAATCAGAATCATTAACTCAAATGTAAAGTCAGTCTTGCTGTATGGCTCAGAGATATGGCATGTCTCAAAGAGTATCACCTCCAAACTACAGATATTTGTAAATAGATATCCCCGACGGATCCTCCGTATAAGATGGCCAGATGTAATAACAAATATAGAGCTAAGGAAAAGATGCGGGCAACAGCCAATACAAATGGAAATTAAGGTAAGAAAGTGGGGATGGATAGGACATACACTCAGAAGAGAACAATCAAGCATAGCCAGAGGTGCCCTTGACTGGAACCCACAGGGAAAAGAAGAGTGGAGAGGCCAAGGAGAACTTGGAGAAGAACAGCGGAAGAGGAGTCTAAGGAAATTGGAATGACTTTGGCAAAGCTGAAAAAGACAGCCATAATAGAAATCAATCTGGAGAGCAACTATTTCAGCCTTATGTTTCACGAGGAATGGAAAGGAATGATGATGTCAGCTGTTTCATTGCCGCGTACCGCTGCATGACCAGGATAGTAGATCTACACCAGTTCCTGAAGATTTGAGGCTTCTATGGAGGTTTTCCATTCATGCCAGAGCTATCCACTTTGGACCTTCCGAAGCATGGATTGTGAGTCTGATATAATAACTGCCCTTGTTAACTCTTTGACTCCAGACCAATGTTCTGGGTGTTGCAAAATTCAACGGGCCGGGCCAGCGCAACACTCAGAGCGTTGATTTTAGTTTATCATGAATAAACCCCAAAAATCGTCCGTTTAATGACTTCCGCTACTTTTTAAACAACTAATTTGACTGTAGTTAAACAGCACATGTGCGTGTTTTGATGTTATAATCACAATTTGTGTGACGATTCGCATGTTTGCGTTTTTCGCAGTTATTGCTAGAGAAATATGTCACGTTATGTTATATTTACATTTTCTAAGTCTCCTAAGCAAATAATTGTGTCAAACTACTTTGAAACATTGCTGAGATTGATGATGATTGTTTGGTAGTCACAGTTTGTTGTCAAAATACGGAATCGGTGCAGAAAAGCTAGACACATTAGATTTAGTTGATGAGTGGGCATAGTCATAATCTGGCTGATCAAAAAGCAACAAAACTAGACCTACCATAACATGTAATCACTAGTCCTAGGTAGAAGCTAGGGATACTATTAAAACATTAAACAAGTGTTAAAAAGTTTTTATATGACGTTATTCTTATTTATTTGTTTGAAAATTACGTAATGCACGATTGCATAATTTATTATTTTCTTACAAGGGACCACAGTAAAAACTGGTGTGAATAACACTAAATGTACTAATTGTGGCCATAAGCAATGTTTTTTTTACTTTGTATATGGATTAACTTGATGTTTGAAGACTAAAAAGAAAGTTTTATTGTCTACAACAGTAATTTGTCTTTGGTAAGATCGTATTCTACAGTTAACTTTTTAGTGTTTTTCAATTTTACATGCAAAATGTTTTAAGTATACCGAACATCTTCTTCTTCCGTCCTTAGCCACCGACCGTCAAAGCAGTCAGTGGCCATTACGCCTAGTGGCGTCTTAGGGCAACAGCAGATAGGTTTTCTTTGTCATTGTTTCCCATCACGCCTATTGGCGTCTTTAGGGCAACGGCAAATCAATCCATTTGCTGTTGTTTCCGTAATCGAAGTGACTGGCAAACGGGTGATCAGCCCGTTGGTATACCGAACATACTTGTGTTAATACTACCAAAGGCGTTATATATTACAATTCTCTATTCATTTCCCTACAGTTTGGTGTATAATAAGTACATGTTCACAAAAAAGATTAACATAAAATTTACACTAAAAGACAGTACACTTCACCGTTAGAATTCTTCAACAATAATTATGGCACAGGGTGGAAAATAATTTTGGTGTCAAAGAGTTAATAGAGTCTCAGACACCCACCTAAAGGCTGCCTCTACCTCCATTCTCATGCCGGAAGTTGTTGTCATGTAAGCCCCACTATGTTCAGCGATGATTCTGTCCTTTCAACTAGCAGAGAAGCCTCACCCTGATTTCTCACCACGGATTACAGACCCATCAGTGTACACAATGGCATCAGTATTCCCTAGCATGATCATTTATCAGTTGGTCAATTTCCATTTCCGCTTTCCCATTGGCCTAAGTTCTGCACTCTCTACCAAGGCTGATGATGGCTTGGTAATTAGTCCAGTTCTCACCTGACTTACTGCACTCCTCCCCTTTGAATATATTTTAAACTGTGGTCACCTGATCCTTGCCTCTGCCTGTACCATCCATGACATCCCCAGATTTATTCTCCTTCCTTAACATCAGCTATGTTTCCCTGCAAGGGGTGCCTTTTGTCTGTGGTTACTCGCATATAGGCTTTTGACTGAGCCATTGCATATCTACGAGGGCTATTCCAAAATCAACCTCCGATTGGCTGGTAAAAATTTAAAAAAAAATTGACAATAACATCTAAATACATACAAAAGTTACATACATCACTGCTTTACTTTTCCACATAGTCACCACCCAAATTCAGGCACTTGTACCGTGGCACGAGTTTTTGTAACCCCTGGTCAAGGAACGGTGCCGCCAGGGTACTTAGCCAGTTGCTGACTCCATCCATGAGCTCCTCGGCGGTGTCGAAGCGCCGGGTAGCCAGCCAGACCTTCATCTTGCCGAAGAGATGATAATCGCTATTGTGGTCCCTGGTGTCATGAATTCCGTCAACAAAAGTCGATCCAAAACAAAAGGCGCGGAATGCTCACCAGTGGCGTCATTATCCTGCACGACAAGACTACACGCATTCCTTCATTTTGAATGCATTCCAATCATTCACACTGATTTTGACGGCGAGTATTCCAAGACTATTGTTTTTAGGGCTGCCAGACCTCTGGTGCACTTCCGTATTAGATCAACATGGTGCTTGTATGATAACCCACAATTGAATGTTATTCCAAGGTATTTCAGCTTCACTTGCCTTTCAATTTTCTGCCCACTGAAATGTCTGAAAGATCTGCTTTCAATATGGAGTTGTTCAAGGAGCACCATAGCACACAGGTTTTGTTAGGATTGACCTAGGAGCAGGTGTCCTCACACTATTTAACCACCTCATGATGTGCACCGTTTATGCTATAGACCATTTCCTGTCGGTCAGAACCAGTCCTGTAAACAAGTATGTCACCAGCAAAAGTCAATGTTCGTCCCAGCCCAGTTAACTGAATGGTGGCTATTTTAGCTGTGTAGATGTTAAACAGCACCGGTGGTAGTGGAGAACCCTGGGGTAGCCCGGGGCCAGTGTGCATTGATTCTGATGTCCATGTTCCCAAGTGAAATTACAACTGGTCTCTCAGTTAAGGCAGCTGCTATCCATCTTGTTAGCCAAGGGTTAACATCACAAGCCATTACGCAGTTCATTAACGTTTCAAAGTTCACACTGTTATAAGCATCCTCTAGGTCAAGTGCTACAGCAACCATTTCTCGTTTACCCTGGAATCCCTCGTACACATCATACGCAAATGTTCCAGCGCTTCCCCATGTTGCTTTTAGAGGCCTATAGCTGCCCAGGGTATTAGGAAGGATGTGTGTACGTTCATGGTGGCTCATTTCTTGTCTCGCAACTATCGTTACGTAATTTATCATGGACATTCTGCAGTGTGATGATTCGATAGCAGCTGAGCAGTGTGGGATCTTTACCAGGTATAGGAAGAGGCTGCAGGTAACTACGTAGCCAGTCTTCCGGCACCTCAGCCTTCTGTATGCTGATGTTGAAATCCCTGACCACATTCATAATTCCTGCATCGTCCAGCTGTTTAATGTGTTGATACTGGACACCATCAGGGCCTGGGGCGGTGTTTCTAACGTGTGCATAACGTCTTCTTCATAAATGAAGTTGAAATATAACTCACATCTTTTGTCATTCTCAAAACCATGGTCCTTAATTGTTAGATGAGCAGCTTTGTCGCCTTTATCTGTTTGGGATATCGATCGAATAATGCTCGTCCCTTAGCTTTAGGCTTATTCCTGTTGAGCTTTTAATGTTTGGGATGGGTTGTCTTGTATTTTTCTTATTCATTCTTCTGTGTAAGGACCAGAATTTATGTACTTATTTTCCATGCCCACATTTCTCAAGAAGGCCTCCCATACTGTATCCTTGGCCTCCTTCGCCAAACTTTTAAATCTATTGATGGCTTGCTTTTTTAATTCCTCCTTCTCTTTGACCAGTACATCATTCCTCATTTATCTCTTTTGTGCTTCCGCCATTCATTGGCTGCTCTTTGCTGTTCAATCCATGCTCTCTCCACTGTCTCATTTGACCAAGGTGGTTGGAAGAAAGGTGTTCTAGCTGTCCGTTTTCTGCCATTTTGACGCAGTGTAGGTATGTGGTTATGATCTTGAAGGCTTGTAGGATATTTGAAGGCTTGTTTCGGTTTCTAGTGGTCCTCCCTTTTGCAATGAGGACAACGCAGGGTAGGTGATCACTGTCCATTCATAGAAATAAGAACGATGAAATGGGAAAATTGTTTACTTAAAGAATTGTGTTTAAACATTATTTTATTGTAATATTTTGATTGTAATCCACAGACTTATTGACAAGAAGCTGCAAAATCTGGACACCTGATCATAAGCCAGCCTGTGCACAAATAACAAAGTGTTTTTTGTGTTATGTTATTTAAATATTTTGTATGTCTATGAACTAATTTTAATTTTTTTTTGCTTGAATAATTCTAGTTAATAATTATTTATGCAAAATAAACATTACTGTTAGAAGTTCAATGTTTCTTCTTAGTTTTGATTTATCTGTTATGTACAGTCGTTCTGTTCTTAAATCTTGATTGAAACCGTAACTCTAGTCTCATGTGATGATCACTGAACAGGAATAGTGCTAATTCAGCTGAGGTGACCAGTGGGACTAATAACAATTTTTTTTTATTATGGCGTTATCCAAGAAAAAGAATATTCTTTAGGGATGTTTCAGTTCAGATGAGATGAGATGATGCTGGTGATGGATGGCACAGTGAGGAACCCTGTTAACAACATTACAAGGCAGTCCTTACTCTGGAACCCCCAGTGTAAGAGAGGTACAGAGAGACCCAAAAAACATAAGGAGAAGAGAACTGGGAATAGAAATGAATGAGATAAAGACGACGACATGGTGAACAGACTGTACATGACAGGACTTGGCATGTATTTGTTGGAGGCATATGCTGACTGGGGGCACTGAAGGACAATGTTCTCATGCTGTAGATGTTTGTTTTACATGATGAGTTTTCCAGCTTTATGCTAGTCACCTTTTATGATACCTGGACATGGGCAACTTTGACACAGGCTTCCTGCAAGGGGGCCAGCTATAGCAGTGGCTGGTGCTCTGTTAGCAGCAAAATAGAAAATGAATAGATGCTCCCACACTTCTGTCTAGTTGACAAACATGGACAACTTCACAAAATATATGGTAGCTTTGTATCTCTGGAAACATGGTCAATGATAGGAAATGAATAGATGCTCCCACACTTCTGTCTAGTTGACAAACATGGACAACTTCACAAAATATATGGAAGTAGAGGGGAACTGCGGTAAGACGTGGAGTACAATGGATGGGTTTGAAAAAAATCGCTCCGTTCTTAGTAAGGGCCTAAAATTTGTTCCTCTCCGTCCGACCCTAGACTAATACAATCTCCTCCAGGATGTTCATCGGTTTCACCGTCGCATGAGGCTGAAGCTCCATTTTAGAGAGGAAGACAGCACTCCGCAGTCTCAGGCTGAATCCGACATCTTTGCACGCTTTTCTGACTCTACAAACCTCCGTTTACACCTAAGCCTGGGGCCTCTCATGCCCTGGACCTGTATATCAAGAACACCATCCATGACATTCAGCAGCTCTGGCAGAAGGACTTGTACCTAAGTGAAGGTAACAACCAGTTGACCAATGGCTCTTTTTACAGGCCCAGGACCAGCGATGCGACTGTCTCTAACAATCGCATTGTACACAACACTATTAAACAGCTCATCACTAGTAATGATCTTCTTTCCGAAGCATCTCATCTTAGGATTCATGACAGCTCTTTGGGCAAGCCTGTATTTTACATGCTCCCCAAAATTCATAAGATCGAAAACCCTGGAAGACCTATTGTCTCAGCCTGTTCTTGTCCTACTGAACACATTTCTGACTTCCTCGATAGCATTTTCCAGCCTATCGTTGAGAATCTTCCCTCCTTTATCAAAGACACCAATCACGCTCTTACAACTTTCTCCTCTATCTGACTCCCAGCAGTCCGCTCCTACCGTCTTTTCTTGCTAGACGTCTGTTCTCTGTATACCTCTATTCCCCACTCTGATGGTCTCCGAGCTCTTCGGTTTTTTTCTGGACCAGCGCACTTGCCCTTCTATATCCACTGACACTCTTCTCCGTCTTGCTGAACTGGTCCTTCAACTGAATTCCTTTGAATTCAATGGTCAGTTTTTTGACCAAATTAGTGGTGTTGCCATGGGAATGAAGATGGGTCCCAGCTATGCCTGTCTATTCATGGGCCACTTGGAGCATCAGATATGGCAACAATACTCCGGTCCTTTCCCCGGGTTTTACCGCAGATATATCGATGATGGCATAGGTCTCACAGATATGTCTGAGACTGATTTACACCGCTTCATCGACTTTGTCAACCACTTTCACCCCACCATCAAGTTCACCTCCCTCGTCTCCACAGTATCTGTCAACTTCCTTGACATTACTATTTCTATCACGCCCTCTGGCCTTAATACCTCAGTATACTACAAGCCGACAGATGCCCACAGCTACCTCCTGTATACCTCTTCTCATCCTCGGGCCTGTCGTGACTCCCTTCCTTTTTCACAACTTCTCCGCCTCCGCCGTTTATGCCAAGACGACGATGACTTCCACGTCCGAGCAAATGAGATGTTGGATTTCTTCCGTAACAGACTTTATCCAGAACATGTTCTCACCTCTGCTCTCCAACGTGTGCTCCCCATCTCTCGTCAGGAGGCCCTCAAACCTCACTATAAATCCACTTCGGATAGAATCAAATTAATCTTGACCCATCACCCTCACAGTACTACTGTCAAACAGATCCTTTTCCGCCACCTCCCTATCCTCCAAGCAGAGCCGGTGACCCAAGAAGTATTCAGTGAAGCACCTTTGGTGGCATATAGACGCGACAAGAACTTGAAGGATCTTCTTGTTCACAGCCGTCTCCCAAAGGAGAATGCCACTCACTTTGGCACACTACCCTGTGGTCGGACACGATGCAACACGTGCAAGTATGTCATCTCAACCCAGAAGGTGTCCTTTCCTAAGGCTACGTACACCATCACTAGTAGCTTCACGTGTGAATCGCGCAATGTCATTTATACGATCATATGTAAACGTTGCTGCAAAACCTATATTGGCCAAACAGGCAAACGACTTGGGGACAGATTCAGCCAGCACTTAAATGACATCGCTCAGCAAAAGTCCACACCAGTTGCCATACACTTTAATGGTCCTGACCACCATGGTTCCATCGACATCCAGGTCACAGCGATCCGATCCTGCTCCTTTGACACTGCCAGCCGAGAACAGCTTGAGAACCGTCTTATCCACCGCATGGGGTGTCTAAAACCAGCCGGTCTCAACACTTTCCACACCTTTGTCTGAGGTCACCCTTTCCTCTTGCTCTATTTTGACTCTTTCCACTCTTATCCTATTTTTATGCCATCCTCCATTATATGTATGAATATACACTGTTTCTAATTTGTCTTGATTTTTTATTTCATATTTATTTATCTCCCACTCATTCTGTCCTCTTCTATTTCTAGTCCCCACTTTTATTACGTTTGGGTAGTTTATTGTTCGGTTTCGTTTTTTAGTTTCTTAGTATGTATTGTGTACATCCAGCGGCAGAAGTCACTTCTTGTTCAGCCACGCGCCCATCAGGTGGACAGCGAATATTGATAGGATTTCGATGTCTTGCCTTCAGGGAAGTACCTAGTTCTTATGTGTCCTATCTAGCCTTCACTTTCTTTCCTTTCCTGACGAAGGCCTTGTGGCCGTAACGTAGACTATTTTGTCTCTTGTCCTCGTAAGACGAATCACCTTTTTTCGATTTTTTTTCAAACCCATCCACAAAATATATGGTAGCTTTGTATCTCTGGAAACATGGTCAATGATAGGAAATTAATAGATGCTCCCACACTTCTGTCTAGTTGACAAACATGGACAACTTCACAAAATATATGGTAGCTTTGTATCTCTGGAAACATGGTCAATGATAGGAAATGAATAGATGCTCCCACACATCTGTCTAGTTGACAAACATGGACAACTTCACAAAATATATGGTAGCTTTGTATCTCTGGAAACATGGTCAATGACAGGAAATGAATAGATGCTCCCACGCTTCTGTCTAGTAGACAAACATGGACAACTTCACAAAATATATAGTAGCTTTATATCTCTGGAAACATGGTCAATGATAGGAAATGAATAGATGCTCCCACACTTCTGTCTAGTTGACAAACAGAAACGTGGTCAATGATAGGAAATGAATAGATGCTCCCACACTTCTGTCTAGTTGACAAACAGAAACGTGGTCAATGATAGGAAATGAATAGATGCTCCCACACTTCTGTCTAGTAGACAAACAAGGACAACTTTGGTTTGGTTTTTAAGGACCATCTTCATTGCATATGAATAATTCCATCACTGCTCCACTCTCCTCCCTTAGATCACACAAGGAGGATTTCAGCACAGTGCATGAACTCAGTTGCACTGGCGAGGATGCCAATGTGTGTATACAGGAATATAGTTATGGTGGGTAGGTTTTCCTAATTTTGTAAATTCTGCCAGGGCAGCAGTCTGTTTGGCCTCCTCTTTATGACTTCCAACTGCCGAGGGGTTTTTTGTGCGCAACTTGCAAACTGGACATCCTATTTTTTCACCTGTATCCAAGAAGGCTAGGCATCTGATCTCACTACCCATGAGATCAGGGGGGAGTGTGACATCATTAGGAACCAGGGGTTCTGAAAAAAAAAATGTCCATCAATTATACAGAACCGGGATCAAACCCAGTACCTTTAGAATTAGAGGTGGACACCATACCTCTTAGCCACTGAAACCCCCCCCCCCCGACAACTTCACAATAAAAATATGGTAGCTTTACATCTCCAGAAACATGATCAATGATAGGAAATTCTAAAGCTTGAAGGTCTATATTAGAGAAAAGTTAACAGTGAGTTTAGATCAGATACAATGTTTCTGTTCGTAAAAGTTAAACAAAATGTTCTTCAAGATTCTCCATATCTGACCAGAACAGAGGTACACCCTGACAACTGTCGGTACATCTCTTAATGTTTCCCCCCTTAAATGCTACTTATGGAGCATGGGGACATTGACTGCAACATTCTCCACCCTAGGGACGCCTGCACTCATGTGCTTTTACAGTGACAATGTCTGTAGCACTTAGTTATACATGGTGGGGTCGCCCCACAGAGCTTTTTGTGTTTCCTTAACACTTCATCAGTGTCAACATCTTCCCAGTCTGCCTTTACATTTTATACACATTATAGTGTTAAACAAAGTATTATGCATCCTAGATATTTTACTTTCCTGCCTTACCTTCATTATGTATGTTTTAATTCATATTTTGTCAATGTTTATTTTATCTGTATACTTGTTTCCATGAGATGTGACCTATTTCATAATGTATGTGAATAGATGTGAACATATGTCATGTTGTTAAAGATATTTTTGGAACTCCTGCACCCTTCTTTACGTCTGCTTCATACATCATCACCACCCTTCAGCTCCCCAGGAGCATAGGCCTTCAAGAAACTTATGTCAAGGCTTCCCGTCCTGTGCCATCAACTCAAGGTCTTTCCATGTGTTCTTCATGCCCTTCCTGTGTGTCTCCAGTTCTCTTCTCCTTATGTTCCTTGGTCACACTCTACCTCTCTTACCCTGTTGATTCCAGAACAAGGATTGTCTTGTAATGCTATCAACAGGTTTCCTCAATGTGTGTCCTATCCATCTCCACCGCTTTCTTCTCATCTCTTGCTCCACTGGTACTTGTCTGGTTCTTGTCATCAATTCCACATTACTGATCTTGTCATCAGTTCCACATTACTGATCTTGTCATCAGTTCCACATTACTGATCTTGTCATACCACTTCAATTCTTCTATTCAACATAAGCACCCATTTATGAAAGTCTGAAGCTTTGTGTTGTTCCCCATGTTACAAGAGAACAACAAACACAACTAAAAAGGTACAGACTTTCATGTTTGACACAGACAATCTCCCATGTCACAGTATGTTTACAGCTGCTGTGACATTATGCTCTGTCAGGGGCATCATTTTTGGTCACGCGCAGTCAACGATGTGTATTCACTGTGTGAATACTGTCACCGGGCGACCTACTACTATGACTATAGCATAATTCGTGCTAATTGTTAGGAAGAATAGTCACGAGGTTTTATGGAAATAGATTTAAGATAGGCGAGTATCAGATTGAAACTAGAACTAAGTAAATCGGAATAGCCGAAATACTTCCATCGGGAGACCAATAAAATAAATAGGGAAATATTAAGCCGCCCAACCAAAAGGCTGGAAAAGCCCGCACTATTTTTTTGGGAAGGCAAACTTTGGGATGATAAGGCAGTTGATCTCAGAATGCCGGTGTGTACATATGTACAACCGGAGATCTTGAAGTTTTCAAGACATCGATCGACTCGATAAAGATAATATTACTTAAATGTGTGGGAATTCTGTTGCTGTAAGTAGAACTTCAAGTGACTTATTTAATAGTGCAGAAATATACAGTAGTTATAAAAGGCCACGAGATTCAGAGCTTAAAACACGGTGTTATTATTTTTGGCCTGCTCACAACACGCAGTCACGATAATGAAGGGTAACCGCATGAGTGAGAAGGTCGCAGTACTTTTCACGTGCCGTGCGATTCATGGTATCAGATTAACAACCCCAGGAGTCAACTGAATAACTTAATCATTCGTTCAGGGTGATTGGAGATTTTTGAATATTAATATGGAAGATGAGATTGTGAATATTGTTATGGAAAAGGCATTTTTAAGTTTTCACGCACAAGAAGATATAATAAGAACGGACATATGATAGACAGGCTAGGAATGCCTCATTTGAATAGATAGCAAGTAGAAGGTAACCAGTGAACGACTAGCACAAGGATACATTGTTATGTGGATTGGTGTGAAGAAAAATGTATACATTTGACTTTGTTTACTATGCATTGGTAGAATTACCTAAATAAAATTATTGTTTTGGATCTGGAGAGTTTACTCTATTATCTCTCGTTGATGAAGTCTTACAGTAAAGATATATGAAGAAATACATGCAAATCATTGTCACGCCACATATAACAACACAGAGGAAGTTTGGAATGGACTAGGTCACAGATATCAACAAGAATAAATACCTCTGGCAGTATACCAGTATTCCTGACTTGGATGATATAACAAACATCTACACTATACTAATCACCTCCCCACGGTCACAATACCAGGTCACGTGATCACAAGGGACTGCGGGAAGCAGGACACATTGTGCACACCATATTGTTTTCTTCAGCCAGTGTGTTATGACCGTAAATTTGGCCATCAGCGGGACAGAGTAATTCGCCATTTAGTTTATGGTTAGGCCTTCGTTTTTTGTAAAGGACTGATGATGTCTATCATGCTACAGTGGCGACCTATGCTAGGTTTTCTTTGTATCTCATACTCTGTGAGTACTGACTTGACACCATGCTCGATGCGGTGAGATGTGGTTATTTTTGGCCATGTGGCTTGATTTATATTTTGCCTGTGTTCAGGTATATTTTTGATTGTAGCAGCCATTGTAAAGTTCACTCATGCCGTTTTATGGCCATGTTAAGCTGTATTAATGAAAGGAATAGAAACTAGTTGAATTGTTCGTGTTATCTGTGTGTGTTCCTATAGATCATATGAGTCCAAGTCTCTGTACTTCTCTGTAAATCCACTATGGTAAAATCTAATTGTGGTTGTTGTTTAACCTTTTTCGTACCATGTCATCTCATTGTTACGTGTCCAGTTTATGATAAACTTTTGACTTGTTCCACTATCTCTCCATTTATGTTTTATTATTGTGGCTGGTTTCTTGTTTGTTTTGATAATTATTATAGTTTCTTCAAGAAGAGATAATTATTATAGTTTCTTCAAGAAGAGATAATTATTATAGTTTCTTCAAGAAGAGATAATTATTATAGTTTCTTCAAGAAGAGATAATTATTATAGTTTCTTCAAGAAGAGATAATTATTATAGTTTCTTCAAGAAGAGATAATTATTATAGATCCTTCAAGAAGAGATAATTATTATAGTTTCTTCAAGAAGAGATACTGGAGTCTCGATCAAACATCTTTTTTTTTTTATTGTAAACAATTTACAAATCATCATCATCATTACTACCCTTCAGTCCCATGTGGAGCATAGGCCTTCGTTAAGCTCATGCTAAGTCTTCCTGTCCTGACATTTCAAAGTGGCTGCTGGCCATATGCCCATTCTTCCTAAATTGCCTTCTGCAACATGCTTGGCAGGGTCCAGTTTTATTAATCTATGATCCCCTTTCAAGCCCCAGTAACACACAGGGGAATATACATACATAACACTTAAATGAATAAAATAAACAAGAACTGTAATACATCAGAGATCCCAGCTGGAAATAAATTACAACTACTTGTGGATTTATTCATACTGGAGCAGTCTAGGAATATCGTACATACAAAAATATATTCAAATTCTACAACTTAAATAAAAACTCTTGAGAGCATTCATATGAGCCAAGACTGCACTTCAAATAGGATACTGGTTGCAAATCCCACAACAACAAAATGATAACCTGCAAATTATTTCATGCTAATTTTAAATTTATTTGCCCATGGAATGTTTCCATTTTTTGGAGTGCTCCAGGATTCATGACTAGAAACCGGCTGACCGGGTTAGCACCCCGTAAGCTGTATTCAATTGCTATAGAACCCAAAAACGATAGATGCCCCCAGGATTCACCGAAAGGGGGGGAGAATGATGAATCCACAGGCGCCTCATTGGAATCGACCAGACCCGTTACACGGACTTCGAGCTCTGAACAACGGCTGGAGTTTCCATGTGCCTGTGGTAGGGAATTCTCTACTCAGAGAGGAATGAAAATCCACAGAACGAAAAAGGGGTGTGGGAGGTCATCAGGGGGAGATCAACAGCGCTCTGTCTCGACGGATAAGACGTTAGAAGAACGCAGCCAGGAGTCAATCCACAGTGCTGAGTACATTCAAGTTGATCTGCCTGATGATGATCTCACACACTTCTTGGACGGGAAGAGAGATGCAATCAAGTTTCCACCCGCCAGTGCAAAAGGGCTTTGGGAACAGCTGGACGAAGCCTTGGCAAAAGAGTTGGATAACAACCTGAAGCAGATAACTTTGGAAAAGAAGCTGGAAATCTTCGGTGACATAATATATCTGCACTGTCGCAAAGTGTTCGGAGTGAGGGAGGCAAGGGAAAGTAACCCACCACGAAAAAGCAGAAGACAAATTAAAATAGAAGAAATCAGAAAACAGAAGAAGCATGCCCGAAAACTGTTCAAAAACGCAGTTGCCGCAGAGAAGGAAGGGTTACGACAGGTTTGGGAGCACCTGAAAGGCCAACATAATGCCCTTTGTAGAGCAGAAAGGTTGTGCAGGAAGAAAAGGAAGACTCGAATGGATAGGGAAAGATTCTTCAGGGAGCCCTTCAAGTTTGCCAAAGAACTGTTTGAGCAGCCACGGTCGGGTACGCTAAACATCAGGAAAGAAGACCTGGAAGAACACCTTGGAATGACATATTCAGATGGTCGCAAAGATGAGCCGCTCAGCAGCATGGCAGGCCTTAAATGGCCGAGTAAGCCAGGAGCTGAATTTAACACCAAGCCCCCAACTGTGCAAGAGGTAGAAAGCATTGTCCAGAAAGCTCGATGCAAGTCAGCTCCAGGTCCTAATGGTGTTCCATATGTGGTGTATAAGAGATGCCCTGAGGTGCTCAAACGACTGCTTCGTTTACTGAAGAGTGCGAGGAAAACCCAGCTTGTAAGCAAGGAATGGAGAAAGGCGAACGGAGTCTACATCCCGAAGGAGCAAAATTCCACAGACATCAGTCAGTTCAGGCCAATCTCACTACTCAATGTGGAAGGGAAGATATTCTTCTCAGTGATGGCGGAAAGACTCACTACATACCTCCTGGCAAATGGGTACATTGACACTACCATTCAGAAAGGAGGTATCCCAGGTACACCAGGATGTCTAGAGCATGCCACAATGATATGGGTAGCAATCCAAAAGGCAAAGTCTGACAGAACAAACCTCCATGTAATCTGGTTGGATTTAGCGAATGCTTATGGATCCGTTCCACACCAGATGTTGTGGCAGGCCCTAGAAATGTATCATGTTCCACAAGAGATTGCAGCAATGCTGAAGCTGTATTTCGCAGGGTTTGCTGTCAGATTTTCAACCAGAGAGTACACAACGAAGTGGATTGGCCTTGAAGTTGGAATTGCGATGGGATGTACCATCTCTCCGATACTATTCGTGATGGCTATGCAGGTAATCCTCAATGCGGCTGAAGGAATGGCTATAGGTCCAAAGCTCGGTGGAATGTGTCTCATGCCACCGCTCAAAGCATTCATGGATGACACAACAATTCTGACATCAGATGAACATCAGGCCCGGAGGATGTTAGCACGCCTGGATGAACTAGTCAGCTGGTGCAGAATGAGCTTCAAACCCAAGAAGTCGAGAAGCCTATCAGTCAGGAAAGGGAAGATAGCAGAGGTCATATTCACGGTTTCCAACCAAAGAATCCCTACTGTCATTGAGGAACCTGTTAAAAGTCTTGGCAGGGTGTACGATGCCTCATTAAAAGACTCAAAGGCAGTGCAACAGACAATAGAAAATGGCAGACAGAGGGCTACAGATCATAGACCAAAGCAGACTCCTGGGGAAGTTCAAACTGTGGTGCCTCCAGTTCATGTTGATACCAAAGTTGCTGTGGCCACTGCTTATATATGAAATAAGCACAAGTACAGTGGAAGCCATAGAGCAGAAGGTCAACAAGTTCATGAGAAAATGGCTAGGAGTACCACCAGGTCTGTCAGATGTAGCACTGTACTGCAAAAAGTCAAAACTTCTGCTTCCTTTCAAGTCAGTTGTTGAAGAGTACAAAGTTGGAAAGGCAAGGCTTGCAATGATGCTACGCGAGTCAGCTGATGACGTGGTTAAGTCCATTCAGCCCACACTGAAAACGGGAAGGAAGTGGAAAGTGGAAGAAGCTGTTGATGCTGCCCAAGAGTCACTCAAACTGAGGGAGGTAATCGGATACACACAAACGAATAGACGGGGATTTGGTCATGGAGACATCCGCTGGTGGTCCAAGGCATCAAGCAGGGAGCGCAGAGACATGGTAGTTCAGGAGATACGAGAAGCTGAGAATGATAAGAGGTTGCAAAAAGCAGTGCAGCAGGTCCAACAAGGCCAATGGACTACATGGGAAGGAGCCCTGCAGAGGTCCTTGACATGGAATGATATATGGCATATGGCACCTCTTAGGCTCAGCTTCGTTGTCAGATCACTGTATGACCTGCTGCCATCGGCCACCAACCTTGTGAAATGGGGAAAGTCGGATGATGAGCAGTGCCCCCTGTGCCAGGGGAGGCAGACACTTGAACACGTGCTCTCAGCGTGTAAGGTGTCATTAGGGCAAGGGCGATACACTTGGCGCCATAACAAAGTGCTAAATGAGCTTGCTGCGACAATAGATCTGGCAAGAATGAAGGCGAATAGCAAAGTCCGGCCAGACACCGCAAACACATACTTTCTGAGGGCAGGAAAGTCAGCACACCCCAAACCGAATAAACCTGGTAGCAGTTTACCATCTCTTCTTGATTGTGCAAATGATTGGGAGATGGCGGTAGACCTACCTGGACGAGGGGCATATCCAGAGAGTATCCGAAAATCGTGGAGACGGCCGGATATAGTGCTTCATTCTGCAGCAACGCTTCAGGTCATACTGATTGAACTGACCGTGCCATTTGAATCCAGATTAGATGAGCAACATTCGTTCAAAGCGGCCAAGTATAGTGATCTGGCCGCGGATCTGAGACACGATGGGTTCACTGCAAGGGTCATGGCTGTTGAAGTGGGTGCAAGAGGGCTTGTGGCTGCATCAGTGTATGATCTATTGAAACTGTTGGGGCTGAGGGGACAGTCGAGAACAAGGGCCCTGAAGAGGCTTAGTGAAACTGCCGAAAAGGCATCAGGCTGGCTGTGGAACAACCGCAATGGGGAATGGAGATCGTAACAATAAACACTGCGGTACAGAAAACACCAGGAATTTTTCTAAGTCCACAATACGCTGAGGTTTGTGGTGGACTAGTGAACGGGCTGCGACTCAGGGGCGACAAGCGGTGTATACTATAAGGGGTGTCAGTATCAAAAGTCCAGTGGGGAACGCGCAGTGGCGACTCGTTGACTTCGCGCTGGTGTCTCAGTGTGTGCGACGGAACGAACGGAATAATTTGTCTTCTCTTTGTTACTTTCACAATTGCCTCCACGGCTGGCGGAGTTGTGGAATTTAAAGTTGCTACCATAAGTGAAATGGGTTCATTTTTGATGCAAGACAACAGGAAGCTGAGACGCTTGGGAGTCATGACCCAAGTGGGCCCGCCCCCCTTAGAGTGTAAAGGAGTATATAGGGCCGAAACACTTGTCGGACGGGGGGACTTCTTCTGATGATCAGATTGCTTCCTGTTGTATCGCTCTGTAAAGAGTTTCCTATCATCATACTTATCTGGAGTGTTAATATGTGTTCCATACAGATGTCCATGAAAATGTTCCAAAATAAATCATTTATCCATCAGATTAACATTACATGTAGGCTGCTTCAGAGCTAAATAAAGTTTCATTGATAATCTGGCACAGTGTAAACTTAAACTTACCTACTACATTTGATTAATCTCTCTCATTGACAAAATTTATATTTACATTACTGGCAGCCATCTTTTCAATATTTTGGTAACACAAACTGATACACTTGTATGATGAACATTACATCTACAGTGTGCTACATGATAGATTGGCAATGCTAATAATCATATCAAAACAGATTTGGTCAAGTGCCATCTCCACACTACAGACTGCCTGCAGCAGAGCTCCAACATGATCTCATTATTTGTCTCTTGCTTGACTACTTTACATTCGTCATCACTGTCTCCCGCTTCTTTCTTAGCCTTCAATTTGTCCTTCGACCAGTAGCTGTTACTGTCAGCGTTTCAAGTGACTGGTGTACAAGGCTACATCTTCTTAGCCACATCTTCAATAAAGGATGCAAGTGTGACATCTCTGTGCGACAAACCTCCAACATCATGTGAGCTCAGGGTTATCTTGACCTGAAATATTGTAGCAGACAATAGGAATTGTTCAGCCCATTAAAAAAAAAACAATATTTTCACACAAGACTTTCGTGGTACAAATTAAGGCCAACTACAGGTCTATAGCCTTTTAAAGGTAAAGGATCTCATTACATGCCTATTAGGCATATTTTCTTGACCATCGGCACACTAGGGGTGATGTGGTCAGCATCATGCCAGCCGCCTTAACCTTCCCAGAGTTGCTCTGGTACCCAATTCATGAGGCTGGGTTGTCCCCGGAGCCGTTTGCGGTCTAAAACAAATAATCCCACCTCAACTGTGGATTGAACCATGGACCACCGAGCTAGGAAGCCAGTGCGCAAGCGACCAATAACGTCATCACTTTCAAACACCAATATAAAAGAAAGGAACGCAACAATTGGGCTACCCTTTGAACGATTTGGGCAACATTTGAAAATTGAAAGCATACGGTTTCCAAAACAAAGCTGCTCCCGAGGATTTCGAATAATGGGTTACAGACCTGTACAAAATATGTCTCTGTTAATCAATCTAAGCACATAAATATTTCTGTTAATCAATCTAAACACACAAATATATCTCTGTTAATCAATCTAAGCACATAAATATTTCTGTTAATCAATCTAAACACACAAATATTTCTCTGTTAATCAATCTAAACACACAAATATTTCCCTGTCAATCAATCTAAACTTACTAATATTGCTCTGTTAATCAAACACAAAAATATTGCTCTGTTAATCAATCTAAACACACAAATATATCTCTGTTAATCAATCTAAATACACAAAATGTCTCTTTCTACCCTTACTACAGACATCACATGACAGGAAGTTATGGTATAAATTTGTTAAGAGCCTCCACTCCTCACAGAACAACTTAATGACAATGATAAATTATTTTGTTGGCCAGATGCCCTGTATGCAGCATAAATCTTCAAGCCAAACTTTCCTCTTCTGTTGCTGTTTGTTTAATATCTTCCACATCTTCTTTATCCTGTTAGCTTCTCAATGTTTTTATGTCTGCTTAAAGTGCTCTTAACCTGGGCATTTCAGAATAAGGATTTCCTTGTAGGTTTCCTCAGTATGTGTCCCCCATCCAATACCAGCATCTTGTGTTCTGCTGGAATGTCCAATTCTTGTCACTAGTTCCACATTAGTCATCTTGTCCTCCCATATCAGCCCTTCTGTTCTACACAAGCAGCTGCTAATGAAAGCCTGTAACTTCTTGACGGTCAATTTAGTTCTCCATGTTTCACAACCACCCAATAGGACTGCCTTGATGTTGAAGATTCATATTTTTGTATTGGACTTGACAATTGTATATTTTATAGGCTTCATCTTTACTTTAGTTACCACAGAAGATGGTGGTCTGATACTACCTTTACATTCTACAATATATCTTGTGCAAACATTTTGCTTATCTAGCTGGATCTCTATCACCTTGTTGTATACATTCTGTCATTTAGTAACAAGACATCTGTAGCCACCATATATAGCCAATGTCTTCATCCAAAAACATGACTTATCTGTCAACATCTTTGTCTCCTTGTTGTACACATTAAACCACTCAGATCACTATTACCTTGTTGTACACATTAAACCACTCATTAAACCACAACAGATTGGGAGTCCACCTATTCAACAAGCTAAAGATAGGAACTACTGATGAGTGTGACTGTGGCACTGATAAAATGATTGCTGAACATCTGCTTCAAAGATGCCCAACATATGAGGAACAGAGAAAGCCGATATGGCCATCACCAGTACCATTTCTAGAAAATCTCTACGGAAATAAAAATAGCCTCAAGCTGATCACTGCTTTCTTTGAACATATTCAAAATGACGTCTGAGAGTGTACGAAGAAGAAGTACACATTAAACCACTCAGATCACTATTACCTTTTTGTACACATTACACAACTCAGATCTCCATTACCTTGTTGTACACATTAAACCACTCAGACCTCCATTACCTTATTGTACACATTAAACCACTCAGGATGATGATCCATCTTCTCAGCTTTCAGAGCTACATGTGTCATGAAACCAAAAGCCTGGAGAAGATTTCATACAAAACATTGTAATAAGTAATATATGAACAATAATTCAATCTGGTATTCAATTTATTCTTACCCATGATTTGACTTGAAATCTTGCCAAGCTAAAAGCCATACAACCCTCGAAGTAAAGTCTTTCTTGAGGGTTCTATATCCAGAAATCCACAACCGAATCCATTCTCACAACATAGAATAGGATGGTACTCACAAGCAGATTCTACAGCAGAAGTGCTGTCTTGTAAAATGATTTCTTAAGAGGCTGCCACGATTACAAAAGTGTGAACACTGCCCTAAATCTGGGAATTCGCCCACAAGAAGAAAGATGCTCCTGCAGGACTAAAACCGTACATCAGAATTTCGGAAGTATATTGGAGAAAAACATTACCAGTAACCAGTGCGGTTTAAATGATGAACAAGGGACTATGACCAACAAACATGATAATTCTTGTAATATATGCACATTGTAGTATTGTGTAAAAATGTTATTCAGACTGTAAAAGCAAAATATATATATAGTGATTAAAATTCTATTTATGTGCCTTATAACTGAAGTTATTCAATCTATTTGTGATAAATTTTCTAAGGGTATATTCATGGTTTCTGACTCATTATAGTCAGTGGTAGCTAGGTTAACAAGCTGCATTCATATACACATTGATAGACACCCCTAGAGCATAAGATAGATGTAGCAGGAAAAGGACTTACTTCATAGCTTCCTTTCTACAGCTATCACCTGGACCTATGAAGTTCACTCCTTTCAGTACTGTGCCATCCCCTCCTTCAGATTTCCACTATTTATCATCTCGACTCTCTGGAAAACTCCTCCCAATATCCATCTCGCCAAACAATTTAAGGCATTTTCAAAGGTAATATTCACTAATCATGATGTTGGCTTCATGTGCCATCTTCAAACCGTAACCCCCTCCTTCCCCAAATACAATTCAACACAAGTGTACTCATATCTGTAGCTGATTACAGTTCTCTACATACATCAAAATAAAATCTCATGAAACCATCCAATTCTGTAGCTGAATAAAGCTCCTTACACACAATAAAACTTGTCCATGTTTTAATTTCGTTGATTGTGAAAAGGCTTTTGACAGTATACATAGGGAAAGTTTATGGAAAATACTGAGGGCTTATGGAATTCCAAACTGCATGGTGTCAATCATAAAAAGCCTCTATGCCAACTTTACTTGTAGCGTTGGGCCGAGCAACCTAACCTTTGAGGTGAAGACAGGAGTACGACAGGGATGCCCCTTATCAACCACTCTATTTTTAACAGG
Source organism: Oreohelix idahoensis (assembly GCA_024509875.1). Lineage (NCBI taxonomy): Eukaryota > Metazoa > Mollusca > Gastropoda > Stylommatophora > Oreohelicidae > Oreohelix > Oreohelix idahoensis. The sequence continues at coordinate 129,267 of JAMPIV010013054.1, read as the reverse complement.
CATAGACTGGGTGATGTGCCAGACAACAGAGGGCAGTCCAAGAGGAATAAGATGGACTTAATTTTCTACATTGGAAGATCTGGAATATGCAGATGACATTGCACTACTAGCACATTCACATCAACACATCCAGGAAAAAACGGATAAGACTTAATAAGTATAGCCAGCAGGTGGGCTTGAACATCAATCTAAAGAAGACAGAGGTCATGATGCTCAATGTGAGCAACCCTGAGCCCATATCAGTAAGGAATCAGCAACTGGTACAGACATGACACCTTCACATACCTAGGAAGCATAGTAACACCAGACGGCGGAGCAAGCAAAGACATCAACAACAGAATGAACAAAGCAAGAACAGTAAATAAATTAAGGGGCTGCTGTAAAACTGGTAAGGAATATAAGTTTATAAACTAATAAAACGGTATTGAATCAGTTTTACAAATAACAGTTCACATGAGACAAGGGACGTTTCGGGTTTTTTATAGTAAAACCCGAAACGTCCCTTGTCTCATGTGAACTGTTATTTGTAAAACTGATTCAATACCGTTTTATTAGTTTATATCATCACTGTTGTTGTTTACTTTTTCCATCTGCTTGTATCACCCTTTTGTTGTATATTTCTCATCATCGTATAGTTTTGTAGTACCTATATGTAATTTTTGTCTTTGTCACTTGTTTGTGGCTGACGAAGGGTAAAACCCGAAACGTCCCTTGTCTCATGTGAACTGTTATTTGTAAAACTGATTCAATACCGTTTTATTAGTTTATAAACTTATAAAGCAAGAACAGCCTTTTTTAGTCTAAACAACATCTGGAAGTCCTCTCAGTACAGCACAAAATTAAGATTATATTAGAGCTGTGTGCTTTCTGTGCTTCTCTATGGTGCGGAATGCTGGAGAGTTACAGAGAAGGAAATTGTCCTCTTTTCACACAACATGCTTAAGAAAAATTCTCCGAATCTTTTGGCCGAATACAATCACCAACCAAGATCTGCTTACTCGGAGCAAGCAAGAGGACATGCACACCATCATAGCTGGCAGACTCTGTAGCTGGGTTGGCCATGTCCTCAGAAGAGACTCCGATGCCATCACAAGAACAGCTATGCTATGGACCCCTGAAGGAAAACGAAAGAGAGGCCAACCAAAAACAACTTGGCGGAGGACTATGGAGGCTGAGATGCAAAGAATGAACCAGAGTTGGGGCACTGTACGAAGGATGGCCACCGACCGAGCAAAGTGGAATGAATTTGTTGTTGCCCTACAAGACGCCACCAGGCGTGATGGCCACGGACTGCTTTGACGGTCGGCGGCTAAGGATCAAAGAAGAAGAAGAAGACACAATTAAAAAAAAAAAATCACCCAGGTCTTAGCTGATTACAGTTCCTTACATACAACAAATATTCATAAATCACCGACACATGTAGTGAGTAAAGTTCCCTAAACACAATAAAAACATTTTTTTTTTAAATCACCCAGGTCTGTACCTGATTACAGCTACCTACATACATCAAATATCCATAAATCACCCATATATGATCCCTACACACAACAAAAGCATTAAAAAATCACCCAGGTCTGTAGCTGATTACAGCTACTTACATACATCAAATATCCATAAATCACCCATATATGTTCCCTACTCACAACAAAAGCATTCAAAAATCACCCAAGTCTGTAGCTGATTACAACTACCTACATACATCAATAATATTGTTGTTGCCCTACAAGACGCCACTAGGCGTGATGGCCACGGACTGCTTTGACAGTCGGCAGCTAAGGATCAAAGAAAGAAGAGAAGAAGACATACATCAAATATCCAGAAATCACCAACATCAATACCTGGTTAAAATTCTTGAAAGCAAACTCCTTGTAAATAGCATCCCTGCCATCTACGAATGTCCAGCCTGCTTCCTTCAATGGGACCAGTACAGAACTTCTCTCTTCATCTGATAGCTTTGCCCTCTTCGAAGCCTAGGTTTTTAAATCAGAACTCGTAAGTCTCACAAACACAAAAATCTCACAAATGAAACTAAAATATTTTGCTAGTGACAAAACAGTTAGTAACTTATAGATGTGAGTTGTGAGCAATGACTACAACCCAGATGAGACAGCTTCAAACCTCAGAAATGAGGTATTTAAGGAAGGTGGTCCAAGGGACAGTGTCCACAACCAGATGATACATCATAGCCTCGAAATCCAGCCCCTGCAGACCCGAGTGAAAGAGTCCCAGTTGCGATGCTTTGTATGTCTGCAGAATGGGAGAAGACCGGTTACCATGGCAAACATGCGATACCAAGAGTCAAGGATTAAGACCCAGAGTTCACTGGGAGGACATAAGAAAATCTCTAGGACTGGACTGGAACCAGGCAAAAAAGAAAGACAGCTGATAGGGTAGCATGGCGCTTTAACTAAGCTCTATACCCCAAAGTAGAAGGGTAAAGCTGGAGTGTCCTCTCCAAGGGCATGAGCTTGGGCACACTTATATGGAGATCAAGCTGTTCCCCAACAGCATGTTCCCCTCTTCAAGTAGCCAGTAGGTCCAAAGGAACGGCAGTAGCTCAAGGTTAAAGAAGAATGACTAAATAGTAGTTGTAATAGCATAAAACAGTTTCCAAAAACAAACAAAAAATAATTAATTATTTGTCCATCCTGTTCTAATTTCTGATTGCTCAAGCAAAGTTTATGGTTACTGTTTTTTTTTCTGTGCTGGTTGGCATGCTTCCAGCATTACAGTTCAGTTTCCTTTTTATTCATGCTCATAGTTAACTATAATTTAGTACTGTATAAAAGGTCCACCCCCATGTAGTTTGTGGGAGGGGGGGTAATCTAAAGAAACAACAGGACTACTACTGTCTTATGTATGTCACATTATGAGGTTACACATGAGGCTGGCAATCTCATCATGTCAAACACATTTTTACAGAAACCCCCGCTGGGACAGAAACCCCACAGTAATGGTTTGGTGCAGGCTTTCTGCGAGAAAGCAAGAAAGGAAAATGAGGACAACAAAGGCTCCCATGTCTGTGTCACTCTGCACTTACAAATCTGCCTTCACTGGTGCCTATACCTTGAAGCGGTAAGGTGGCTTGAGTACCCTGAACCCCTCCAATCCTATGCCAGTGGGAGTTTTACTCCTGGCAGGTTCTACCAAGCTGGACATGTCTGCGCAGGTAAGGGTCATACTAAAGCTGGCACTCTGGTCAAGGTTGGGGGTTTTAGCACAGGACCGACAACCCTGTCTATATTTTTAAAAAAAAAAATTATAGTTACGGAAATTGCAAAAAAACCAAAAATCTTTGATGTGGGATGGACATCCGAAGTCTGAGGCTCACATGACTGACAGTTTTGAAAGCTGAAAGGAACCCACTGCCATGAAAATGGATGCCCTGATCGCAAAACACAAAACCAGAATTGGATTCTGAAACGTCAGAAAGATGAATGAAGCAGGAAAACTGAGGCAGATCACAACAGAAATGAGAAACTACAGATTACATATCCTGGGAAAAAGTGAGAGCAGATGGACCATGACAGGGAGAATAAAAACAGCAACAAGAGAAACAGTACTTTACTCTGGAAGAGATGATGAATAGCACAATGAAGGTGTAGCCATTATCCTAAAGAAAGGAATAGAAAGATCATTACTGGAATCATCATAATCATCTCAACCCGTAACCCGTCATGGGTCATATGGGTGCCATGGTGGAAGCATCAGCAGACAGGGTCCTCCACTGCTCTCTATCCTCAGCAATGCGTACAAGTGTTGAAAAACCGTGCCCTGTCCATTCTTTGATGTTATCAGCCCAGGATTTTCTTTGCCTTCCTCTTCTCCGTTTACCTTCGACTGTTCCCTGGAGGATCGTTTTCAAAAGGGAGTCATGACGAGCTACATGCCCAAACAGGCAAGCTTTCGACGTTTCGACAAAAGTGGTGGCCTGCATACGTGTTTATTTTCTCTCTAACATAGACATTTGTTTTGTGCTCTTTATAGCAAAATTCTTCTTTAACATTTATACCCGAAAGCCTGAATCGTTCACTTCGTATCTGCAGTGAGTGTCCAGCACTCACACCCATACAAGAGAATAGATAATACAAGTGATTTGTATAATTTGATCTTCACAGGAAAACTGATGTTACTTTTCCAGATCACATTCAGCCTTGTCATGGCAGCTGAGGCCATCTCAAGCCTTGTCTTAATTTCTTTACTTGATCTTCCATCACTACATTTAGTGGGCCCAGATATTTAAAGGTGTTCACTTCTAACTTTTGCCCACTTAACATAATGTTGGTCGGAACATGTATCTTATGGCTATTCACCAATATCTTGCTTTTTTCTATATTAATTTCCATCCCATATGTTCTTGTTACTTTCTCCAGTCTAGAGGTAAGGCCTTGAAGTTCTGATTCTGTTCCTGGAATGGAAACCCATAAACAACAGACTGATAAAAACAAGACTGAGAGGGAGATTCATCAACACCACAATAATGCAATGCTATTCACCAACAAATGACAGTGATGAAGAGGTCAAGGGTGAATTCTATCAACAGCTACAAATGGAAATAGAAACAGCACCTAGATATGGTCTTATCATAGTAATGGGAGACCTCAATGCGAAAGTTGAAACACACAATACATATAATAAAAGAGTAATGAGGAAAAGTGGCAGCAGAACAGCAAACAAGAATGGGGATAAACTAATTAGCTTCTGCAGCATTAACAACTTGGTCATTGAAGGAACGCTTTTTCCACACAAAGAGATTCACAAATTAACCTTTTTCACTTGTAGTTAATTTACTTTATCAAAATGTGACTTAGCTTATGCTGACTAGACTGGAATACCATATTTCATAACAGGTCTGACTCTGCCATGTACAAGTTTTTTAGGATGTTCTCAGTAATAATAGCCCTGTCAGTAATAACAGCCCTGAAGAGCCACCATGCTAAGGGATTGAAAGATCTGATAAACTCACTTGAAAGCCTGGCCAAATGCTTCAACAAGTGCACAGTCCAGTGGATACCAGCCCTTTGCAACATTCCAGGCAATGAAGAGGCAGACAAACTTGCTAGGGACAACTTATGAAATGGCTAAAACAACCATAAAAGCCACATTCAAGTCCAAATGGGAAAAAGACCACAAAGGCCATATTAAAAAAAAGATGCCTATCACCAGGTATCTAGGCAAAACCAGGTCATAATTTCATACCTGCCATCCTCCTGAGATGAAACTCTATATGCCGGAACAGTAAAAAAATTGTAAAAACGAGTAGAAACTCATCATCATCATCATCAGTTGCCATCTCCACAACGAAGGTTGGCTGTAATGGATCTCCAACGTCTTCTGTCTCTTGTCTTGGTGGTACACTCTGATAGACTCTTTCCCGTCCATCTCTTGATGTTATCTTCCCACTTATAGCGCTGTCTTCCCCTTGCACGTTTGCCTTCAACTCTCCCTTCTGTTATGGTTTTCTGCAAGGTGTTATGCCTTTTTATGTGGCCAAAGTATTTTAGCTGCCGAACTTTGACCTCTCTCATTAGTTCTCTTTTCATACCTAGATTTTCTAGGACCTCCTTATTTGTTTTCATCTCTTTCCATGAGATACGCCCCATTCTTCTATATATCCACATTTCAAGAGCCTCAATTCTTTCTTCCAAATGCTTATTCATCGTCCATGTTTCTGCACCATACAGAAATGCAGAATATATATAACACTTTATGATTCTCAGTTTTAATTTATGAGAAACTAGAAACACCCAAAAAAGACCTTATGCAAAAATGATCGTAGGAGGTGGAAAAACCTAACACAAATTTACAAAATTATTATACACGAGGGGTGTTTGTACACCAGTTGTAATAGATCTCCGTTTTATTGAAAATAAAAAATAAAGCAACGAATTTCGACCGCTTATATAAAATAGTGTATGGATTTCCAGCTGAAATGAAGGACAGTAGGCCAATTGTTTGATACAGCCTTAAAAAAGAATTCAGAAACGCAGTAAAAAGGGATAAGGGTTAGGTTTAGGAATCCTAAACCTAACCGTAATCCTAACCCTATCTACATCGGCGGCTTATTTGTATGACATCTAAGAACATGATCCACTGTCCCTCATTTTAGCCGGATTGACTCTAGAAACAGAAAAGCTTAGGCCTATGCAAACAATTTTTTTTCTAGTTATGTACAGAAAATATTATTTTATCGGACATTAATTTATCGGAAATATATAAAAGAGCAAGATATAAACGGAAAGATTAAAGCAAAACAACAGAAATATTTAACCAAGTTATAAGCACAATATCAAATGCTTAGCTTTTTTTTAAAATGGTGTCTAGGGTAAGTCTCTAGGGGTGGTCGCAAGTGTTGTTTACAACAGATAACTTTAAAAATATGTCTTGTCACACTGAAAGCCCAAAATTTTCAAACTAACTGATGAATTGTTGGGTATAAAAGGATTTAATTTGTTGCTGGGAGAGACCTTGTTTTAAATAGAGACGCTGAGAAATCCCGGGATTTAAAAAAAAATGGTAAAAAAAAACCTGGGTTAGAAAATATTGAGTTTCTTTTTTTTAGTTTTAAAAAAAAAGCAATTTTTTTGGGAGAAAATCCATACAACCTTTGTACTGGCGCACACTGCTAAAAGTACCAAAAAACGTACATTGTACGGCAAAAACGTACAACGTGACAGGTATGTCATTTTCAGGCTATGCACTGGACACAACAGATTGAGGTACCATCTAAACCACAAGTTCAGGATGGGTATAACAGATCTCTGCACCTGCCCCATGACAGCCAAACATCTGCTGCAGTCCTGCCCAACATACAGCAGTGAACGGAGTAGCATATGGCAACAACCCACTTCTCTCCACGAAAAACTGTTTGGAGATGACAGGAACCTTGAGCTACTACATTTACTATAGTGCGTTTCACAATGTTTGCCGCTGTTTAATATTCAATATCTCTGCAACCACTTGATCGTAATTGTTGCAACTTTGCATATGACCTAATGATCGCTATGTCCCGTGGGGGACATTTTTTTCCTCGTTAACAAACTTATGGTTTTAAATTTTCTTTATTTAAAGTATACAAAATCAACTACCTCCTAGTCCAACCGTAATTTTAAAGGGCTTACCCCTTCATATTTGTGAGCTATTTCGATTTAACATCTTGAACGCATGTCACGTGATTTTCTAAGTGTTTCAGCTCACTACCGCACTGTTTTGAACATTACATTGACCCTTCCGGTGTGTTCAGTTACCATTCTACTGATTGTGTATTTCAGTGCATAGGCGTATCTTGCGGTATTCTAGGTCTGTAATACAATGGGTTTTTTTTTTTTTTTTCGTACGCCCGCTAATACTTAAGGCGAAATCTCAGGTTATTAGTAATGTTTAACCTGACATTGATTTTACGTGAGTATCCCTTTTTTTTCTTGTACAGAGACAGGTGTCCCTCGCCATTCAGGCAGATACTCGCCGATTTCGGAGGTACCCATTAGAGCTGGGTCGGCTCAGGAGCCGCCAGTCCCTGGTCGACGACACTCCTTCAAATGTCCTCGCCAGGTCTCGAGTTAATCCAGTCCAAATCCCGGTCGACGAAAAATCCTCAAATGCGGTCGCCCGGGTTTGATCCTGGATCACCCGGTCGCCAGAGCGGTGTGGTAACCACTACGCTAGCGCGGCTCCCTACAATGGGTATGAAAGTCAAGTTCCTTACACTGCATACAATGGCAGTGAAGATGTATAAATATTTCTGCAGAGAAGCTAAGCGTGGTAAACTGTATCGGAGTCTCTCAAATCCTGAAAAGAGAACTATTCACACTTTGGGTTTAAGTAAATGCTCATTTCATCAATTACTCAAAGCTAATGGAATTTTCAGTTCAATCAATACCAGGACTCAAGGAAGAAAGAAAGTAGTAGATAGTTTTGACAGGGATGTGATTAGAAGAGAGATTTGTAGAATGTTCAATTCCAAAGAAACTGTGACACTAAGGAAACTCAAAATACGGCTGAGAACACACAATGACATTGATGTGTCGAAATCAACATTATGGAGAACTGTTAGAAGCATTGGCTTTACGTTTAGGAAGTACTCTAGTGGAAGAAACGTCATCTGCGAGAAGCCGCACTTAGTATCTATGAGAAGTAAATATTTACGTGAAGTACGGGAAATGCGTAATCAAGATTATGATATTGTGTATGTGGATGAAACTTGGATCAATGCTCACCACACAAGTGAAAAGGAATGGCAGTTATCAGATGGAACGATTAAAAGATGTGTACCCAGTGGAAAAGGACAACGTCTGATAATGGCACATGCAGGCAGCAGACATAATGGGCTAGTGAAAAATGCTGAACTTATTTTCACTTCCAATTATACGGACAACCGGGACTATCATACCGAGATGAACGGTAACATATTTAGAGAGTGGATTGAAAATACTCTTCTTCCGCCCCTAGACAGACCGTCCTGTTTAATAATGGACAACGCATCATACCACAACGCTGTGGCAGAAGAAGACAAAATCCCGACATCTTCGAGTACAAAAGATGCTATAAAGATTTGGCTCAGAAAAGAAGACATTCCATTTAACGAGGGATTTCTGAAACCTGAATTACTGTCCCTTGTTAAGAAATCACAAAAGACCAAGATATTCCATATAGACAAGTTGATTCAACAGCATGGTCATATGTGTTTGAGACTGCCACCTTATCATTCACATTTAAACCCAATTGAACTCGTTTGGGCAAAAGTTAAAGGACAGGTGGCAGCTGAAAATAAAACTTTCAAACTATGCAATATGAAAGAACTAACATATGCCGCCCTCTCGCAGATAGACAAAGATTATTGGTGTAAATGTGAAGACCATGTCTTAAAAGAGGAAAATGACTATTGGAAAAAAGATGGACTGTCGTTCGTTCAGCCGAGAATAGTCATCAATATGTTAGACTCGTCTGACTCAGAATAAATGTGTAAATACCTTATATGTTTTATCCTCCATCTATGTGTATATGTAAACCAATTCATTTCCTTTTTATCTCCGCGATTTCCCTACTATTTTTAATATACACAGTACTTTCACTTCTTCATGCATCCATTCACGTTTTAGTATAAAAAGTAACATTTACAACGAATAGGCGTTATTATTCTCTCAAATATTTCGAAGAAATAAAAAAGGACCTCACGTAGTAATCAGTTAACAAACCCCTCTAACATTGGAATTGTACATACGCCTATGCCGAAAATATGCAACTTCCTTCATTTACGGTAAATTATTTTCTTCCAGGACAAAATAATTACTTCGTTAAAAAATATCAAAGGAATTAGCCGTTGCAAGAAAAGAACACTACCTGCAACATTGAATTTTATAAAAACTTTGGGACATTGAAAATATAAGATCACATGCAAAAAATCATGTTTATCAGTGCAAGGAATATGGAGATATTTGAAGTCAATCGTCGACCGATCTTTTTGAAACGCACTATAGTCATTAATTTACAGGGTGTCCATAAAAGAATGTACCTATTTCTTTTTTTTCACGTACTTGACCAGTACGGGCCATTTTTCTTTGCGGAAAAAACCGTTACTGGACTCTTGTACCTGGACATGCTCGACAATTGGATGATGTCCCAACTTGAAGAGGACTCACGGTATTTCGTTTTCCAACAAGATGGAGCTCCACCCCACTACCATGAAGCAGTGAGAGGGTACCTCAATGAACATCTCCCACAACGGTGGATCGGTCGCAGTGGTCCTGACGATGCAGTGTTGCTGAGATGGCCCCCGAGGTCCCCAGACATGACACTATGTGATTTCTTTTTGTGGGGCATCATCAAGGACAGAGTCTTTGTCCCACTGTTGCCTTAAGATCTGGTGGAGCTGAGAGAGTGGATCATTGGAGCCTTTGCTGCTGTTACAGGAAACATGCTGATTAGAGTGTGCGAAGAAATGGACTTTCGACTAGATATCTGTCATGTCATGAAGGGTGCATATATTGAGTCTTTGTAAGGTATGCTTAAAAACTTGCAGAGATTATCTTACTTTTGTGATAGAAAGCATCCTCGTTCCACATCATGGTGCCGAGAATAAATGTTTTGAAAAGGGTACAATTTATTATGGACACCCTGTATAAGTCTGAGGGCGAACGAGGAAGAACAAGAAGATAGCTTGTCTGGCAACATGGCGGACTTTGTTCTACTGTCATCACCTTCTACCGGTATTTGTTTATGACTTATGCTGCACTGGAAGACGAAACGTAATGTAGGTCTATAAATAATGAATGAATGAAAGCCCATATAACCGAGTTCGCGTAAATTAAACGCGTATACGACACAACTGTAGTGGCAATGTCTTAGCCGTAGTCAAGTTATCAGCGCCTTTGATACACTAAAGAAAAATTAGGGTTGAAATGAAGAAATGTGGGCCGTCTTCTTTGATGTCATCCCAGTAAGTTGCCAACGTCATCAAGGTTAGGATTAGCATACTAAACCTAACCCTAACCCCTTTTTACTGCGTCTCTGAATTCTTTTTTTAAAGGCTCTATCCGAACAGACGGCAACTGTGCTTCACTTCAACCAAAATGAGCTCTGTTTTCTGTGCTTACCATTTTATTTGAAGATGAATAGTATCTTATCTGCGCAATAAGTCCACGACAGACAGTTGTGTGCAGTGGACGAATATACGACAACAACATTCGAAGTCTGCTGTCTGAAATATTTTGGTTTAGCTATTGAATAAAACACTGCTCTCACCGAATTTACGGCAAACGAAAAAGAGTACTCATAGTGTTCGTTCGTCTTCGCCGTGACTCCTCTAATATTAATGTAAACCCAACGTTTTCTTTATGTTGTAACTTTTCTAGTATTTTTAACAATCATAATGCTACATTGTAGAATTTTAAAACGGATAAGAAGACATGGAGCGAACTTGAGATGATTTATTAAATTATTACTTTTTTTTTTTTAAATGAAGAAAAACTATCTCGTTCAACCTCTAAGTCTAATAGGTTATAATTAGGATACAGCCTCATATACTTATAATTAGGATATAGCGCCGCTAATTCAAGATAATAATTTTGATTTCCGATATCTGGATATGGATAATTCGTTCTTCCAATTAATTTAAACAGTAAATTAAACGCGTTAAACTGTGTGGATGTGCGTGTGTGAGTGTTTTCCCTTGTCCCAAAATGGTAATCGCTCATATCTGTCGTTGTTAATAATGGGGAGAAGGGTGGGAAAGCCCGCGGTGTTTGTGATGACACCCAATTCACTATTCATCTTTTTTTTTTTCAATTTAATGATGAAAAATATTCCGTTCAACCTCTGATGGTTTACAATTAGGATATAAATTGTTTTCAAGATGAATAACTGCCGATACGGGAAAGTGGCATCTTACTTACTTACTCGTTCCCCTTCTACCGTGAGGTGTAGGCTAGAGGTTTGGAAGAGAGAGCGCCATACTATCCTATCGGCTGTCTTCCTCCTGGCCTGGTTCCATTCTAGTCCTCGGTCCTTTAAAGATTGTCTAATGTTGTCCTCCCAGCGGACTCTGGGGTTCTGAATCCCTGGCTCTTTGTTTCCCATGCTTGTTGTGGTAGCCGATCTTCTCCCATTCTGCAGACATGGCCAAACCATCTTAGTTGGGACTGTTCTACTTGGGTCTGCAGGGGGTGGAATTTTAGGCCTTGACGTATCGTCTGGTTGCGGATCATGTCTCTTCTTGTTACTTCAACCACCTTCCTCAGATACCTCATTTCTGAGGTTTGGATCTGGCTTTTGTGGGTTGTAGTCATTGCCCATCACTTGCATCCATATGTCAAGACTGGTACATAGGTGGAGCGGTATAAAGCCATCTTCGTTTTCTTATCAACCTCTCTCTTGCTGAAGAATCCTCGATTTATGGCCTGAACAAGTTTCACATCTGCTGCTTTTCGAGTAGCCAACTATTCTTTGATGCCCCACTTTCGGTCTATAATAGCTCCGAGTGGTCGACCTGCTGCAAGACCTATTCTCCCAGCTTAATCTGATGTCTTCTTTCCTCTCGTGATATCACCATGGATTTTGTTTTAGAGCTGCTTATGACCATCCCTCTCTTCTCCAGCTCTTCCTTCCAGTACTTGCAGGTTGGATTGGAGATGTGCCTCTGATTTAGCCATCAGGGCAACATCATCAGCAAATGCCAGCTCTGAAATAAAGACCTGTCTCATCTTCCAGTACCCCACTGAATACTTTCTTGTTCTCTCCTTACATGCCTTGATGACATCGTCCATGAGAAGTATGAAAAGATAAGGTGACAGGATATTACCTTGTCTTACACCATTGGTGGTCCTGAACTCTTCTGACTTATGGTTTGCTGTCCTCACATAATTTCGGCAAAACTTGTAGAAGCTCTGTATGGCATGAATCAGAAGTGCTGGAATGTTCTTCCTTGCCAAACAGTCCCAAAGTTTGCTCCAGGGGACCCTGTCAAACGCCTTTTCCAGATCTATGAAACAAAGATGGATCTCACTCTTATACTCAAGGGCCTTTTCACTCAGCTGTCTGAGTGTGCAGATTAGGTCTTGAGTACTTCGGTTTGCTCGGAATCCGCACTGGACCTCATCCAATTGTAGCTCAGCTAGGCGTCGGAGTCTCTGCTCTAGGATTCTAGAGTAGATTTTACAAGGGACGAAAGTGGAATCACATCTGTCAAATTATTGTAAATATGGCATATCAAAAGTATCAATTGTACTTGCATGTTTAAAAAGAAAATAAAAACCAAACAAAAACGAGATTAAAAAAAAAACACACACCAAACGAAAATAATATTCAGAGAGAGAGGGGTGTAAAGGTCTGGTGTTTACAGTTAGATATTTAACTTTTTTTTTTTTAAATTAATGAAGATAAACAGAAATTCCGTTCAACCTCTGATGGGTTATAATTAGGATATATATTGTTTTCAATTCCAAATAATATGAACAACTGCCGACATGAGAAAGTGGCATCACATTTGAAAATAGGGATACTCACAATTGTGCTTAGGCCTATACGTTAAATAATAAAATAAAAAACAAACAAACAAAATCAAGAAGAAACTATGAACAAGAATAATATTAAAGTGGAGAGGTGTAAAGGCCTGGTGGTTCCAGTTATATAACGGATTTTACCAGATATTTAATTGACTTTCATCTGTTTAAAGTCACATGCATTGTAAGAACAGCATCAGACCTTCACATTCCCAGCCACTATATATTAACATGTGTTCGTGTTAAATATTGTTTGACTATATTATGCAGTTCCCTAGGTCTGTCTATTCTCAATGTAATGTTATGATGTATGTATATAAGCATTACCTCGTCATCTACACAAGCACACACGTTTCAGAAGGGACTCAGTAAAAGCATGTTCAATTCGTAGCCATGTTTATTTTACAGAATCGTACATGTGAAGATTCGCATATTATTACAATGTGTGGTTCGTATTATTAATGTATCATATTATATTACATCCCCCCTTTTTTGAAAAAAAAAAAAATGTGTGCAAACATTTCCAACAAAATGTTTCATGTGAGAAAGGATAAGTATGTGTAATGCTCAGTGTGAGTATATATATGTCACTGTCTGTATCGGCTGGGAGGTGTCACTGTACGGCCAGAACGAGTGGTGTAAAGTGCTGGTGGTTCTGCGGAAGTCCCTGGTTTAGCTTGAGTTGGTTGTGATTTCGGCCTTGGCGCTTGTTGGTTTTGTGGGGCACCAAGGTCTGGAGTTACTGCATTGTCTGTTGAAAGCATGGGAATTCTCTGTTCTGTTGTATTCTGTGGGATTTCTCTTATGTCCACTCTGTTTCGCCTCAGGAGGTTGCTGCTGCTGTCTGGTCTTAAAGTATAGCTCCTGGGTTCAGGGTTTCTGGAAATGATTGTTGCTTTTGACCATGTGTCATTGTTGTGGTTGTAGGTAGTCACATGCTGACCAGGATATAATGGTGGTAAGTCTTTAGCACATTTGTCATAGTTGGATTTCTGAACTTGCTGACGATGCTGAAGTTGATCATATGTGCTGTCTCTATGTTGTGGACGGAAGTGGACCTTAGATGGTAGGAGGTCTTTAATTCTTCTATCAAACATAAGTTCTGCTGGACTGTCGATCTTACTGTCTACCGGTGTTGTTCTCCATCTCAAGAGTGCGAGGTGTACATCCACAGTTCTTGATCTCTTCATGATTGACTTGATAGTTTGTATCTGTCTCTCAATGAAACCATTAGATTTAGGGTATCTAGGTGATGATGTTGTGTGTTTGATCTTCCAGTCCTTAGTGAAGTTTCTGTATGCTTGACCTGAGAAATGTGGACCGTTGTCTGATCTAATTTCATCTGGGATGCCAAACATGCTGCAATACTTCTTTGTAATGTCTGCAATAACAGCTGATGGTGAGGGTTGTGGAAGTTTCTCAATGATGGGAAATTTGCTGTAGTAATCAGCAATAATAAGATAGTCATTATTGTCGATTGAGAAAATATCAGTTCCTATAATGCTCCAAGGGCTCAATGGTATGTCTGATGGTATGAGAGGTTCTCTGCACTGCCTATTTGCATGTTCTTGGCAAATTGAACAGTTTTTTACATAGTGTTTCTATGTCCTTGTTTATCTGTGGCCAGTAAACATCTTTCTTTGCTCTCAGTTGTGTCTTCACAATACCAAGGTGACTATTATGGAGCTGTTTAAGGATGATATCGCGTTGTGTTTCTGGTATAATAATGCGATCTCCTTTAAGGATCAGACCATCTTCGATGCTTAACTCGTCCCTCATAGAGTAGTATGGACGGATGTGTGTTGGAACTTCCCTGATAGAGCTTGGCCATCCATGGTATATCGGTTCTTTGAGAGAGTTAAGGATAGGATCTCTCATTGTGTCTTCTCTGATGTGTTCAAGCCGATTACCGCTAAACTTGACAAAATCAACTTTGATGTTTGGGGTAAGATCTGCTGTCTTGTTGGGGTTTGGTAGTCTGCTGAGAGCATCTGCAAGACCTATATCCTCTTTAATGTTGTTAATAGTTACCACACTCAGCTTTTCGCACATTGGTAAACCCAAAATTGCAGGTCCTTCAACATCTACCAAGTAAAATGTTGACAATGTCCATTCAGAGCCTCTGTATGAACATTCAAGTGTTACTGCTCCAAAACAGTCTATACTTGTTCCATTGTAAGCTCTTAGCTTTGTCCTGCCACTCCTGCGTTTTACATCCCTTGTGGGAAATCCTTGCTCATCCACCTTGTCAGGCATGATCTGTCTGAATATTCTTAAGGGTAGAGTGTTACCTTGGGCACCTGTGTCTATCTTGAACCGAATGTTTCTTTCTTTGTGCATTTTAATTCCTGGTATTCGGAATTGTACCTTGCAGAAAGCCTGCGTTCTCTTTGGTTCATTACTGAAAGTTAGTATCTTCACAGTATCAAAAGTGGAAGGATCACTTTCTTCACTGGAGTCAAGGTCCTCAGTCATCATAGAGTGTGTTTGTTTTGATGACTTTCTGCTGTGAAGTTTGTGTTGAACACTGTCTTGTTTCCTCTTGAAACATAATTTTATCCAGTGGCCCCTCTTTCTGCAGTAATGACATGTAGAGTCTTTAGCTGGACAGTGGTTTTGTATGTGGTTTAGGCCACAACATTTACACATAGCACCTCTGCTTGTGTTGTGTTTTTTTCTTGTTGCTTTCGAACCAGTTGCTTTGTTTTGTTTGGGTTTATAGCTTTTTACTGCATCCACCTGGGCTGTTACTGTACCTTGCTGAATTTGTTTAATGTTTAGTGCTTGTGCCTCGTGTTTCCTGCCTTCATCCAGAAGTTGTTGTAAAGTTAGTGTATCACTCTGGCTCAGTATCCATTTCTGGAACTCTGGCATTGGTGTGCTGAGAAGGATCTGTTCAATAATTCGCTCTTTTTCTTCTTCTTTGTTAAATTTGCATACACTTGTTTTCTCCTTGATGCGAGTGAAGAAATCATCTAGACTTTCACCAGGTTTCTGTCGCAGGTGGTGAAGTTCTAATCTTGCCGCTCTAAAGTTCGTGTGCTTTATTATCAGACGTTTTTCAAATTCGTCCAATATGGCTACGGGGTCGGTCGCTGACTCAACAGGCATGGCGGTAGCAAAACTGTTGTAAATTTTCAAACCTTCATCGTCCAATGCTTCTAGGATATATGGAGTTAGGGTTTGTCCTTCCAGACCAGTGGTCTTGGAATATAGATCTATGCGTTGGCGCCATAACAAGAAAGCTTCACTCTTATCATCTTGACCGGCGAATCTCATTTGCGGTGCGCTGCGGTAGTGTTTAGTTTCCATGGTTGACCTCAATGACGAATTTTAGCCGAACAAACTGTACTCACGTGTTATCGTGTAGCTGTTTTGCGTCGGTCCGGTATCGACCGCTGCCACCATGTAATGTTATGATGTATGTATATAAGCATTACCTCGTCATCTACACTAGCACACACATGTTTCAGAAGGGACTCAGTAAAAGCATGTTCAATTCGTAGCCATGTTTATTTTACAGAACGTACATGTGAAGATTCGCATGTTATTACAATGTGTGGTTCGTATTATTAATGTATCATATTATATTACACTCAACACCTCCTCTATATTTATAGGTAAGTTGGATGCCTGCAAATAATCCAATATTGGTATTCTCATTTGGTCATACCTCTTACACTTTAACAAGAAATGTTCTATATTATTGTCTTGAAGACATCCTGCACAGTAAGGTTCTTCTATTCTGAAATAGCCTTTTCCCAGCTGTAGTCTGAGAAGTTTCTTATTACTGGGAATTTTCAATTCCCTAGATATCTGACATTTTCTTGTTGGAGCCCTGAACATCTTATATGCATGTCTTCCTTTCAGATTTTTATCCCACTCTGCTTTTCATTCATCTGTTATTAAATCTTTAATTAAGCTCTTAATTTCTGATTTACTCATCCCTATATTTATTAGATTTTTATCAGATCTACCTTTCTTGGCTTCTTTATCTGCCTTTTCATTTCCTTCTATGCCAACATGTGAAGGTATCCAAGCAATTAATACTGAACATCCTCTAGAATATAAGTATGTAGTAGCCAGAAAAATCTCCTCTGCTATATCAGGTCCACTACATTCTCATAAGTTTCTAAGTGCTTTAATTGTTGAAAGAGAGTCAGTTAAAACTGTTAATTTTTTGGGAGGGTTTTTAGAGAATATTTCTAGTGCTTTTAGTATTGCCACCACCTCTGCAGTGAAAATGGATGTATTTTCCGTGATGCTATATTCTTTTGCCATTTTCCATATTGGAATATATATTCCTATCCCCAATTTGCCATCCTCTCCCTTGGATCCATCTGTGTACACAGTAATGCTGTCTTTTGATATTTGTTGTATATATTTATTGGCTGTGTTTTTAATATTTTCTATATTATTTGTTTTCTTAAGTATTTCTGCTAGGTGGTAGTCCGTGTCTGGTTTCTTGATCTCCCAGGGCGGAATCACTGGCTTGTATTCACAACTGTTATTAATTGATGTAATTAATGTACCCAGATGGACAATTTCCTCCATACACTTCCATCCTGTAGGGTATCTAGTGGTATTCATTGGCTTGGCCTGAGTTGTTAGTTGGCATCTGGTAAAAGCTGTATGTGCTGGGTGAGACTTATCCAACATAACTCTGTTCATGTAATTTAGTCTTAACTCCTTTCTCCGTAATTCCAAGGGTATGATTCCTAAAGCCATCTCTATAGCTCCCATTGATGTTGATCTGATTGCACCTGCTATTGTACATAAAGCCTGATGCTGAATTCTGTCTAATTTAACCTTGTTACTGTGTGCAGCAGCAGTCATATATTATACTTCCATAATCTATTTTTCCTCTAATAAAAGATTTATAAAAAGTGAGCATTGTCTTAGTGCTTGCACCCCATCCATTACCTTTCAAATATCTTTATAAGTTAGTCAATCCTCTGCAAGACTCCACTAGTTTATCTATGTGTTTATTCCAGTTCAGCTGTTGGTCCAATATCATTCCTAGATATCGAGTGGTTTGAACTGTTTTAATGTTTTGCCCTTGGATATTTATATCTATAATTTTATTTTTTACAACCCTACCTTTACTGAAGATCATTCCCAATGTTTTACTTGAATTCAGCTGAAAACCCCATTTTGTCATCCATTTACATACTTTATTTATTTGCTTCTGTAGATCCTTATATAATTTTGGCAGATGTCTCCCAGTCCTCCATATAGCAACATCATCTGCAAACTGTGACAATTTATGACTGGGAATCATTTAGAACAGAAAATTTTGAAGGAATAACTATAACAGTGTCTACTGAGCTAGAAGAAATTAAAATAGTTAACCTTTACTGTTCAAGTGGAAACATAAACGAAAGATATCTCAGACGTGAATAAAAGAATAAACAACAGAACTATCATAGTGGGAGATTTCAATGCTCATCATACAGCTTGGGGAGGCAATGTAATAGACAAATCAGGAAAACTACTGTTGGACTTCATTGAAAACAATGAACTAATAATACTGAATGATGGATCAGTAACAAGAATTAACCCTTGTGCAAATCAGCAAGACACAGCTATTGATATAGGCATTGTAACACCAAATCTTGCTAATGCAAAATGGGAAGTTATTGGGGATACAAATTCAGATCATTTACCCATTGAAATAACACTAAAAGATAATTACAAACCTAACAAACTGGTAGAAAAACCAAAATTTTACTATAATAAAGCTAATTGGGTAGCTTTTCAGGTAGAAATGGAAGAGATAAAAAAGAATAATATAGAAAATGAAAATATAGATGTATTTGTAGATAATCTCACAAAAGAAATATTACTAAAAGCTGTTAAACATATCCCAAATGCATATATGCCAGAACACATAATTCCACACCGCATTAAGGAAGCAAAGAAGAATGAACATTGGAACAAAAACCCAGTACCATGGTGGACAGTTAGATGTACAGAAATTCAAAAACAAAGAAAACAAGCTTTACAAGAATATAGAAAGCATAGATCTGAAGATAATTTAGATATTTATAAGAACATAAGAAATGAATCAAACAGAATAATACTAAAGGCAAAAGAAAATCATTGGAGAAGTTTCTGCCAAACATTGAACTCTACAACTAACTCTACAACAGATGTGTGGAATAAGTTAAAAGCCATTAAAGGCAGAACTAAAAATATGATAATACCTAATATAAAAAGACCTGAAATGGCAGAGACTGACTGGCAGAAAGCAGAGGTGCTGGCCAGGTACTACCATAGAGTTAGTTCTAAGGAAAATCTAGGACAGGCTGAAGTCAACAGAAGAGCAACACTTCTTAAAAAACTCAGGAAAGATGTACCTTATAATACTGAAGAATTATCATATTTAAATGCAGATATTACAATGGAAGAAGTTGAAAATACAATAAAGGACAAAACAAATACATCAGCAGGGCATGACATCTTGAGCTATGAAATCTTGAAACACATACCAAAAAGTACCAATGAAATTATAACATCCCTTTTTAACAAAATTTGGAATACAGGAAAAATTCCCAAAACATGGAAAACAGCAGTAATTATTCCAATACTAAAACCAGAAAAAGATGCCCATGATGCCAGTTCATACAGGCCAATTTCTTTAACTTCCCATCTAGGTAAAATATTAGAAACCATAGTAAATAAAAGATTAAAGTTTTATTTGGAAAAGAATAATTTATGTAATCAAACTCAGTCAGGATTTAGGAAGAACAGATGCACTATGGATCAGATAATTAAATTGGAACATGAAGTAAAATCGGGATTTCAAAAGAAAGAAAGAACTGTGGTAGTATTTTTAGATATAGCTAGGGCTTATGGTGAATGCTGGAGAGAGGGTGCTCTCTTTAAAATAAAGAAGATAGGAGTAACCGGTAAAATGTATAATTATTTAGAGAATTTTCTGCAAGATAGATATTTCACTGTTCAGGTAAACAATGATAGATCAGAACTGTATGAACAACAAAATGGAATACCCCAAGGATCAGTAATGTCTCCTTCAATTTTTACAGATATTTAACTGACTTTCACTAGCCATAAGTCATATGTATCGTAAGAACATCACCAGACCTTCATCAATGTGAATTACGACAAACTCATCAGACCCTCACTTTTCCGCAATACCCTTAGGCCTACTAATCCTTATATATTAATTTTTGTTCTACCTGTAGTTATATACTATTTTACTATATTGTGTAGTTCTCTAGATCTATCTATTCTCAACACCAGTTCTACAGTTATGGGTGAATTGCATGCCTGTAAATAATCTAATATTGGTTTTCTCTGTTGTTCATACTTCCTACATTTTAGTAGGAAATTCTGTATATTACTTTCTTCTAGATACTCAGCACATTAGGATTCTTCTATGCTAAAATAGCCCATTGCCAGCTATGGTCCAAGCAGTTTTTTTATTGTTGGAAATTTTTAGTTCTCTAAATACCTGACACGTTTTTGTTAACTTATATGCATGTATGCCCTTCAGACTTCCGTCCGATGCTACTGTCCATTAATTAGTTATAATCCAATGTGGAAAACGGTAAAAGGATAGAGTATCTCAGAAAATACTTCAATTTCCACAGCTCAGATGATGGCAATGCTAAAAGCATTAGAAATCTTCTCTAACAGTACTGCCCATAGACTAAAATTTTAACAGACTCACTTTCACCAATTCAAGCTCAAAGAAACTTATGAGAGTGCAGTAAAGGTATTTATGGCAAATATGTACCTATGCTCTAGAGGATGTTCTGTTTTAATAGCTTGGGTACCTTCACATGTTGGCATAGAAGGAAATGAAAAGCTGATAAAGAAAAGTAGATCTAACAGAAACCAAATAAATGTGTGGATGAGTACAACAGAGATGAACAGCTTAATAAATGAAGAAATATAGTACCAATCCGACTCATGCGCTTAATAGCAAAATATATACTAGATATTTAGGCCTACTCTATTTTACCATTTTTTTTCCACATGTAGGCTTTAGTCTACAGGTTTATTTCACGGAGAAAGAGCTCACCTTAAAAGTTATTGCTCTGTGTGTACTCATGGTGAAGTGAATCATGGTTCAAGGTGTCACATTTTCTGGGATGGCAAATTTCTTAAGATGAAAACATGGTAATTTCCTATCTTTCGTACCCTTTTGCTCCGCAGTGAATATGTATAGTTAGGTGTTGTTTCGTAGCGCTTAGGGTTAGAATTAGGATTAGGGTTTGTGTTAGGGTTAGTGTTAACCATAATACTAATCCTAATCCTAACTGCTACGAAACAACACCTAACTACATATATTCACTGCGGACCAAAAAGGTATGAAAGATAGGAAATTACCCAAAACATTTCCCCACCCCCACACAAGTTTGCATACATGATATTTTACATTCTCATACACATCTGCTTGCAAATATTCTGCTGAAAATTCTTTCTCTGCATTACGACGAGTCAAATATTGAAACTTCTTCCAAACATTGGTACACCTTTTGAAATGCGAACTGTTCCAGTCAATAGATGATGCAAAGCACTTAATTAAGAAATCAATTGAAAGGGAAACAATTTTGCCTTGGGGAAGGTGTGGAGGGGGACATGGCAAATCTGGTCCCTGAAGATAAAAACTTAAACATGGCCAAGCTGAAATGTGGTAACAAAACACAACTTTAGGCCAGCTACCCATCTGCATTTTATGCCAGTTCGAGAAAAGCTATACTTACTTACAACTGAAGGCAAATAAGTTAGTAATAATAAAGCATAGCCACTTAATTTTATTTGTAACCGTATCGAGGTGTTTAGCGTGGCAACAAGAAGTAAACTGATTAGAAGTCCCCTTCTCACCCCCCTCGTCAAACAAGTCTTTTGGACATTAACATGCTATTTTTTTCCTCTCTAAAGCAGGGGTTCTTAACCTGTGAAGTGCTACCCAGGGGGAGGTGTGAGATGTAATATAATACATTAATAATACGAACCACACATTGTAATAATATGCGAATCTTCACATGTACGATATCCTGTAAATAAACATGGCTACAAACTGAACATGCTTTTACTGAGTGCCTTCTGAAACATGTGTGTGCTTGTGTAGATGACGAGGTAATGCTTATATACATACATCATAACATTACATGGTGGCAGCGGTCGATACCGGACTGACGCAAAACAGCTACACGATAACACGTGAGTACAGTTTATTCGGCTAATTTTCGTCATCGAGGTCAGCCATGGCGGCGAAACAATATCGCAACGCACCGCAAATGAGATTCGCCGGTCAAGATGATAAGAGTGAAGCTTTCTTGTTATGGCGCCAACGCATAGATCTATATTCCAAGACCACTGGTCTGGAAGGACAAACCCTAACTCCATATATCCTAGAAGCATTGGACGATGAAGGTTTGAAAATTTACAACAGTTTTGCTACCGCCATGCCTGTGGAGTCGGCGACAGACCCCGCAGCCATATTGGACGAATTTGAAAAACGTCTGATAATAAAGCACACGAACTTTAGAGCGGCAAGATTAGAACTTCACCACCTGCGACAGAAACCTGGTGAAAGTCTAGATGATTTTTTCACTCGCATCAAGGAGAAAACAAGTGTATGCAAATTTAACAAAGAAGAAGAAAAAGAGCGAATTATCGAACAGATCCTTCTCATCACACCAATGCCAGAGTTCCAGAAATGGATACTGAGCCAGAGTGATACACTAATTTTACAACAACTTCTGGATGAAGGCAGGAAACACGAGGCACAAGCACTAAACATTAAACAAATTCAGCAAGGTACAGTAACAGCCCAGGTGGATGCAGTAAAAAGCTATAAACCCAAACAAAACAAAGCAACTGGTTCGAAGCAACAAGAAAAACACAAGCAGAGGTGCTATGTGTAAATGTTGTGGCCTAAACCACATACAAAACCACTGTCCAGCTAAAGACTCTACATGTCATTACTGCAGAAAGAGGGGCCACTGGATAAAATTATGTTTCAAGAGGAAACAAGACAGTGCTCAACACAAACTTCACAGCAGAAAGTCGTCAAAACAAACACACTCTATGATGACTGAGGACCTTGACTCCAGTGAAGAAAGTGATCCTTCCACTTTTGATACTGTGAAGATACTAACTTTCAGTAATGAACCAAAGAGAACGCAGGCTTTCTGCAAGGTACAATTCCTAATACCAGGAATTAAAATGCACAAAGAAAGAAACATTCGGTTCAAGATAGACACAGGTGCCCAAGGTAACACTCTACCCTTAAGAATATTCAGACAGATCATGCCTGACAAGGTGGATGAGCAAGGATTTCCCACAAGGGATGTAAAAAGTAGGAGTGGCAGGACAAAGCTAAGAGCTTACAATGGAACAAGTATAGACTGTTTTGGAGCAGTATCACTTGAATGTTCATACAGAGGCTCTGAATGGACATTGTCAACATTTTACTTGGTAGATGTTGAAGGACCTGCAATTTTGGGTTTACCAATGTGCGAAAAGCTGAGTGTGGTAACTATTAACAACATTAAAGAGGTTATAGGTCTTGCAGATGCTCTCAGCAGACTACCAAACCCCAACAAGACAGCAGATCTTACCCCAAACATCAAAGTTGATTTTGTCAAGTTTAGCGGTAATCGGCTTGAACACATCAGAGAAGACACAATGAGAGATCCTATCCTTAACTCTCTCAAAGAACTGATATACCATGGATGGCCAAGCTCTATCAGGGAAGTTCCAACACACATCCGTCCATACTACTCTATGAGGGACGAGTTAAGCATCGAAGATGGTCTGATCCTTAAAGGAGATCGCATTATTATACCAGAAACACAACGCGATATCATCCTTAAACAGCTCCATAATAGTCACCTTGGTATTGTTAAGACACAACTGAGAGCAAAGAAAGATGTTTACTGGCCACAGATAAACAAGGACATAGAAACACTATGTAAAAACTGTTCAATTTGCCAAGAACATGCAAATAGGCAGTGCAGAGAACCTCTCATACCATCAGACATACCATTGAGCCCTTGGAGCATTATAGGAACTGATATTTTCTCAATCGACAATAATGACTATCTTATTATTGCTGATTACTACAGCAAATTTCCCATCATTGAGAAACTTCCACAACCCTCACCATCAGCTGTTATTGCAGACATTACAAAGAAGTATTGCAGCATGTTTGGCATCCCAGATGAAATTAGATCAGACAACGGTCCACATTTCTCAGGTCAAGCATACAGAAACTTCACTAAGGACTGGAAGATCAAACACACAACATCATCACCTAGATACCCTAAATCTAATGGTTTCATTGAGAGACAGATACAAACTATCAAGTCAATCATGAAGAAAACAAGAACAGAGGATGTACACCTAGCACTCTTGAGATGGAGAACAACACCGGTAGACAGTAAGATCGACAGTCCAGCAGAACTTATGTTTGATAGAAGAATTAAAGACCTTCTACCATCTAAGGTCCACTTCCGTCCACAACATAGAGACAGCACATATGATCAACTTCAGCATCGTCAGCAAGTTCAGAAATCCAACTATGACAAATGTGCTAAAGACCTACCACCATTACATCCTGGTCAGCATGTGACTACCTACAACCACGACAATGACACATGGTCAAAAGCAACAATCATTTCCAGAAACCCTGAACCCAGGAGCTATACCTTAAGACCAGACAGCAGCAACAACCTCCTGAGGCGAAACAGAGTGGACATTAGAGAAATCCCACAGAATACAACAGAGAAGAGAATTCCCACGCTTACAACAGGCAATGCAGTAACTCCAGACCTTGGTACCCCACAAAACCAACAAGCGCCAAGGCCGAAATCACAACCAACTCAAGCTAAACCAGGGACTTCCGCAGAACCACCAGCACTTTACACCACTCGTTCTGGCCGTACAGTGACACCTCCCAGCCGATACAGACAGTGACATATATATACTCACACTGAGCATTACACATACTTATCCTTTCTCACATGAAACATTTCGTTGGAAATGTTTGCACACATTTTTTTTTTCAAAAAAGGGGGGATGTAATATAAATACATTAATAATACGAACCACACATTGTAATAATATGCGAATCTTCACATGTACGATATCCTGTAAATAAACATGGCTACAAACTGAACATGCTTTTACTGAGTGCCTTCTAAAACATGTGTGTGCTTGTGTAGATGACGAGGTAATGCTTATATACATACATCATAACATTACATGAGATGCCTCCCAGAAAATTTACCCGAAGTTGCTTCTCACTAGATAAAATTCTGAAGTTAAGAATCAGTCTACTCAATATTAGTCAGTAGGAAGACAAAGGCTAGAAATAATGCCAGGCATGAGAGCATCTGATTGTCGGAGTGGCAAGAAAGTAAATTGACAGCATCATGCTCCTGTCTACCCAGCTCTAAATGGATGCCTGACTCTGCTTTTTAGTTACAGGAGGCAAAGGCAGCAAGGAAGGGAAGTGGTCACACAACTCATAAAGCTGAAACCAAGAATAGTTAAGTCTCTAACACTTCACACCTCTACAGCATGTGCAATGGGAGTACCATCATATTTTGCCAGACATGACATGAGTCTAGTGATGCCCAAGATTGTCCTAACTTGACCGTCCAATGGGACTACCATCATATTTTGCCAGACATGACATGAGTCTAGTGATGCCCAAGATTGTCCTAACTTGACCATCCAATTGGACTCAGCAAAGCCTCTTACAGCATAGGTGCCGAGTTCGAAACAGTGGCGTCGTGCTTCAGACTACCCAGCTATACATGGGTACATGACTCTTCTCTTGAGTTAGGGAAGGAAAAAGCAGCAATGAATGAAACTAATCACCCCACTTGTCAATGCTGGACCTAATATAGTGAAGTCTGTGAGACTTAGTTCCCTATGGCAGTATCTACTACGGGCGTACCAGTGTGGTGAGCCTCAACCACCATCAGCCATCTTGTCATCATCATCATCACTGTTCAGCTCTCCAAGAAGCCTTGACCTTCAGCAAAAGTATACCAAGTCTTCCTGTCCCGTGCCGTCAGCTCCATGTCTTCTTCATCCCCTTCATGTCTGTCTCATGTTCTCTTCTCCATGTGTTTCCTGGTCACCCTCTACCTCTCTTACCCTGGGGATTTAAGAACAAGGACTGCCTTGTAATGCTATCAACAAGTTTCGTCACTGTGTGTCCTATCCATCTCCAGCGTCTTCTTCTCAGCTCTTGTTCCACTGGCACTTGTCTGGTTCTTGTCATCTGTTCTACATTAGTGATCTTGTCATCAGTTCTACATTAGTGATCTTGTCATTAGTTCCACATTAGTGATCTTGTCATCAGTTCCACCTTAGTGATCTTGTCATCAGTTCCACATTAGTGATCTTGTCATCAGTTCCACATTAGTGATCTTGTCATAAATTCCACATTAGTGATCTTGTCATAAATTCCACATTAGTGATCTTGTCATCAGTTCCACATTAGTGATCTTGTCATCAGTTCTACATTAGTGATCTTGTCATCAGTTCTACATTAGTGATCTTGTCATCAGTTCTACATTAGTGATCTTGTCATCAGCTCCACATTAGTGATCTTGTCATCAGTTCCACATTAGTGATCTTGTCATCAGTTCTACATTAGTGATCTTGTCATACCATTTCAATCCTTCTATTCTACGTAAGCACCCGTTTATGACTGCCATCAATGGTACCTATACCTTGTAGCGGTATGGCAGCTTGCGTACCCTGACAATCCCCAGAGCTATGCCAGTGGGAGTTTTACTCCTGGTAGGTTCAACCAAGCTGGACTGGTCTGTGTGGGTAGGGGTCAGACAAAAGCCGGTACCCTGGTCCTCCAGGTTGGGGGTTTTAGCATATGGCTGACACCCCTGTCTGTGTAAAAAAAACCAATGAAGTTACGGAAACAACAATAAATGAACAAACTTTGCTGCGGGATGGACATTCGGAGTCTGTCAGTGGTGAAAGCCGAAAGGAAGCCACTGACATGAAAATGGATGTCCTGACCGCAAAACAGGATACAAGAATAGGTTTTTGAAATGTCAGGAGAGGCCCACCAAAAACAACCTGGCGGAGGACTGTGGAGGCTGAGATGCAAAGAATGAACCAGAGTTGGAGCACTGTACGAAGGATGGCCACCGACCAAGCAAAATGGAATCAATTTGTTGTTCCCCTACAAGACGCCACTAGGCGTGATGGCCACTGACTGCTTTGACGGTCGGCGACTAAGGATCAAAGAAGAAGAAGAAGACCCGTTTATGAAAGTCTGTATCTTCTTGGTTCTTTTTTTTTTTTTTTTTCGTCTCCATGTCTCAGACTGACTTGACATGTGAGTTGAAGATTCTTATTTTCGTGTTGGACTTGATTTCTCTTGATCTCTATGTGACCCGATGCAATGAAAGCTCCTCTAGCCTTTTTGAACTAAACATAATCTTCAAGGGGACTTTTTCATGGAGGCATATCTGGAATCATCCTTATATGACAACCAGCTAAGTGTTACGGTATATGATATTAACGCCGTCTGCTAAAGGTTATCAGACGTGCAATTGTAAAGGTTAAGGCATTTAATATATTGCGATAGATGTTTCAATTATTGAACGCTCCATACACGATCGATTATGACGTGTATAGCGTTGTTTGGGTCACAGTCGGTAACTAAGAAACGCTACCCTTTGTTACTTGACCGCCAAGCTGAATAGCTGCGTTTTTCTAACCTTCCAATTCAATGGCATGATATAGCCATTTATATGTGCATTTTTGATGGACCAGGGTCAGTCCTAGAACTCTATATGAGAGGAAAATTTATGGAGGTTAGTATTTAACTAGAATTCTCAGAAGGAGAAGAATAATCGTCAAATTCATATGAAATATTCAGACTCGCAGTCTCACTGTCGGCAGGTAGCCATGTCTAGCTGCGCGTGCATATAGCTGTGATGTTCTGACGACAATACTGCATTGTATCCTTAAACGGACATTGACACGTAAACCAGCAGTCTACGTTATTGATTAATTTATGCATGACTTATAAGGACTTATGTTCTGTTCCTATTTGAAATGATCATCCTGTGCGTACATGTGATTAAATATTACGGACTCAATCTGAAGGAATTAATTACTTCATTAATGTTGCTGAGTTCAAGTTACATGAACTACTTCTTCATACCATGCTACTGAGTTGTATGAACACCTTCACCCTAATTCGCGTAATACTAAACAAAGCACGATTAACAAGAGATCACTAAAGTAACCATACTCAGTGCATGATCTTCAACCGGCAAATAACTCAGCAACACTAAGCACAAGGATATAGTATACAAAATGTGGAAGTGAACCTCTGTCTGTGAGGCTAATTATATCCCCATTGACTTCTTGAAATGACCCACATGTTTCCAGGGATTCTCCCTGTAGTGAAACATGTTGAGAACCCAGCATTGCGCACTATGCCTGGAGGAGTCACTTGAGCCCCACATGTAACTCTGGCATTTACCTGGTTGACTGCATGCAGGAGGATCTCACTATGGACCCATGATATGTAGAGGGAGCTGAAAAGTGACTTTGTGTTGGATGTGAGAATTCCTTGGGAGAGCCCAGAACCAGAGCACAGTATTTTAGCTCTGCATATTTGGAGAGCCCCCTTGGATGGCGGGTAATGCACAGTATACCACACACTTCCCCCTAGGATGGAACCAGTTGTGATGATCCTTTAAATGCAAGCCAAGATGGAGAAACTGGAGCTCATGACTTCAACTCAGCAAGTTTCAGAATGGCAGAAAAGCCACAGGGAAAGCCTAAATCTACACTGTAGATAATACCAAGGAGTCTTCAACTCAACTCGTTTCGTAATGGCTATCTAGATCTACAGTGTAGATAATACCAAGGAGTCTTCAACTTGGTATTGGCTGCAAAAGAGTGAGAAGCTCCACTGCCCTAGTTAAACAACAATAACAGGGGGACTTCATAAAGCCCGATACGTTTCCATAATGATTCTCTGTCTACACTGTCAAATGCCCTTTCATATGTAGCCCTGTTGTAAGAGTTTTGACTGTCTGGTTGTGTTAGTAGAATGGAAGATTAGTCCATCAGGTGTGTTTGTTAGTGTGTCAGGTATTAGTCTTGGTTAACGACTTTATTCTTTCAGCAATACGTTCCAATGTTGTAGTCTATCTTGTTGTGTGTTTTTCTTATGTGATTGTATAGTTTTGTGGTAGAACAGATTGTGTCAGGTTAACACCTGAGATAGTTTTGGCCACAGGTATTTTGAGGCAATGGAAAACCTCATTTTCAAGGTTCTTTTCTAAGCAGCCTATTGATGACAAATTTGGTCAATGTAGAAGACCTTCACAACACAAACGTTTACCAACACTGTCAACAAATAATGAAACTTGACATGTATTTCTTTGACGTCACGACAGAAATACATATAATGTCTTTACAAATGTGACCGTGGCCGAGCCGATTTGGAATATAACTAGGTGACAGATGGCAGGCCTAGTTGTGGTATGTTCAAGTTGTCAATGTACTTTATTGACTCATCTTCCAAGTAAGAACTATCTCTTATGGACTGGCCATCACCGCCAGAGATGACGATTCCTGGATGAGTTATGGTTCGTTTCTTTTATTACCCTGGACTCGTTCTTCCCTCCTTGTTGTTGTTAGACAGTGACTACTTCGTATAGCAGTATTTCCTGCTATATAGATATGAGTTTATACCTTATTCACGCATCCCCTCCACAACCTTTTATAAATCAAACCAACTGGTGTGGTGGTATTCCAAATGAAAACAGTTTTATTTACATAATACAAGATCCACAATTTTCCAACAGAGTGCATATGACATAAATCTCCATTTCAATCTATACATCCAGACCCTGATTCAATCTAGGTTTCAAAGGTATACTTATTACCTCTTCTGCAGACTCTGGCTTATATATGTATATATATATTATAGTCTAACATTTTATCCTCCTTTTCTTACTATATCCTCAGGACTCTTGCTAAAGCCTCCCTAAGTCCTTGTATACTATTTCTCTCCTGTATCAACCTGGTCAGGCTTGACTCTATTAATTGCATCATAATCAAATCAAAGTTTATACTTGCAAATCAAACAATGTCAGGTACTTCTGTGGCAGCATTGATACTTACGCTGATGTGAGAGCGCATGATTTATCTCATGGATGTCAGTGTGTTGCAAAACCCTTGCTTATTTATCCTTAGTCTATGACTAAGCCTCATCTCCTTTATATAACAGCCCATCCTGGCTATCTGCTAATAAAAGTTATCCACTTTGAAATTTTAATTGTGCCTTTGCTTCAATGTTCTCTTTTGTTGCATGCTCCCTTAAATGTGAGCGTCATTACCCTCTGATAATATGTTGACCGTATTTCTGAAACATGTCTCTCTTCATATAGTTTATGCATAACAAAAGTCAAAAGTCATCTTACCGTAATTATACAGAATCCAAATACTTATCACAGTTTCCTACTATCACACCTAGGAGCTAGCCCTATATTTTAAACACAGTTCAATCTAGTCCCCTGAATTGCTTCCGCTAATCAGTCTAAAGCTATCTATTGTTCTGTGCGAACTTCTGTCACCCACAGGATTCACTTCTTGAGAGCCCGGCAATTTTAAAAAAAAAATAACCTTTATTGGGTTCTGATTGTAAACAACATTTGCATTCAAACACAAAGTTTACAATAGTGTGGCAATAAAGGCTAAAAAGCACAACAAATGATATATGAAGGTACCAATAGGGGCATTTATGGCGATGTATATACTCACATGCATACACATACTCACACCCACACACACACGTAAGCACACACTCACCCACACACATCCACAAAAGATGTCAAAATTATACATTGTTCATAAAACAAAGATATCAGGGATTCCCAGAATCCAAACAATATCATAGCATTACAACAACAACAAAAATTTTAACCATAAGGACATGGATGATGATGATACAACGAAGGATGTTACAAGGATATTTACATGAAGTATTTACAATTAAAGCTGACTTGCTTTATATGGCGACCAAAGGGTCGGTAAAGGTTTAAGTATTAACCAACAAAAAAGTTTCAAATCTGTTCTGCTATGTCTTGTGTCATGTGTTCATATATTTGAGAAAATATTCTACTGTCATAATGTCTACCGTCGTATACAGCCCTATTCCTACATGTCCATGCAAGATATCTAAAGTCAGCTAATAAAGTCAGTAGTTTAAGTTCTGTCTGTCTCAACATCTGTGGTAATGTATTCAACATGACCGCTCGGTACATGTTGAGTGAAAGCTGTGTCTTGGATATTATTAGTGTTCTTAGTTTGTTTAGAGTAGGGACCACTGTCTTACATGTGTAAAACAAATGGTCTTCTGTCTCTATAATGTTGTCACTGCATAGTTTACATGTTGGTGCTAATCTGTTTGCTTTTGTTAATGATTTGTTAGCAATCGGTGTTAAACTGTGTAGTAGTCTGAAAGTGACTTCTTTTGCTTGTGGTCTGACATCTACTGTATGAGTGTTTATGAAACTCTGTGTGTAGTCGGATATGAAAAGGTTGTACCCCCTTCGTGTGCTCAGAGGTGTTTCTTGTGCTGCGACTAGAAGTTTGTATATAAGTTTGGTGTCCTGTTTTATTAAAAGTTTATTTCCTACTAAATTTTGCAGACATATTGCGTAAAAGGGTGGTGGTGTACCAAAAAAAATGAGGTTGGTTATTGTTTAGTTTACAAAAATTTGATAGTCTTAACCCAATATATAGTAGTGTGCCAGTGGGTATAGACCCGGGCTTTTTGTAACTTCCCCTATGTATTTAATTCTTAAAGCTTTAATTTTAGTGTTAATATCTTGTAAGACTATCCCCCCTTTATTTTTAGGTTGTATTAGAGTTGCGTGTTTAATACTGTACCAAGTGTTCCTAAAAATGAAGGCCCTAATTAGTTTATTTATTTCTGTTATAATCTTTTTAGGTACAATCTGTATGTTTGCTATATAAATTATTTTTGACATAATAAAACAATTAACTATAACACTTCTTCCGAAAATGGTGGCCGTTTTGTATTTGTAATTTTCTAGCATATTTTGAATTTTCTCTAACAATTTTGTCCATGTTTCTTTGTTGGGGTCCTGTGGATTGAAAGAATAGTTTATCCCATAAATTTTAATCTTATTCACTTGTGTTAATTGGAATGGGAAATCTGATCTATTGCCCCATCTACCTATCCCCATTATACTAGATTTTTGAATGTTTAGTTTGGATTCGCTAGCGTATCCAAACTCTGTGACAATCTTTAAAATATTTTTTATAGAATCATTTGTTGTTGGAAAGAATATCTTATCATCGGCATAAGCCAACAACTTCCTCTCCCCTTTGCCGGGAACAAAGGTTCCCGTAATGTTTGTATCTTGTCTTATTCTTTCCAAAACTGGTTCTAATGTTATTGCATATAACAGGGGCGATAATGGACACCCTTGTCTTACAGACCTCGATAATTTGAATGATTTGGTTAAACTGTGGTTAACCAATATTCTACTTTCAGGTTTTTTATATAGAATTTTTATCCATGTTCTAAAATATTCCCCTATGTTATTTGCTTTAAGACTTTTATGTAGAAAGGCATGTGATACTCTATCAAATGCCTTTTCCTGGTCTAAAGATAATATGGCACTCTGGTACTGCCTATCATGTGTGTATGTGATTAAATCCCTTATGAAGTGTGTGTGTCTACAAATGTTTCTACCTTGTACACTGCACTGTTGGTCTTCATGTATTATGTTATGCATATGTGGTTTAAGCTTCAGAGTAAGTGCTTTGGCTAGAATTTTGTAATCGGTATTTAAAAGGGAGATGGGTCTAAAATTTTTAATTGACTTTTTGTCATTACTGTCCTTAGGTATCAAGGTGATATAGGACTGATTTAAACTATCCGGGAGTTCCCCTTTTTGGAATGCCTCTTCAAACATTTTAATTAGGATGGGGCCTAAACAGGGGAAGAAAGCCCTGTAAAATTCTGCAGTTAACCCATCTGGCCCGGGTGCTTTATCTTTTTGTAATGTACTAAGGGCCTCTTGTAAATTATCTTAAGTTAAAGGTTGGTCTAGCTTCTCACTTTCCTCATCACTTAAACACTTTGCGTATTGTAGAAATTTATCTTGTGTGTTTGCGTCAGTTCCTTCCTTAGTATATAATTCCTTGTAGTATTGGAAAAAAGCGTGACTGATGTTGGTGTTGTCTGTTTGCTGTTGTCCGTTCATATCTATTATTTCATGTATCTGTCTACTGCGTTAAACGTTTTGTTCTATTGCTAAATATTGTCTACTAGGGATTTCTTGCATTACAGTGTTTAGTTTTGTCCTAAGTAGTGCTCCCTGGTAGGTATACTGTCTATATTGATCTAACTGTTCTTCTAAGGTATGGATGTGAGGGTTCGTGTTGTCTAAACTTTTGGTTAAACTAATTGCTTCTTCTAAAATCCCCTCTTCTTTTTTAAACTTCCTGTGTATAAGTGTGGCCAAAATCTGTGTTCTATCTCTTATTGTGTTTTTTTAACATATCCCAATATTGTGCGATGTTATTATTGGGAATGTCTTGTGCATAACCTTGTATTAGTTGTGTTATTTGTTCTGCGTAGTAAGTGTTTTTAAGTAGATTGTTGTTAAATTTCCAATGCGGGGATCTCTTTATTTGTTTGTGCGTGTGTCCCGTACTTAAAGATGTGTAAACTGCGTGATGATCTGTAAATTTAAGAGTGTTTTTTAAGTGATATGCTTTGTGTATATTGTAGTCACTAGAAGCGTAAATTCTATCCAGTCTTGAGGCCCGTCTGAGATATGGGTTTATTTTGTCATAGTATGTAAAGGTGTGGTGAATTAGTTGTTAGTATTGGTTTCAATATTATATTAATGGTATCTGGTGTGAGGTCAGCTAAACAAGTCACTGAGGTTTATTAAATATAAATAAGTTTACAGGGTACCTGTCTGCTTCCACCACGACCTCACCCGATTATACATCTTCCCCTACTGAAGTGTATTGGTGTGTGTATGTTGTCTAGCAAGTGTCTAGGGTATATGCAATGTGATGAAATGTATGAACAAGACAACAATTACACCTATTACTAATAAACAATGATTAAACAAGTCACTGAGTAAAGTTTGGAATGTAACTTATTTTTTTATAATTTATTTTCCTGTATCTAGTTATTCTTCTGACACAGGAATAATCAACTCAACATGATAATGAAATTATTTACAACCAATTATTTTACAACTGTCATTGAGTCTGTTTTATCCCACAATTATTTATATGTTTTAAGCTGGAAAAATGTCAAGTATTTTTTGCTCCTAGAAAAGGGTACAAGTTTATTGAACGTTTTTGTTCCTCACTGTCTGATACCCTATCTTATGGGAAAACTGAGAGAGTGGAGTGTTTGTGATATCAATTTCCCAGACAATTCTTATCTGAGGTCTCTGGAACCAGGCTGTTTGAAGTATGTATAAAACGCCAGTCTCCACTGCCAAGACACGATTCTGCTTCTATAGGTAAATCACTGTGTAGACACTCAGTATTTAGGCCTCACTGCAGAACTTAAGGACAGGTGTTAGGTCACCTGGGCTCACTTTCACTCATAGATGAAACTCGCAATCAAAGAAATCTACACACTAAACAGTTAAATATTGCGGTATATGGCATAATCCAAATCGCTGCTTGTGCAGAATTAGCAACCAAGACAGTACTCTTGCCTTGTCTATAACAACTTCTTTAGTGTATAAATTTTAGTTAACAAGTGGCCCCGAATACCAACTACTAATTGGTTTTATACAACCGTTTGTCTATTATACTACAGCCAATCAGAGACTGTTTAATGAATAGCGTTCCTTTTCAAATAAAACTGACCTCAAATATTCAAATTAAGGACTCCTTCCCCTCTCCTATTTAATTCAGTACGGCATTTTAAAAAACAAATAGGACGTTAACCTTAATTTTCCTTTTATTTTAAACTACCTTATCGGACGTTAACCTTACGGCGCCACGTCACATTGCGTGTGTGTATATATATATATCGTCTGCTAAAACCAGCGTGTGAATATATGTCCAGAACGCGGGTCGAGAAAAAGGGGGTCTTTCGAACGCCCGTCATGGTATTAATGTTAAACCGCGGCAAATCGTTTAGGCCCTTACTTCGGTATGCAAATTGAACGTGCTGTGGAATTAAGCGTTAGTTCTCACAGATTTCACTACAAAAGGTTTGTTTGTGAGGTTATATTTTTCTGTAAACGTCTGAGAGTTCGTGTTCGTCTAGCATAGTGTTTATCTGTCGTAAAAGGGAAGACTTTTCTTGTGCCTGTGCTCCCACGGAGTTTCTAGACAGATCTAGGTCAGACAGGACACAATTAAAGTCTCCGCCCAAAATTTTCTTAGTCCCTTTACAATGTTTCGTTAGAGTGTCATGTAATCTGTCATAAAAACTAGGTCGGTCAAGTCGAGTCGCTGGTGCGTATATATTTATGAGTGTGTGTGTGTCTTGTCTGCTGTGTTTGTTTTTTATTTGTATTATGACAGTTCTGCCACAACTGTCTGTTCTATAATGTACTGCCTCCCAATCTTCATTAATTTGCAGTATGGCTACACCACTACTATGGTTGGTGCCTAGGGCGAACCAACCATGTTTAAGTCCTAATTTAGTTACTATCTGACTGGCATGAAAGTCAGAAGTAATCCCGGTCTGTTGTAAAAACAAGAAATCTGGTTTATCTTTTTTAATCAGTTTGATAATATGCTCTAGTTTATTCCTCAAACCATTGATATTGAGGGATATAACAACTAGGCTGCTTGACAAAGTGGTATCTGAGGATTGGCCACTTATTGCAAACTGTCTACCCGGCAAAGTGGCAGAGTGGTCACTTGCCGCATCTAAACTATTTGACGAAGCGGGGACTGAGTGCAGGCCGCTTGTCATACTTAGACTACTAGACGAAGTGGGGACTGTGGGCGGGCCACCTGTCATATCTGAACTACACAACAAAGTGCTAGCTAACGATTTGTCACATGTTATAATAGATGTACCTGGCAAAGTGGTAGGCTGGTGACTTGCTACACATAGCCTACTCGACAGAGCGGTGACTGTGGGCTGACCGTTTTCTGTCATAACTAAGCCACTCGACAAATTCATGTCTACACTGTTTGACAAGACGTTGCTTAAGGGCTGACCGCTTGCCCTAATTTCTTGACTGCTTGACAAAATAGTGAATGAGGGCTGGCTATTCGTCGTTTCGCCCTGATAATTCGGGCCAAGCGCAGGCAAAGCCGTGCTGTCAGACCCTCCCGCCCTGACGGGGGGAGGGGGGAGGATTGGCTGCTTAATTAAAACTGTGCGCATGTTAAGTGGGTGTGTGCGGTGTGTACATTATGCTAAAATAACACAAACTATTTACATTGAAAACACCAACTCTTAAAATATAAGTCACACATCCTAAACTATAGTTATTTGTACATTTTACTTTTAAATTTACAATACTGTTTGCGAGTTTCTGTTGACCCAACTGTAAGGAGTGCATCTTCCCGCACACTGGTAGCATGATGTCCATCTCGTCAGTAAGCTCACAGGGGGGGGGGTGACAGCGGGATGCATCTTGGGCGTGCCCACACATGCACCATTCGTCATCTGACCTCCGGAACGCACACATCTTCCTTGCCTGACGCTGGACATCTTCTGGTTGCACTGGGCCCCAGTGCTGAGAAGAAGGACTTGTAAAAGTAGGCTCATTCGCTGCCGTCTGAGAATTCCTTACCGTCTATGAAGAGACTGGCTTGGGACATCATCTCGTCCATGGCCTCGTCCTCAGTCGCGGTCGCCCAACTGGGGTACAGTCTCTCTTGTAACATCTCTGAGGACTGGCTAGGACCATCGGGTTGGGTCTCGGTCAGCTCTGGCCCGTCAACAATGGGCATCGACTCGTATCTCAGGGAGGGCTTAGAAGCGGTTGCCTTTGAAAAGAGTGGCAGATCATGTGGCTTGCAAGGCGAGCGCTTGGATGGCGATGTGCTTCCGCTGCGCCTTATTTCTATTGACTTTACCGGCCCCGTCGTCTGGAGGACTAGGTGCTTCCTCTTCGGGGTGCGTTTGTCATCTTTCTTGTAGCTCACGGTTTGTACCCTTCTCCATCTACCTTTTTCCGTGGGTTCCCTGGAGCGGGGGACTCAATCGGCTGATTTAACGAACTTTGTTCGGCCGGCGTGATATCGGCTGTCACTTCCTCCTTCCTCGTTTGTTTGGCCTGATGGGCGGGTGTCCGCTTCTTAGGGCACTGACTAACCCAGTGGGTATCTTGCCCACAGATGGCACATTCTATTTTCCTCACTGGTAGGGACACCCATACCCTTAGGAACTTTTCTGTGGGACCCTCCATTTTCAAATTCACAAAATGGGCTATTCGGTGGTCCGAAGGCTTGTACATCAAATTCCACTTGTCGTGGGCTGTCTTTATTCTAGAGACTTCCGCCTCCTTGTCTCCTGTTACCGCCACAGCTATACGTCTGGCCGCCTGTGCCTTCACCGTTGGGGGCATCCAATGCAATACTCCCTTAGATTTCTCTTTATCTAGGTGCTCTATATATACAGTCATTTGTGGGTTACTCCATTCAAATTTTCGCCCGTGTAATCCAGCATAATGCTTCATATGTGCTGCTGTCGTGAGGGTAGCGAACCATTTGAACGGCCCCGCAAATCTATACAAAGTGGCGACGCCACTTGCGCCAACCCCAGCTGGTCCGGCCAGAATGCTGGCAATGAACGAACGAACGAACGAACGAAATCTTTATTTCATCAGGGTAAAGAAATAGGCATAATAAGAGGCTCTATTAGCCTGTGGCCCAGCAATTAAAATTACCAGAGTTCCTGGCTTGTGTAGCTCTCCTCCTTCCAAATCTTCTTCCATATTCAAAACAATTGTTGGCACTACTGGTGCGGACATTTTCTATATTCTTCTTCTTGGTCTTAAACCAAATTAGAAACAAACAAAGTCACGAGTTAGCTAAGCTAAACGCTAAGCTAACACACACCACAAATGTCCTCCGAAAACACAAAAAATCCAGAAAGAAAAGCCCGGCAATAACGTCTTGCTACTTTGGTTACCCAGACCGGACTAATTTCTGTTGTCCTTCAAATCATTGTCCCATGATCCGTTCTTGTTTTTCAGTCAATCCGATTGGTCTGTCCTGTTCCTATTCACCGATCACAAACTCACGCTTAATTCCACGCCGGCAACTCAGTGAGCTTTGTTCCGTAACTGTTTACACCCTACTCATATTTTTCTCGTGCGTTTGTTTTTCTTCCCAACTCACAAACCTGTAAGGGGCGTTAATTACTTGTTGTCTCCCTTGGAGGTTTTTGCTTTAATATTACAGTCCCTTCTCTAAGTCTTACTAGAACAATCATGATATGCAAATTCTCTACACCATAACTGTGTACTCATAGAAACTCTCTAAGTGTAAATCAGCCTTGTTTTCAGTAGCTTTGATTTAAAGGGTTCTCTCCCTTTCCCTCTAAGCTTAGGTGTACAACCCTTTATCTTCTTCTTCCATACTTAGCCATCAACCGGCAAAGCAGTATGTGGCCAGTACGCCTAGTGGCGTCTTAGGGCAACAACAAATTGATCAATCTATCGCTGTTTCCACCACACCTAGTGGCGTCTTTGTGGAACAAAAACAGACCAAACAATCTATCATTGTTTCCGTAATCAGATTGGTTGGCAAGCAGGTGATCAGCCCACTGTGCGAAGTTTTTACGGGATGGGGTAAACAGCCCCATGCCCATACCCTCCTTAGTCGCCTTTTACGACATGCGTGGTAGGGTGCAGTGTTACTATTCTTTGCTCCCCTTTCGGGCCCTGGTAACACACGGGTGACAACCCTTTATCTCCCATCTTTAAGACAAATAGCCTGTTTTCTAGACCACTCAAATTTTCTAAACATTTTCCTCATACTCTTTTTCTCTGCCAGGCAGAGCTGTAATGTTACCTCTCCCTTTGTTAGGAAAACTTGCACCGAAGATGTAGTGCTTGATGTTGAAGAGTTGCTGTCGTAGAGTGTTGGAGAGATATTTTTCTTATTTCTGTTTCTATCTCTAAAAAAATTTTGAAGATTGGAGTCTAAAATGTTGCTCTACTTGCTACTGGCTCTGCTGTCCCTTTGATCAACGTGATCTTAGTTTTTATAATTTGACTTTGTGGTAACCGTTCTCACACGCTGCTGTATCTGTTGACAGACATTCTATTTTATTCAATTCTTGCTGACTGTATTATTTCATAATTTCAAGTGCATATGAATGCTTCTAAACTTATTGTAGTTACTAGCATCAAACTTAGTTAAGGGACTTTTCCTATATCTTGAGAACCACTGCTG
This sequence comes from Oreohelix idahoensis, assembly GCA_024509875.1. Lineage (NCBI taxonomy): Eukaryota > Metazoa > Mollusca > Gastropoda > Stylommatophora > Oreohelicidae > Oreohelix > Oreohelix idahoensis. Next base: position 89,842 of record JAMPIV010013054.1, on the reverse strand, counting down.
ATGCAAACTTTTTCAGTCATTTAGTGCGACCTATCTATTAATCACTTTGATACACAGCGGGTCGTAGTGATCTGCTTGTACTGCAGTAACCTCGCTGCATACTTTTATTTAAAATGAAAACGGAACTAGTGCTAATAATTGTCGTTCTATGTCATCTGCTAAATTATTGTTAATCTTCTTAAACATTACTAAAATCGCCTGTGCTTCGCATGCGGCTACATATAGTCGACAAGTCCAATGTCAAGAGGTGAGTTCAGTTCCAGACTTGTGGGGTCATTCTAACATAGCATGTAATCCTGATAGGTTATTTTCTAACTTGAAATATATCAACTTCTGTATCATCATTGTCATCATTATGTCCTGTTTCTTACAGAGCATGAAGTCATCACTGCAACTGGTCCTCTTACAAGAAGCTTGCACCAAACATTCACTTTCTCTTACAGGAAGCCTACACCAAACATTCACTTAATTCTTACAGGAAGCCTACACCAAACATTCACATTCTCTCATAGGAAGCCTGCACCAAATATTCACTTTCTCTTACAGGAAGCCTGCACCAAACATTCACTTTCTCTTACAGGAAGCCTACACCAAACATTAACTTTCTCTTACAGGAAGCCTACACCAATCATTCACTTTCTCTTACAGGAAGCTTGCACCAAACATTCACTTTCTCTTACAGGAAGCCTACACCAAACATTCACTTAATTCTTACAGGAAGTCTACACCAAACATTCACATTCTCTTACAGGAAGCCTGCACCAAACATTCACTTTCTTTTACAGGAAGCCTGCACCAAACATTCACTTTCTTTTACAGGAAGCCTGCACCAAACATTCCCTTTCTCTTACAGGAAGCCTACACCAAACATTCACTTTCTCTTACAGGAAGCCTACACCAAACATTCACTTTCTCTTACAGGAAGCCTACACCAAACATTCACTTTCTCTTACAGGAAGCCTGCACCAATCATTCACTTTCTCTTACAGGAAGCCTACACCAAACATTCACTTTCTCTTACAGGAAGCTTGCACCAAACATTCACTTTCTCTTACAGGTAACCTACACCAATTATTCACTTTCTCTTACAGGAAGCCTACACCAAACATTCACTTTCTCTTACATGAAGCCTACACCAATTATTCACTTTCTCTTACAGGAAGCCTACACCAATTATTCACTTTCTCTTACAGGAAGCCTACACCAAACATTCCCTTTCTCTTACAGGAGGCCTACACCAAACATTCACTTTCTCTTACAGGAAGTCTACACAAATCATTCATTTTCTCTTACATGAAACCTACACCAAACATTCACTTTCTCTTACAGGATGCCTGCACCAAACATTCACTTTCTCTTACAGGAAGCCTACACCAAACATTCACTTTCTCGTACAGGAAGCTTGCACCAAACATTCACTTTCTCTTACAGGAAGCTTGCACCAAACATTCACTTTCTCTTACAGGAAGCTTGCACCAAACATTCACTTTATCTTACAGGAAGCCTACACCAAACATTCACTTTCTCATACAGGATGCCTGCACCAAACATTCACTTTCTCTTACAGGAAGCCTACACCAAACATTCACTTTCTCTTACAGGAAGCTTGCACCAAACATTCACTTTATCTTACAGGAAGCTTGCACCAAACATTCACTTTCTCTTACAGGAAGCTTGCACCAAACATTCACTTTATCTTACAGGAAGCCTGCACCAAACATTCACTTTCTCATACAGGAAGCTTGCACCAAACATTCACTTTCTCTTACAGGAAGCTTGCACCAAACATTCACTTTATCTTACAGGAAGCCTACACCAAACATTCACTTTCTCATACAGGAAGCTTGCACCAAACATTCACTTTCTCTTACAGGAAGCTTGCACCAAACATTCACTTTCTCTTACAGGAAGCTTGCACCAAACATTCACTTTATCTTACAGGAAGCCTACACCAAACATTCACTTTCTCATACAGGAAGCTTGCACCAAACATTCACTTTCTCTTACAGGAAGCTTGCACCAAACATTCACTTTCTGTTACAGGAAGCTTACACCAAACATTCACTTTGTCTTACAGGAAGCCTACACCAAACATTCACTTTCTGTTACAGGAAGCCTGCACCAAACATTCACTTTCTCTTTCAGGAAGCCTACACCAAACATTCACTTTCTCTTACAGGAAGCCTGCACCAAACATTCACTTTCTCTTACAGGAAGCTTGCACCAAACATTCACTTTCTCTTACAGGAAGCTTGCACCAAACATTCACTTTCTCTTACAGGAAGCCTACACCAAACATTCACTTTCTCTTACAGGCTGCCTGCACCAAACATTCACTTTCTCTTACAGGAAGCCTACACCATACATTCACTTTATCTTACAGGAAGCCTGCACCAAACATTCACTTTCTGTTACAGGAAGCTTACACCAAACATTCCCTTTGTCTTACAGGAAGCCTACACCAAACATTCACTTTCTGTTACAGGAAGCTTGCACCAAACATTCACTTTCTCTTACAGGAAGCCTGCACCAAACATTCACTTTCTCTTACAGGAAGCCTACACCAAACATTCACTTTCTCTTGTAGCAGTTGTTTCTGTGGTTACATGATAAGGCTGCCCAACCACACGACCTTCACCTTGTACGACATGCCTGAGGGTACAGTAGTCCTATTCTTTCTTTATCTCTTCAGAGACACACCCCCACCCCCAGGGACCTACATGAGGCACTAAAGTCACAGTTCCGTGTCCATTGTTGTCTCTTGCTCACAGAGTTGTTAGACAGGACACTTCTTAGAGAATGCCAAGAGGTAGGTGGGCAACATTTTAACCTGCTACTGTGAACACATCTTCCAGTCTAAGTCCGAATCACACAACATGTGACAGTACATGTCTTCAAGTCCAAATCACACAATACACGGCAGTACATGTCTTCCAGTCTAAGACCAAATCACACAACCCATGGCAGTACATGTCTTCCAGTCTAAGACCAAATCACACAACCCATGGCAGTACATGTCTTCCAGTCTAAGTCCAAATCACACAACACATGACAGTGAAATTGTAACTGAAGTGTAATAGCCACAAAACATGTATGGTGTTGGTAATAACAAGTACAGAGTTAGTGTTAAGTTAATGAACATTTATTTGCCAAGAATAACAACAAATACACTGAATTTCACAAAAATAAAGATGAAATAGAAAAAAAAAATTCAACACATGCATGCTCTAACCAAGATAAACTGAGAACTCACACATATATGCTCTAACCAAGACAAACTGAGAACTCACACATATACTGTATACTCTAACCAAGGCAAACTGAGAACTCCCACATATATGCTCTAACCAAGACAAACTGAGAACTCCCACATATATGCTCTAACCAAGACAAACTGAGAACTCCCACATATATGCTCTAACCAAGACAAACTGAGAACTCACACATATATGCTCTAACCAAGACAAACTGAGAACTCACACATATACTGTATACTCTAACCAAGGCAAACTGAGAACTCCCACATATATGCTCTAACCAAGACAAACTGAGAACTCCCACATATATGCTCTAACCAAGACAAACTGAGAACTCACACATATATGCTCTAACCAAGACAAACTGAGAACTCACACATATATGCTCTAACCAAGACAAACTGAGAACTCACACATATACTGTATACTCTAACCAAGACAAACTGAGAACTCACACATATATACTGTAACCAAGACAAACTGAGAACTCACACAGATATGCTCTAATCAAGACAAACTGAGAACTCACACATATATACTGTAACCAAGACAAACTGAGAACTCACACATAGACACTCTAACCAAGACAAACTGAGAACTCACACATATATGCTCTAATCAAGACAAACTGAGAACTCACACATATATACTCTAACCAAGACAAACTGAGAACTCACACATATATACTCGTATATATCATTGTCATCAAGACTCTTCAGCTTCCTAAGGAAGCCTTCATGTCAAGTCTTGGTGTCCTGTGCCGTCTGCAAGAGATATTTCCATGTCTTCTTTATCTCTTTCATTCTATCCCCAGACGTGGAAATCAGCACAGATGCCAAAAGGCGTTCCCATAGGACACAGCAATCAATAATTTCAAGATGTCTTATAAATAGCTGGAAATTTATATACAATCCAGTCTGGACAAAATCACATCGCAATATCATATGGTAATTTTCATGCATGGTTAAACTATGTCCATGGCAAAACCACAGCACAGGGACATAATCATCAACAGTGAACCAAAATCAATCATGCCACAAAAATATACGGCATGATGATTTAATAAACTACTTGTTATTATCACATCAACTATTTTGGCATTAACAACCTGTGCTGCCTAATAAAATGTTCAGTAAGGCATCACCTACATCCCGGGTTGCCAACCTGTGGGTCGTGACCCACAAGAGGGTCGCAAAGTGTTTTCTGGGGGTCGCCGCGGTTATTTTTAGTTGCAATTATTTTTATAGGAAATTTCACCACAAAAGTTTTCAACACTTATTTATTTGCAATATTCTACTAGTGGTTGTAACACTGACTTTTGATAAATAAAAGGAAGTGACTTAAGGTCCACAGCAGCAGATACTTAAGAAAATATTAAAAGCCCGCTGTGTTCATACATATTAACATTTTATATTATTTTAATTTTTTGCTATGGCGGGCCTTTAATATTTTTTTTTAATTTCCGCCGTGGCAGACCTTGATTCATTCCCTAAAAATAAAATATACAAATGCAGTGTTATCATTAGAATAAAATTTTGTTACAAATAGTAAACTGAAAAAAATATTCACTTTGATGCAAAATTCAATATCAAAATTCATTTTTAATCGGTGTCTCGATGTTTGAATAACAGACTGTCAAATAAAGGTGAGTTACTCTCTTAAAGCAGTTGAAGATCACCCCGTATGTTATGCTGACGCCGCCATCTTTGCAATGATGTTAATTCAATAACGTCCGTGATGGGCCGTCTGATGCAAACTGGCGCGAACTTAGTTCACCAATAGTCAACCACCTTTAGTTGTCGCCGTGATGGAAACCAGCCACTCGCTGTTAAGCGCGAGTTAGCTACCGCTTGCACTTTCTAAAATCTAAAGAGCGTCAGTAGGTCATCATCAGTCCGTGCTGTCGGTCGGCTTTCTGCATCGCTATCATCGTTTCCCAACGGAAAACAATTTATTTGGCTAATTATTTATTTATATTTTTATTGTTATATTATTAGTATTAATAGGTGTATTATTTTAATAAAATAGTGAGCCAAGTGACTAACGCTAAACATTATTAAACATTTTTTTTTTTTTAAATTGTACTGTCCTGTCTCCAGGACTTTCCCACAAAGTAGTTTAGAACTATACTTTTATTCAGGTATTCTACCGTGTTAGTTTCCCTTGGGGTTTCTCTTCCCCAGGTCCTCTTGAGGTTGTGGGGAAAGGAAACACACATTATCCAATTTCAAGACAATCTTCAGGCATTTGTATCCAAGCTGCAAAACTGGCGTCGGAAAGTAAATCTTGGAAACATTGCCATGTTTGAAAAACTCTGCAGTGTGGTACAGGAATCTGAAGGTAAACTAGATGAGAATCTGAAGGAGGAGATTACTGGGCACCTTGAATCCCTTGAAAAGGAATTTCAGCGGTACTTCCCTGAGCTTACAGAAGAAGAAGCTGCACTGGTACAAAACCCATTCTCTGCTTCCTTGAATGTAGCCAGCATTCCCGATGAAGTACAGGATGAATTCTAGGATCTGCAGAACGATTCTTCGGCACATAATTTGTTTTATGAAAAATTGCCAACTCAGTTCTGGTGTGCTATGTATCAGTCATTTCCAAATGTCACAATGCTTGCCTTTCGAGTTTTACTTCCATTAGCCTCTACATATCTCTGCGAGAATCGATTTTCAACGCTTTTTCAATCAAAACAAAGGCAAGAAACAGACTGAATGTTGAGGATGACATGAGGTTGGCTTTAACAAACACTCAGCCACGAAACTTGAAGCTAGTTGTCCAGATGCAGGTGCAACCATCGCATAAAATATTAGGTTAATTAAATTTTAGGTTAGAATTATATTCTGAAAAATCTATTTTTAATGTGTTTTCTTTATCCTACTAAAAATGCCTTTTTATGTACATGTTGCGGGGGCGGGTCGCAGGTTACTTGGCTATTATAAAAGGGGGTCGCGACTCGAAAAAGGTTGGGAAACACTGACCTACATGATTCCTGGAAGTATCACCTTCACTGTTCCTGGAGGTATCACCTTCATTGTTCCCGGAGGTATCACCTTCACTGTTCCTGGAAGTATCACCTTCACTGTTCCCAGAGGTATCACCTACATAGTTCCTGGAGGTATCACCTTCACTGTTCCAGAAGGTATCACCATCACTGTTCCAGGAGGTATCACCTACATGGTTCCTGGAGGTATCACCATCACTGTTCCTGGAGGTATCACCATCACTGTTCCAGGAGGTCTCACCTTCACTGTTCCTGGAGGTATCACCTACATGGTTCCCAGAGGTATCACCGTCACTGTTTCTGGAGGTATCACCTTCACTGTTCCTGGTCTACATCAATGATAAAGTGATAAAAACAACAAAAAGTGGCAGACAGCTGGCTAAATGCTGATGACCTAGTAATATGGGTAGCAGAAGAAAATATCAAAATAGCAAACAGCACGATGCAAGAAGCCTTACAAAAACTACATAAATGGATGCAAGAATAGCTCCTAATCATAAATGAGTAGAAAAAACATAGTACACAATTTTCACACTCTCAAAAAGTGTGACAAAAGTCAGTCATACAGAAAATGAATGAACATGAGATGCCAGAAGAAAAGGTTCCACATACGTGAAGTTAAATAGGACAGCAGACCAAGATGGAAAAATCAAACTGATAAGTGCCAGCAAAAAAAAACAACCTAGCAGAAAATGCTCAGGACAGAGACCTTCAAATACTGAAACTGTTGTATAAGGAAATGTCAGAGCAGTAATGGAATAATGAATACCAGCCTGAGCAACAGTTTCAAAATCCAACTTTGAAAGAACATCCAGAATAAAAAACCAGGCTAAGAGAATCATTACTGAAGCTTACTTACTTAGTCGTTCCCCTTCTACCGTGAGGTGTAGAGGTTTGGAAGAGAGAGCGCCAGACCATTCTATCAGCTGTCTTCTTCCTGGCCTGGTTCCATTCTAGTCCTCGGTCCTTCAAAGATTGTCTAATGTTGTCCTCCCAGCGGACTCTGGGTCGTCCTGAAGGTCTGGATCCCTGGCTCTTTGTTTCCCATGCTTGTCGTGGTAGCCGATCTTCTCCCATTCTGCAGACATGGCCAAACCATCTTAGTTGGGACTGTTCTATTTGGGTCTGCAGCGGATGGGATTTTAGGCCTTGACGGATCGTCTGGTTGCGGACCATGTCTCTTCTTGTTACTTCAACCACTTTCCTCAGATACCTCATTTCTGAGGTTTGGATCTGGCTTTTGTGGGTTGTAGTCATTGCCCACGACTCGCATCCATATGTCAAGACAGGGACATAGGTGGAGCGGTATACAGCCATCTTCGTTTTCTTACCAACCTCTTTCTTGCTGAGGAATCCACGATTTATGGCCTGAAAAAGTCTCCCAGCCGCTGCTTTTCGAGTGGCCAACTCTTCTTTGATGCCTCCCTTTCGGTCTATAATAGCTCCGAGATATTTAAAGTGGTCGACCTGCTCCAGGACCTGTTCTCCCAACTTAATCTGATGTTTTCTTTCTTCTCGTGATATCACCATGGATTTTGTTTTAGAGCTGCTTATGACCATCCCTCTCTTCTCCAGCTCTTCCTTCCAGACTTGCAGGTTGGATTGGAGATGTGCCTCTGAAGCAATGAAATCAACAACAATACGTGAAATGAATAAGATGACAAAACTATAACCCATGACTGACAGAAGAAATTTCAGAGTACTACAACAGGTAGAAAATTTAAAAGTGCACAGCTCACAGGTGATTGACAGTCTGCAGGTATGTGGCTGGGGTAAACTCCAGAGAAACCGTTTCGCTCAAACTACTCGCACTTTCACATCAACATATTCAAGAGAAAACAGATAGACTGAATAAGTATAGCCAGCAGGTGGGTCTGAACATCAGTCTAAAGAAGACAGAGGTCATGACACTCAATGTGGGCAAACCTGAGCCCATAACTATAAAGAACCAGAAGCTGGAACAGACATGCACATTCACATACCCAGAATGCATAGTAACACCAGAAGGCGGAACATGCAATGATATCAACAACAAAATGAATAAAGCGAGAACAGCCTCTGCTAGTCTAAATAACATCCTCTCAGTACAGCACAAACACCTAATTAAGATTATATGAGAGCTATGTAATTTCTGTGCTTCTCTATAGTGCGGAATGCTGGAGAGTAACAGAGAAGGAAATGTCGAAATTGTCCTCTTTCCACCCCATCTACCTAAGGAAAGTTCTCTGAATCATTTGGCTGAATACCATCATCAACCAAGAACTGCTTATTCGGAGCAACCAAGAGGACATGGAAACCATTATAGCTGGCAGACGCTAGAGTTGGGTTAGCCACATCCTCAGAATAGAACCTGATGCCATCACAAGAACAATTTTGCTATGGACCCCTGAAGGAAAGCGAAAGAGAGGCCGACCACAAACAACTTGGCTGAGAACTGTGGAGGCCGAGATGCAAAGAATGAACCAGAGCTTGCACAATGCACGAAGGATGGCCACCGAATGAGCACAGTGGAAGCAGTTTGTTACTGCCCTACAAGACGCCACCAGGCATGATGACCACTGACTGCTATGACAGTTGGTAGCTAAGGATCAAAGAAGAAGAATCAATCACAAATATGTTTCTGTTAATCAATCACTCAAAAAAATATGATGCAGATCGTTACATTTATGTCTATTGTTCACGTGAGTGCTGTCAACGGCCCATAAAAATTGACTGGCTATAAGACCTTGCAAGATCAAAATATTTAGAATGGGTTAATCCTAACACCAGATCCTAGAGGTGAAAAAGGGTTCACTTTTGCCCACATAAGAGCTTCATTCAAGGACACAGCCGAACATCCATCTTCCAGGAAAAGAGCTTGCCCCTAGAAACAGAAAAATAAACCAGAGCTTAAAAAAAATATGAACAATAATAAAATACAGAACAACTAGGCAACACATCGGACAAGAATATCTGTGGATATCATTCATGACAACCACATCTGGTACATTATTTATGATGTTTACTATATGTGCGTACCTGCTTCACAATTTTAACATACATATCTTCTTCGTAATTGTTTTCGTTACACGCATGTCTTATGATTTTACCACATTTATGTACTTTCCTCATGACTTTTACCACATTTGTGTACTTGCTTCATGACTTTTACCCCATTTGTGTACTTCCTTCATGACTTTTACCCCATTTGTGTACTTGCTTCATGACTTTTACCACATTTGTGTACTTCTGTAAAATTTCTTTCCCACTGTAAAGTTGTTTTGTCCAACACACACAAAATGTCAGTCTATAAAGAAGTGTCAGTTGTATACTGTAAACCTTCTGTAAAGTGTGGTGTGTTCTCTTTCTTCTGTAAAGCTCCACTATCAATCACTGTAGCATGTTGTTTGTGGTGCCACTACTGTATGTGTCCATTGTAGTGTACAGAGTTGTTGAGATCAGGCATGCTCCAGTCTACCCAGCTGTAAATGGGTAACTCACCCTAGTCCTAAGTTAGGGAAGGCAAAGGCAGCTGTAAACAGTAGTTTCCCTCTAAGGCTCCAGGGGAAGCTGGCCCTAAACTTGGTCACTTCAACCGACGCAGGATGGTGTATATATGGGTAGAAGTGTAGAGTGTGTTTAACGCGAATGGTGTGCTGTTCGTGTTCTGACCAATCTAAACACTCATTCACTTGTGTCTACAAGGCACCAATGCAGACTGCTGGAATCTTTGTTTACACAGTTTATTTGGACGCTCACACTGGGACATAATGAGTAAATCATGGGTATGTTGACATATCAATTTGCAGGCATACATAGTAGATCCTATGTCATGGCACATTCATAAATAATAGGTAGTACATCAATGGCCGCATCCCCTATCTGACTAAGCGCGTCAGTGAAGGCGGATCGGTAAGTAACTAAAGTTGCTTTATATTCACAGTTTATCATATTGTGAAACCACGATAAGGGGTTTCTATCAAAATTGAGATCTCCTTGCCACTGTCCGAATAATAAGATACATGCCCCGTTCTTTGGACAGGGATTCAAAAATCCGATGACAGGAATGTAACATGGCCGCCTACCTGAGTTGTCGCTCACTCGCTCACAGGAGGATATATATATAAGCCAAAGTTAATTTGCAATACATATGCATAATTTCATAAAGTTCCTCCACACAGATCTACCGTAATCCAGTTACTTCACGTAGACATCATTACAGTATGGAGCCTGTCATCTCCGTCGATACAAACTTGACCCTAGCGTTGCGAAGCACAAAATTCCCGCTAGGCCTAACCGACCTGAGATCATCAAAAACAGGGACTGGAATTACCTGGAGTCCGAATCATACATGGTACCGTACATTAGGAGAGTCTCTAACACAACTCTAGTAGAGACACAATCTCCTATAGAAGAAAAACCACTTCGTAAAACATTTTTACTGAAGAATCTACCAGCCCTGGAAAAATGCGTACCCGCCATTGTCACGGTACATCGGAACTCATCACGACTAGACAAGACAACTCCTACTTCCGCTAGAGCGGTGTAACAAGAATATAGTCCTGCCTACCCATCCAAAATATACAATATAGGACTGATTCTACTTGTACAAAAAATATGTAATACATATGAATTCAGGCCATAAACATAATAAGCAAATTAATCTATTTTCTGGCCCTAAGAAATAGGTACGGACAAGGGTGTCATATCCATGCGCCGAATTAATATCAAGAACGATTACTCCTATAATCAACAGGGTAAAACAATTATGGATTATCTAGCCTTCCCCATAGACAGCATTTTCATACACAAATGAATGAATGTCTATATCTTTTCCATATTAAATAGCCATATCGATTTTTGTAATATGTGCGTCAAAATATGCACGCAACAGATTACCACACCCCTCGGGAAAAAAAAATGGTACATTTTTTTTGGGAAATACATCTAGGAGCAACATACAATAGGCTCACAACGCACCAATAACAATGCGCAGATGATAAGCATAAGTTTTCTGACCTTAGAGAAAGTACTTCTCTAAGTATAAATATTTCCAGAGAGGTGTCACCAACGCATACTACAATATTAGCAATGACACAATTTGTACATTAGTTTATACATAAATTTCATCTAAGATATCTTAACATCATGATCATCAAAGACGAAAAAAAACATTGAAAAATCAGCGGTGAATAAATATCAATGAACCGCTAAGTAGTGTTACAATCAATATATGATATTACATATGTGTACACATTTCAACATAGGAACAACTGTATCAAAGTTGTATAACAGTTATGAATCATGTGGGCATCTAGACAAAATATCTGCCATCACATTTTCTGACCCACGGATAGCTCGCACCGAAAAATGAAATGGCTGCAAAGCAATCGCGTATCGCGTTGATCTTGCGCTCTTCAGATTTTTACTCTGAATAGCCGTAATAGCTTTCTGGTCAGTTTCCACAATGAAATGCGCGCCAAGGAGAAATCTTTGCAGTTTAAGGATTGACCAAACCATAGCCAATAATTCACGGTCTAGGACCGAGTAATTCTTCTCTGCGGCATTTAATTTCCGAGAAATATACATCACAGGATGCAGAGTTCCGGAGTACTCTTGCATTAGTGCTGCTCCAATCCCGATGTATCAAGACGGAAAATTGGAAGAAGTAATTAAAGAAATGGATAATTATAAGTTGGACTTATTGGGTGTCAGCGAGTGTAGATGGACGGGGAAGGGCATAAAATATATTTCAGAAGAAAAAAAGCAAATTATATACTCTGGTAGTAATGATAATCGTCACACAGAGGGAGTAGCCATCCTAATGACACAGAAAGCAGCAGCATCGCTTATCAGCTGGGTACCTATCAATGAGAGGCTAATATTAGCTAGATTTCAGACACGATTTTTCAAGCTCTCAATTGTACAATGTTATGCACCAACTAACGACGCTCTTGATACCACAAAAGATGACTTCTATGAAGCACTTCTAAGTACCATCAACACAATACCCAAGCATGACATAATAGCAGTCATGGGTGATTTTAACGCCAAAGTAGGTGACAACAACGATGGAGTACAAAGATATCTCGGTACTCATGGCATAGGCTGTTTGAATCAAAATGGCGAAAGACTTCTAGAACTTTGTGAAATATCAAACCTCGTTGTGGCAGACACCATCTTTCCACATAAGAATATCCACAAGATAACATGGAATTCACCTGATGGCAGAACTAAGAACCAGATAGATCACTTCTGCATAAGCGCTAAATTTCGCTCATCAGTTCAAGACGTCAGAGCATACAGAGGTGCAGAGATCGGAAGCGATCATAACCTCTGCATAGCTAAAATGAGAATTAAACTGAAGAAGTTATACCAACCGAATAAAAATAGAAGAATAGATGTACACAGACTGCAATCAAATGATATAAAGAAGGAATATAATGTCAAAATGAACAACTATTTCGATGCTTTAGGCAAAATTGACAACGATATCACCACCAAGACAATCGATACTAAATGGGAACAACTGAGAACAGCAATGACAGAAGCAGCTGTAGCGACCACCGGATACCTAGTACATAAAAAGAAAAAATGGATGAGAGAAGATACTTGGGATAAAATACAAGAAAGGAAAACAGCAAAACTTAAACTACTAGCAGCAAGTACACATAATGCAGTTGAATCTTGCAAACTAACTTATAACTTGTTAAATAAAGAAGTGAAGACAAAAACTCGAAGAGATAAAAGACATTTCATCAATGAACTGGCCGTAGAAGCTGAAAATGCTGCAAGAACTGGTAATAGTAGGTGCCTTTATCAAATTACAAAACAACTATGTCACCAGCCTACTGCTATGGAAACACCTGTTAAAGGTAAATTAGGGAATTCAATACCAACAGAAAAAGAACAAATGAAGAGATGGGCTGAGCACTTCATGGAGGTGCTAAACAGACCACCACCAACAGTAACACCTGATTTTAATAATGAAACATCCACAACCACCTTGCCAATAACTTGCGATGAATTCACGCTGGACGAGATCAAACAAGCCGTTAAAAGATTAAAAAATTTTAAAGCTGCTGGAGTTGACGAAATTTCAGGGGAAATGATTAAAGCAGTTAATGACAACAACCTCTTGAGAATTTTAGATATTATAAATGAAGTATGGAGAGAAGAACAACCACCACAACAATGGAAAGACAGTATTATTGTAAAGTTACCGAAGAAAGGTGATCTATCAGACTGTAATAACTGGCGTGGTATATCTCTATTATCAGTACCTGGAAAATTATTATGTTGCATGATGTTAGAAAGACTTAAATTGCATGCTGACGAAAAGATCAGAGAAGAACAAGCGGGTTTCAGGCCGAAACGATCATGTATTGATCAAATATTCACACTAAGAACAATTATAGAAGAATCAGTGGAAAGGCAATCGCCACTTATTATCACCTTCGTCGATTTTCAAAAAGCCTTTGATAGTCTACACCGCCCATCATTGTGGAAGATACTTACAATCTATGGTTTTCCAACAAAATATGTGAATATAATCAAAGCGCTATATGACAATGCAAGATGTTGTGTTAGAACAAATAAAGGGAATACAGAATGGTTTACAGTAGAAACAGGGGTGAAACAAGGCTGTATTATGTCACCACTACTTTTTGGAATAGCTATTGATTGGGTTATGAGAAACTATACCCACAATGAACAATTGGGTATAAAATGGACAAATGGAAAATTCCTGGGGGACCTGGATTTCGCAGATGATGTAGCATTCTTAAGTTCAACACCAAGACAATCCCAAGAAGCAATAAATAATTTGTGTCATCTCTCGGTTAAAACTGGTCTCCAAATAAATGCCTCTAAAACTAAAGCTATGAACTTTTCTAACGAGACCTTTGATATCATCTTGAACGGGGAAAAACTACAGAAAGTTGAAAGTTTCAATTATTTAGGCAGTAAAATGACTCAGGATGGTGACACAACAAGAGAAATCCATACTAGAATTGCTTTGGCAGCTAGCGCCTTCAATAGATTATCTAACATTTGGAAATTACGATCATTGAATATACATACCAAGCTTCGTCTGTTTAATTCAAATGTTATCTCAGTGTTAACATACGGCTGTGAGAGTTGGAAAATAACAAAATCATTGGAGAACAAGCTGAATACATTCGAGAACAAATGTCTTAGAAAACTCATGAACATCAGTTGGAAAGAATTCAAGACTAATCGACAAATAAGAGAAGACTCTAGGCAGAAATATGTCTCCGACTATATAAGGAAAAGACGATGGTCATATATCGGTCATGTCCTACGAATGCAAAACAACAGAATACCACTACAGGCGCTCACTTGGGTTCCTGAGGGTAAGCGGAAAAAAGGAAGACCAAAAGAAACACTCAGAAGAACAATAATAAGAGAAGGAAGAACGTTGGGCCTAAATAATGTGCAAGAGCTAAGAGGAGTGGCGTCACAACGAACAACCTGGAGAGCACTGGTTTCTGCCTTATGCGCCGTGTTTGGCGCTTAAAGAATTTATTATTATTATTAATCCCGGTGGATGAAGCGTCACTACGAAGAATAAATGTCTTATCCTTAGAAGGCAATACTAGGATAGGTGAAGTAGAAAACATAGTTTTAACCTTATCCAAAGAGGATTGACATTCTTGAGTCCAGTGGACTACATTAGGAGACCCTTTCTTTAGCAAGGAAGAAAGAGGTGACATAATGGAGGACAGATTCGGAATGAATCGTCCATAAAATTGTATTAGACCTAAGAGACTTCGCACTTGCTTTTTAGTCTTAGGAATAGAAATGTTAAGTATCTTACTTGTATTATGGTCTTCTGTTTTTAGGAACCCATGACCAACACGGTGTCCTAAGAAAGATATTTCGCTAAAACCAATACATGCTTTCGATGGTTTCGCTGTCAGATTATGCTCGCGTAAGATAGACAATAGTTCATTTATCCCATTATAGTGATCGTTCCAAGTATCACTGAAAAGACAGATGTCATCAAGATACGCAATGACATCTGAGCGATGAGATAGGATTCGACGCATCATGCGTACGAATGTTGCAGGGGCGTTCATAAGACCGAAAGGCATGAAATTCCATTGGAATAGACCCCTAGGCGTCGAAAAAGCAGTAAACGGTTTGGCGTGTTCGGATAATGGAACTTGCCAATATCCCTTAGACAAATCGAGTTTAGTAAAGAAATGAGAATTCGATAGTCTCGTAAGTAGCTCTTCTAGTAAAGGCATAGGTTCAGCATCAAATTTCGTCACTTGGTTCAATTTGCGATAATCCACGCAAAGACGTATGTTATTGTCTTTTTTTCGTACAATAACCATCAGCGAAGAATATGCTGATGTGGATGGTTCAATAATTTTTAACTCTATCATCTCATCCAACTCTTTCTCTACCTGTGCTTGAAAATGTATCGGAATAGGATACGGTCTGACTCTTATAGGACTATGGTCAGTAAGAATAATGTCATGTTGAATGACATCGGGACCTCAAGACGCAGCAATAGAGACCGCAGTCAGCGACTCATAGCTTAACTGCCTGCGTCAGGACCAGCGAACCAGAGCTGGTCAAGACCGTGCTCCACCTCCACGTGGTGGTCCTGGAAACAGTATGCAGCAATGCAGGCTGGCTGAGCGAGCATGGATCGCAATGGGAAGGCAAACCCGGTCCTAAAAAATGCCGTGCAGAAGTCGGATGTGTCGACCGAAAGGTGCAGATATCACAGCTACGTTGTAAACAGACACAATGCAACCACCGTCCTTTTCAGGGCGAACGAAGAAGAAGAAGAAGAAGAATGACATCAGTTTGACCAGGAATGTCAGTAAGGACATCCTGAAATTGTTCTAACATAGTAGAAACTTGTTTCTGCTCTCCTGGAGATAATTCTGGAGAAATTGCAACATCTTTCCATGATTCATTAGAGTGAAGAGGAATCATTGGAAAAGGTAAATTTACATCCGAGAAACTCGTTTCCTCATCCTGTATTACTGACAGAGATGAGTACTGTCCATGTTGGACTGGAAAATCGTCCGTTGCCTGGAAAACAGGTTGTAAATAATCAGGACGTTCATGGAATTCCGTGAGCATGTTGATGTGGAAGGTTTTACGCTTCCCGTCAATATCGACGATATAGTCAACATCGGAAACTTTTGATATTATATCGTACGGACCTTTCCAAGAAATAAGAAGTCTATTTTCCCTACAAGGTAGCAAGACAAATGCTTTGTCACCTGGACAAAGTTGTCGCAAACATCTCTTTTTATTGGCAAATTCCCTTGCCTTCTGTTTCGCAAATTCAGAAGAAGCAGTTGCCAATTTGCATGCTTCAATAATCTTGTGTCTAAGTGCGATGACATATTCATAAGAGGATTTTGTGTCATCGACAATATTATCAGCAGTTATAAGATCATGAAGTAAGGACATAGGACCTCGCGGTTTCGCGCCAAAGACAAGTTCAAAGGGAGAAAATCCTGTATGTTCGTTGGCGACCTCTCTATATGCAAAGAGAGCCGCGGGTAAAACCCTATCCCAATCCTGAGGATGATCTTCTGTTATCTTACCTAGTAGGTTTTTCAGAGTTCTATTCAGACGTTCCACCATCCCATTGGACATAGGATGATAAATACTACTCAGCGATCTCTCTATCTTAAGAGTCGACATTACTTGAGACATGGTATCCGATATGAGTTGGGTACCATGGTCGGATAATATTTCTGCTGGAAATCCCAGACGAGAAAATATTAACCAAAGAGCATCTGCGACATCAGCAGTAGTTATGCTCTTTAGAGGAACAGCCTCCGGCCAACGTGTGCACATATCAACACACGTCAAAATAAATTGGTGTCCTCTAGCAGACTTTATCTTAAATGGACCAATGATGTCTATCGCCATTTTTTTGAAATGGTCGAATGGGAATGTCTGCAGCCTGAATAGGTGCATCATGGCGTGGACCTCTGGATTTAATCTCTTGACATACTTTACAAGATCGACAATAGATTCGTATGTCCTTATTCACAGCAGGCCAAAAGAAAGATTGAAGAACTCTAGCTTTAGTACGGGAAAAACCCATATGTCCAGCACACTGCGAATCATGAGCGTGCTGTAAGATTTTAACTCTCATATTTTTAGGCACAAGGATTTGAGAATGAATGGACTTAGCGGAGTCTTGTACCATACGTACAAGTACGCCATTCTTCATCGTAATCCATGATTTACGATTTGTATCCTTATTCGGATCACCTTTTGTTGCCAGAGTAAAGAATTTCTTTAGAGTAGGATCATCTTCCTGCTGTTTTATAAAGGAATCATGGGAAATCTCCAAGGGATCATCTTGGATCTGCGCATCTTTATCTTCAGAATGTGAAGATTGCGGCATATTAAGAGCTTGAGCCCTAGTGATTACTGCATTAGCAGATTGCATATTAACATTTTCCCAATTAGAAATTTGCTGTGGAGTGCATTCTTTCACTCCATGAATGCGACCGATGATAAGATCAGCGATCGGATTCGGCAAGAGACATGCTTGCACCTCTCCTGTAAAGAAAGGCGTTGCAATATTGATAATGGCAGTGGAGTACTTCTCCAATGTGCCACCAAATGTTACACATTTGACTATATTGCCTGTAGCTCGAGAAGGATTTACGAGTGATTGCCTCACTCCGATGGTAGTGCACCCCGAATCGAAAAGAATTGATACCGGAGTACCATCTATTAGGCCCCTATTAAAGACAAGAGCACCCCTTCCATTATGCGCGATTGACGCATGGAGCGCGGGAAGCGGGTGACCGCAGCTTAAAGTAGAAACTGTGGTTGGATCGAATAATGTTTTGCATTGCGAACACTCAGATGCTCTAGCAAAATCGAAAGCGGAATTTGCTACACTATTGGAGTCTTTTTTATCATTATTCTGATTACCGGCGTCGTGGAACTCCTGTTGTGCAGAGTTAGCCTGGTAATAAGATTTACCATGTCTTTTGTGTTGTGATCTACCTCGGTTATAATTGTCTCTATAATTATTATTGCCTCTGTTATAACCCCTATTTGGGTTTGAATCATAATATTCATGATCATAATCATCACGCTCATTATATTGAGTATCCCTGTAATATTGGTTTTTTTGTCTCCATGAAGCACTTGGGTAGTTCCTATAGCTACTCCTTTTACGAGAATTTCTAAAATTATGGGTACCCCTCGCGTGTCGAGGACTATCAGCCCGATTCCAGTTCTTCGAAGAAGAACCCTGATTTGAGTGGTTATCTTGGTTTTGATACTTATTCCAATTAACCTTTTTATCAAATTTATTTTTAGCTCCTTGGAATTTGTGTGAGTAATTCTGATTATATTCTGTTGCCGAAGCAACTGGCATACTCTCTTTAATGTTAGAGTTACTAAGAATCATGTCAGGGTGTGCCGTGGCATACTGGTCACAATATTCTTCCATTTGCTTTAATGTACTAGGTTTACGCTCATGTAAGAACTCTAGGAATGATTTATTTACCGAAGACATGACCTTGTCTCTTAGCAATAAATCCGTAAGACCATCAAATGTTTTCTCTGTTTTGGATAATTCAATCCATCGTGAAAGTGTAATTCGTGCTTTTGAGATGAATTCTGAGAATTCTACACCTACCTCAGGTCTCATTGTTTTAAACAAAAGACGATAACCTTCCTCAGACAGCTGATATCTCTTCATCAAAGCTGCCCTAACAGCATCATAATTATCCTTGTCGGCCTCTTCGACGAAATATAACTTACTCAGAGACTCCCCTTTTAGATTTTCAGACAACTGATTCACATACTGTGATTTGTCAACATTATGAGCTCGACAAGCCCGTTCAAATCTATCAAGCCAGAATGCTATATCATCACTGGCAGAGTTGAACGCTGGTACCTTGACCTTGTACACAAAGGGTTTACCATTACCACTAGATGCCTGATTAACATTACTCATACTTGTCAATTTTAATTTCTCTAACTCAAATTCATGTTCTCTTATTGCTTTTCTCTCTTCAGCTTCTCTATCTAATCTTCTCTGTTCTGCAGCAGCTTCTAATTTCTTCTGTTCTGCAGCAACTTCTAATTTCTTCTGTTCTGCAGCAACTTCTAATTTCTTCTGTTCTGCAGCAACTTCTAATTTTTTTTTGTTCAGCTGCAGCAGCAGCTTCTAATTTCTTCTGTTCTGCATCAAATCTCCTTTCCTCCACTTGCATCTGCAATTTCTTTAGTTCAGCAGCAGTATCAGCTTCTTTTTCTAATCTTTTTTCTTCAGCTAGAGCTTTCCTCTCTTCAGCAGCAGCAGCAGCTTTTCTCTCTTCAGCAGCAGCTTCTAATTTTTTTTCTTCTATTTGAAGTTTTCTCTCCTCAGCCGCAGCTTTTTTTCCCTCAGCAGCAGCTTTTTTTCTTCTGCAGCTAATGCTTTGTCATATTGAGCAACAGCCCATTGTTCTAAGTCTTTCCCAGTCTTATCAAGGGATTTTCCTTGTGCTATAAAGTAATCTAATGTAGACATTTTGTCTTCTTAAATCAGAAACCTGAAAAGTAAATAAATTACCTTATTTCACTTTAATGGGAGACAAGTCTATACCATAGACTTAGTCTTAGTGAAAACTTGTATGGTTTATAATACCCAATGATAACTTGAGTACCTGTGGACAACAATAACTGTATCTCAAATACTGTGGGAGACAAGCCTTACAAAGGTCTTGTATACCTTAATGTAATCAATGATCACTTGAGTACCTGTGGAAAATAATATTTCCCTTTTCCAATCACTTTGGGAGACAAGCCTTATAAAGGTCTTGTACACTTTGTTTTATAACAATAACAATCATAAAGTACTGATCTGTACTATACTATAAGTGTATTCCACTATACCTCATATGTCATATGTCAACTAAAGACATTACAAAGGACAAACAAGAAAAGACAATCTGAAAACATTTGCAGAGATCAAATTAAATTAAATAGGAGAAATGAAAAAAAATGATCACAGAATCCGTGATGATAACTGCAATAAGATAACAAGACAAATAACGCCACAGTGTATAAACATAAGGGTGTAAAGAACTGAAATGCAAGGAAAGATGAGACCTACAATATACAAACAAATCAAACAAAAATAAAGAACAGAAAAAATGTTACAAATACAAATATGAAACAGTCGTCACAACTAACCAAATATTTGCAAACTATGTTGCATGCAAATTTAAATTAAGAAATTGCTCCCTATAGAACGCCAGAACAAGACCAATATCACTTGGTATTTCCTGTTCTAGTCACCTCCCATCCAGGCCCGCAAAGACATAACAATCACACATATAAACAAATAATATATAAACATAAATATATAAATCATCAATGTGTGTATCATATCATGCAATGTGTTGTAGTTGCAATGTATAGTACTGTATGCTCAGTTTTAATCAATTAGACTACCACTTTATTGAGTAATAGATTTGCATTCTAACTATTACACTGTCCAATTTTTTTGAGCACATTAGAAGATCCACCGATGAAATTTGCACTTTATGTTCAACAATGCTCTTGTATTACAGCAGGATAAACAATCACTGGTTTAGAACACTGACTGTATTGTGCCAAATGTCAACAAGTGCTGACCCAGATATTGCTACACTTGTCAGAACAGGTCAAGCTGACATTGATTGTATAGCTGTCCTACTGGTGTTGTTGTGGTCAAACAAATGTTCTTGTAACTGTAAAATGTGATTCTCAACACAAGACTGCGTAGGCTGGACCCAGGGATCTGGCTCACCACTGTAAAATTTCTTTCCCACTGTAAAGTTGTTTTGTCCAACACACACACAAAATGTCAGTCTATAAAGAAGTGTCAGTTGTATACTGTAAACCTTCTGTAAAGTGTGGTGTGTTCTCTTTCTTCTGTAAAGCTCCACTATCAATCACTGTAGCATGTTGTTTGTGGTGCCACTACTGTATGTGTCCATTGTAGTGTACAGAGTTGTTGAGATCAGGCATGCTCCAGTCTACCCAGCTGTAAATGGGTAACTCACCCTAGTCCTAAGTTAGGGAAGGCAAAGGCAGCTGTAAACAGTAGTTTCCCTCTAAGGCTCCAGGGGAAGCAGGCCCTAAACTTGGTCACTTCAACCGACGCAGGATGGTGTATATATGGGTAGAAGTGTAGAGTGTGTTTAACGCGAATGGTGTACTGTTCGTGTTCTGACCAATCTAAACACTCATTCACTTGTGTCTACAAGGCACCAATGCAGACTGCTGGAATCTTTGTTTACACAGTTTATTTGGACGCTCACACTGGGACATAACGAGTAAATCATGGGTATGTTGACATATCAATTTGCAGGCATACATAGTAGATCCTATGTCATGGCACATTCATAAATAATAGGTAGTACATCAATGGCCGCATCCCCTATCTGACTAAGCGCATCAGTGAAGGCGGATCGGTAAGTAACTAAAGTTGCTTTATATTCACAGTTTATCATATTGTGAAACCACGATAAGGGGTTTCTATCAAAATTGAGATCTCCTTGCCACTGTCCGAATAATAAGATACATGCCCCGTTCTTTGGACAGGGATTCAAAAATCCGATGACAGGAATGTAACATGGCCGCCTACCTGAGTTGTCGCTCACTCGCTCACAGGAGGATATATATATAAGCCAAAGTTAATTTGCAATACATATGCATAATTTCATAAAGTTCCTCCACACAGATCTACCGTAATCCAGTTACCTCACGTAGACATCATTACAGTATGGAGCCTGTCATCTCCGTCGATACAAACTTGACCCTAGCGTTGCGAAGCACAAAATTCCCGCTAGGCCTAACCGACCTGAGATCATCAAAACAGGGACTGGAATTACCTGGAGTCCAAATCATACATGGTACCGTACATTAGGAGAGTCTCTAACACAACTCTAGTAGAGACACAATCTCCTATAGAAGAAAAACCACTTCGTAAAACATTTTTACTGAAGAATCTACCAGCCCTGGAAAAATGCGTACCCGCCATTGTCACGGTACATCGGAACTCATCACGACTAGACAAGACAACTCCTACTTCCGCTAGAGCGGTGTAACAAGAATATAGTCCTGCCTACCCATCCAAAATATACAATATAGGACTGATTCTACTTGTACAAAAAATATGTAATACATATGAATTCAGGCCATAAACATAATAAGCAAATTAATCTATTTTCTGGCCCTAAGAAATAGGTATGGACAAGGGTGTCATATCCATGCGCCGAATTAATATCAAGAACGATTACTCCTATAATCAACAGGGTAAAACAATTATGGATTATCTAGCCTTCCCCATAGACAGCATTTTCATACACAAATGAATGAATGTCTATATCTTTTCCATATTAAATAGCCATATCGATTTTTGTAATATGTGCGTCAAAATATGCACGCAACAACTTCCTTCATGACTTTTACCACATTTGTGTACTTGCTTCATGACTTTTACCACATTTGTGTACTTCCTTCATGACTTTTACCACATTTGTGTACTTGCTTCATGACTTTTACCACATTTGTATACTTGCTTCATGACTTTTACCACATTTGTGTACATGCTTCATGACTTTTACCACATTTGTGTACTTCCTTCATGACTTTTACCACATTTGTGTACTTCCTTCATGACTTTTACCACATTTGTGTACATGCTTCATGACTTTTACCACATTTGTGTACTTCCTTCATGACTTTTACCACATTTGTGTACTTCCTTCATGATTTTTACCACATTTGTGTACTTCCTTCATGACTTTTACCCCATTTGTGTACTTCCTTCATGACTTTTACCACATTTGTGTACTTCCTTCATGACTTTTACCACATTTGTATACTTGCTTCATGACTTTTACCACATTTGTGTACTTCCTTCATGACTTTTACCACATCTGTGTACTTCCTTCATGACTTTTACCACATTTGTGTACTTGCTTCATGACTTTTACCACATTTGTATACTTGCTTCATGACTTTTACCACATTTGTGTACTTCCTTCATGACTTTTACCACATTTGTGTACATGCTTCATGACATTTACCACATTTGTGTACTTCCTTAATGACTTTTACCACATTTGTGTACATCACTCATGACTTCTACCACATTTGTGTACATCCTTCATGACTTTTACCACATTTGTGTACTTCCTTCATAACTTTTACAAAATTTGTGTACTTCCTTCATAACTTTTACCACATTTGTGTACTTGCTTCATGACTTTTACATTTGTGTACTTCCTTCAAAACTTTTACCACATTTGTGTACTTCCTTCATAACTTTTACCACATGTGTGTACTTTCTTCATGACTTTTACCACATTTATGTACATGCTTCATGACTTTTACCACATTTGTTTACATGCTTCATGACATTTACCACATTTATGTACTTCCTCAAGGGAAACCACGCATTGATACCAGCAAGATGTCAGACCCTTTCATGATCGCTCAATTCACTGCGACCTTTGAGAAAGTGCTCAGTAGCCCTCAGCATGGTGATACTATTACAGAGAACTGGGAGCATCTACGGAACACCATTCAAAGTACTGCACTTGCCACCTTTGGTAAGAAAACAGCAAAGTCAAATGACTGGTTTGATGCTTCATCAGATGTGATGGCACCTGTCATTGAAGCTAAGCGCAGTGCTATGCATGAATACAAACGTTCACCGAGTGCCAGAACCCTACAGATCCTGAGGGCTACGAGAAGCAAAGTTCAACAAACTGCTCGACGCTGTGCAAATGACTACTGGCTCCAGCTCAGTGAGAGCATCCAGATCGCAGCGCAAACAGGCAACATTAGACAAATGTATGACGGTATAAAGAAAGCACTTGGCCCCCATAAAAGTAAGACGGCACCGCTAAAAACCATCAGCGGAGAGAAGCTAACCGATAAGGGTAAGCAGATGGAGAGGTGGGTCGAGCACTACTCTGAGCTTTACGCTAGAGACAATACCGTTACGCCTGCAGCCCTTGATGGTGTCAACAGTCTGCCAACTATGGAGGAGCTGGATGCCGAACCAACATTAGAGGAACTCAGCAAGGCCATTGATAGCTTGGCCTCTGGCAAAGCACCAGGCAGTGATGGGATTCCTCCTGATTTAATCAAATGCTGTAAGAGCACGCTATTACATCCCCTGCATAGGATGCTGTGCCAGTGCTGGGAAGAGACAACTATTCCTCAAGACATGTGAGATGCCAAGATTATAACACTGTATAAAAATAAAGGAGACAGAAGTGATTGCAATAACTACAGAGGCATCTCTCTTCTTAGTATTGTTGGTAAGGTTTTTGCCAAAGTCATCTTAATGCGACTACACAAGTTAGCTGAGCGCATATACCCAGAGTCACAGTGTGGATTCCGAGCTGGCAGATCAACAACAGACATGATCTTCTCTCTCCGCCAGCTTCAGGAAAAATCAAGAGAGCAGAAAAGACCATTATATATTGCCTTTATAGACCTCACAAAAGCATTCGACCTGGTTAGTAGGGATGGACTCTTTAAAATCCTCCTGAAAATAGGCTGCCCTTCTAAAATGCTGGAAATGATAAAGTCATTCCATGACGGCATGAAGGGAACAGTCCAATATGCTGGAAGCACGTCACAGCCATTTGATATACGAAGTGGCGTTAAACAAGGCTGTGTTCTGGCTCCGACCCTCTTCGGAATCTTCTTTGCCTTACTCTTGAAACATGCATTCAGAGATGCAACTGAAGGAATATGCCTTCACACTAGGTCAGATGGCCGTCTGTTTAATCTTTCAAGGCTGAAGGCAAAAACAAAAATCAGAAGGGTCACTATAAGAGACTTGTTGTTCGCTGATGATGCTGCAGTCGTCACTCAAAGCCAACAGGAGCTTCAGAGCTTGATGAATCGCTTCACTAAAGCATGCAAGGACTTTGGCCTCACAATAAGTCTAAAGAAAACGAATGTGCTGAGTCAGGATGTGGGTGCTGCACCAGTTATCACTATCGATAACTATGAATTGGCAGTGGTGCACCACTTCACATACCTAGGGTCTACCATCAATGACAAACTCTCACTGGATACAGAAATCGACAGCCGCATTGGCAAAGCTGCAGCTACCTTTGCCCGCCTCACATTGCGTGTTTGGGGAAACTCTAAACTCACAATGAAGACCAAAGCTGCGGTATATAATGCCTGCGTCACCAGCACACTCCTATATGGCAGCGAGACCTGGACGACCTATGCTAAGCAAGAAAGAAGGCTCAATACCTCCATTTGCGGTGTCTACGCCGCATCCTCGGCATCTCGTGGAAAGATAAAGTGACAAATGTCGAGGTGTTGTCACGTGCTGGCCTTCAAAGTATGTATACGCTTCTTAGACAGCGCAGACTTCGCTGGCTTGGCCATGTTCGCCGCATGGAAGATGGTCGCATCCCAAAAAGATATCTTCTACGGACAATTAGCAGATGGCAAGAGAACAGTTGGGCGACCACAGCTGAGGTTCAAAGATGTGTGCAAGAGAGATATGAGGGCACTGGACATGGATCCAGCAACATGGGAGGATGAAGCTGCCGATCGCACTAAGTGGCGATGCTATTTACGGCAATACCTCAGATTGGGCGAAGAGAGGCTCACACAAGAAGCAGAGGTGAGGAGAAAACGTCGAAAGGAGCACCAGGAAAATAAGCAGCTTAGGGCTGTCACCTCAGGGGCGCATTCCCATGGTCAGTTATGACTGAAGGGGCTATTATTATTGTACTTCCTTAATGACTTTTACCACATTTGTGTACATCACTCATGACTTTTACCACATTTGTGTACATCACTCATGACTTTTACCAGATTTGTGTACTTCCTTCATGACTTTTACCACATTTGTTTACTTCCTTCATGACTTTTACCACATTTCTGTACTTCCTTCATGACATTTACCAGATCAGTGTACACAGAATTTACAAGGGCTATAATGATACAAAAAGATGGCCATTGTAAAACTGATGGAAAGAGCCAAACAAACACCTGTGGATCAAAGGTTAAGGATCCCATTACATGCCCACTGAGGCACATTGGGAATATAGTGTTAGGTCCATATTTTCTTCACCATCGGCACACTAGAGGTGATGTGGTCAGCATTGCATCGGCCACCTTAGCCTTCCTAGAGTTGCTCTGGTACCCAATTCATGAGGCTGGGTTGACCCCAGAGCCATTTGCTTTCTAAAAAATCCCATCATGAATACCACAGAAACAGAAAGACCTTGAATGGATGGCACAGGATAGAAGGTCTTACCATGATTTGATTAAAAGCTTATTCTCCACAGGTGAGTTGAAGGGGGAATGATGATGTGTTCCTATGGTCTGTTGTCTGTTCCAATCTCTGTACTGAATTTATTCATAACCCTCCACTCCCAAAGGAGCATAGGCCTTCAACAAACACATGCCAAGTCCTCCTGTCACGTGCCATCATCTCAAGTTCTTTCCATGTTCTCCTCATCATTTTCACTGTGGTAAAGTGGGATGTTATAAATATTTATAGGGGACTTAGTGTACTGACTGAGATCAGCTGTGAAGGTATCTGTATCTAATAAGTGTGGTGTATTACAAATGGCCTTACTTGCTACCACATTTATACCTCAGTCAGAATTATTCTGGAATATTGTGATGACTACGTTAAATGTCTAGGGTTATGAAAATGATGAAGTGTAAGTCACAACAACAACATACAGATAAACAATTCAATTTATTCCACAACACTTTACAACACTGTGACACTCACACACATATAACACTCTATAAGACTATCTTAAATGAGTCAAGTGTTTAAGTTTAAAAATATATGTATTAATTCTTTCAATAATGGGTATCCTGATTCAACTACACAGTGAACCAGGAATCACAATCAAATGTAATTACAAGTATTATGTACACAGTTTATATATATGAACTTTGTATTGACATAGTTTATTATTATTATTATTCTATGTGTGTAATTTGTGCAGTAGTAATATGAGGTAATACTGGTTTTGTTCAAGCTTGGTTGTTGTTTTTCATCATGACTTCAAGTGTTTGATTATCGGGGAAATAGTATTGGGAAAAGTTCACAGTTCCTGTCATTTGAACCAATTAATTGTCCCTCTGTGTTTACTAAAATGTCAATTTTTGAGGGGGCACATAATGTTGAACTACTCTGGCCACAGAAGCTTATCTTTCGTGATGGCGGCAGGAAAAGACTCCTCTGCTCGATCGCTTCACTGTGTTCTGTAGACACCTCACTGGTCGCTATCTGGACCAAGGAGTATGCTGTCAGCCTCTGGATTCAGCAAAACTCAGACCAGGTGCTGCTTCAATAACTAGGACCACAGTCCCTGAAACAAGAAGGTTGTACCTCCTACTTCATAACTAATTTATAATCTATTTCCAGACTGAACACAATACATAACAAACACCGAGTTCAGAGCAATAGGCCAACTGCTAGCTTCATCTGAAACAATTTACACCAGTATTCTCCTCCTAAATGGTTACTACGCCTCTGCAATTCCAGCATTAGTTCCTTCTAGTCAATAAGATAGGTGTCAGTGTACTGTTTGGCAATTCCATGCAGTTTTACTTTTCTCCGACACCTCCTGTTCAGGTTGGAGCAAGATTTAGGCCTTGCCTCATGTTTGCCACTGAACCACACACATATAAAAAAAAAAAAAAAAGGTAAAGGAACCCGTTACACGCCCATTGAGGCATATTTGGGAATATGGTGTTAGGCCCATATTATCTTGACCGTCGGCACACGAGGGGTGATGTGGTCGGCATCACGCCGGCCGCCTTAACCTTCCCAGAGTTGCTCTGGTACCCATTTGGGGCTGGGTCGACCCAGGAGCCGTTTGTGGCCTAAAAAATTCCCGCCTCATCTGGGGATCGAACCATAGACCACTGCGCTAGGAAGCCAGTGCACACACATATACAGACATAAATTATCAATTTACATTCAATTTTCATTAAAAAGATATTGAATATATCAAGCTTACAACAATTCATGGAAATAATACACAGATACGTTGACTGGCGATGAATAATGGCACAAATTCCGATCTGCCTCTGTCCCAGACTTTTATTTATAAAAATATGATCTGGATCTCAACGCACTGTTTCTTAGTAAGTTTATTTTAAAATGTGGCACTGAACTGACGCTCTTAATTGAATATAGTGGCGGGTCTAACCAATCGGGCCATGTTTACACAGCTTTTCAAAAAAAGTACCCCTACTCACGTTTCCCTAACAACAAAAAATTAGTATTTGTAGCCCGACTAATCGTGTTTAGCCTTACATTTACTTCTATCCAATCAAATAGGATTTTACATGGTGGCCCATTTCCCGTAAAATTAGTGGTTTCAAAACATGCCACTGTGCGATTATTATTTGGTGTTGTCTGACACCCTCACTATTTTCTTTTGGCTATAATTTGTTAATTCCTAGACTGTTTGCGTAACACTTAACATATTCTTTGTCAGCAAGTCCTAAGGAACCCAAATATATAAATTTTAATGGAGCTAAGTGGCTGCGTTCAAAATATGCATTTCCTAGGATAGTCGTGTATTTTTTATTTTATCGATTTAGAACCGCCACCTGTCCTGCCTTTTCGACTGTTTTGTTATACTAATGTCAGGATTTCAGACATAAAACAGTAGAATGTCATGTTTCCTTATAAGCATTTTACAGGTTTTTAAACCTAACTCTCGTATGGGTAGTGTTTTTTATCACGGTCTATTTGAAAAAAAGTTAGTGCTTCTGGCCTTTCGCGCGGGGAGGGTATTAATTTTGTATCGCGAGCCGTGTGTTAGTGTCGCATGCGTTCCTGCTTTCAGCCCTCGCTCTCTCTCTATCCTAAGTTCATCTGTCTTTCCGTTTATGTTAACGTAGTGTAATTAATGTTAGTATTAATTTAGGTCATTAATCAGCTTGCGTATCTCAAGGTTTTCTTAGAAATGCAGTACACGTTTTATTGTGTTGTGGAAACGCGTGTATGCTGCTATAGGCTTTACTATCAACGTGGAAACGTTACAATTTGCAGACGAAGTAGAAAACAAGGGGGATTTCGAGTACAGTCATTGTGACAGCACTGTTCTTTACCATTCTTCTTTCCTTTTATTGAATTTATTTGTTAGGCTTTACATTTACCTTTTAATTTATATATGTGGATTTAGAATGTTTCACGACATTCACCTCTGTTTCCAGCTCTCTTCTCCGTGTGCTTCTTGATCTACCTCTGCCTCTCTTGCCCTGGGGGTTCCAGAACAAGGACTGCCTTGTAATGCTATCAACAGGTTTCCTCAGTGTGTGTCCTATCCATCGCCATCGTCTTCTTCTCATCTCTTGTTCCACTGGCACTTGTCTAGTTCTCGTCATCAGTTCCACGTTGGTAACCTTGTCATACCATTTTAATCCCTCTATTCTACGCAAGCACCCATTTATGAAAGTCTTTAGCTTTTTGGTTGTTGTCTTTGTTGTTCTCCATGTCTCTGAGCCATACAATAGGACTGACTTCACATTTGAGTTGAAGATTCTTATTTTCGTGTTGGATCCGATTTCTCTTGATCTCCATGTGTTTCCCAATGCAATGAAAGCTCCTCTTGCTTTTTGTATTCTTATTTTGATATCACTGTCTGTCCCTCCAGCTTTGTCTATATTACTGCCAAGATATGTGTACGATTCTACATCTTGTATTGGTGTTTCTTCAAGTTCAACCCTGTTATCATTACCTGCATTTATTCTCATTATTTTTGTCTTTTCCCTGTGTATTTTCAGACCCAATTGCTGTGACCTCTCATCGAGTGTTTTCAATTTGTCCTGCATCTGATTACGGTTATGGGACAGAAGAGCCAGGTCATCAGCAAAATCCAGATCATCCAACTGCTGTACTGAAGTCATACCTTTATTTCTCCTTTTATCCGTGACATTTTGAAGTCTGGTAAACAATTATTCTTTAATTGCTTCTTCTTTATCGTTAATTGGCACATAATATTGGATGATATTCATCTTTGGATGATATTCATCTTTACTTTCATTTGGCAGTTCCTTACCTGTCAACCTGTATGAATTTTTCGTACAATGTACATGTTTTTGATACTTTTAGCGGTGTACGGCCATACAGACTCATTGTACGGAACCCCCCCTCCCCAAAAAAATAAAATCAGAATTTTTTTTTTTTTAAATGAAAAAAAAAAAATGTTAACAATATTTTCCAACCCAAGTTTAAAAAAAATTTAAATCAGAAAATATTTTCTAGCGCAGGTTTTTTTTTTTTTAACCAATTTTTTTTTCTTCTAATTGCGGGAATCTCGCCGTCCGTTTTTTTTAAAACTGAGGTCTCTCCCATTAACCAATCAAATCCTTCTACACCCAACAATTCGGCAAAAACTTTGAATTCGGCCTCAAACACTTTCGGTTTTCAGCATGACATGACATATTTTTAAAGTTACCTGTTATCAACCATGCTTGCCACCACACTTCGACACCATTTTGTTTAAAAAAAGCTAAGTACTTATAACTTGGTTCTTCTTCTTCTTCTTGCGATCGCATCTTTGATGATTACACCGTCAGACGAGTTCTCTTGATGAATTCGACTGTTGTTTGAAGTTCCTCTTTAACTCCATATAGCTTTGAGTTTAGTGTTGAGTCATTGGGCCAGTATATCTTTCTTAACTGGTCATACAGAGGACAGTCCTGTAGAACATGCTCAGCAGTTTGTTCGTTTAATCCACATGTGCACAGTGGTGAAGCAGACAATCGTAGCTTGTGCATGTGTTTATTCAGTTTGTTATGCCCTGTCCTGAGTCGAAAAATAGTTATCTGTCCCTGCCGGTCGAGAGTGTGATAGTCGTCTTTGGGTTGGTTCTGTTCTTTTCTGATAGTCTGGATAGCTCTCTTTTTCTCAAAGTATGTGACTTCATTATCTTCTTGTTCACATTCTCCTCCCTTTTTTGCAAGTTTATCTGCCTTTTCATTTCCGGGTACACCACAATGAGATGGTACCCACTGAAGTATGGTTCTCTTTTTGGCAGCTACCTTGTTTAGTTCATTTCTCAGATGCGGGAGTTTACCACCCTTGAGAGCTTGCAGGACAGACAGTGCATCTGTGAGGATGACTACCTGGTGGCAGTCAGAGTTGGTGTTATAAATCATATTTGCAGCTTGCTCTAGAGCTTGAACCTCAGCTGTATAGTTGGAACAGAATTTACCAGTGGGAATGTGCCTAGTCTCATAGTGGTTGTCAGGATATGAGATAAAGATACCGGCACCTCCATTCCTAACAGCATTAGTTGCTGATCCATCTGTATAGGCATGTATCCATGATTGATCGGGATAGCTTTCTTGGATCATACTCAATGTAGCAGTTCGTTTTTGCAGATCATTATACTCACATCCACTTGTGAGACCACTGACTGATGTATTAATTTGGAGGGCACTGCTGGCCTGCTCCCATGGTACAGGGTATAGGGTGGGCTTCAGTGGTGTTGTCTTCATGGATAGGTCTTCTTGATGCTGTCTTATAAGTCTTTTCCCCCGATGCACAAAGCTGCTACGCTTTAGACATCCCAATGCCAGATCATCTAGTCTTGCCTTCATTGGGTGCATTGGCATACTGTTGTACTTTTCCATCTGGATCATGGTTTTTGTGTCTCTTCTATGGGACAATGTCTGCAATCCAGCAACCTTCTGCATCTCTGTTATTGGTGTAGTTTTCATGGCTCCTGTAATGAGCCTGAGAGCTTGATTTTGCACCTTGTCCAAAGACTGCAGATGTGAGTTAGCAGCGGATGACCATGCTGCTGAGCTAAACTCTAAGTGTGGTCTTATTACTCCGTTATAAATCTTCTTTAGATTTCGTTCATTTGCTCCCCAGTTGGTACCTGCTAATTTTCTGAGCATGCCTAGTCGTCTTCGGGCCTTTCCTTCTGCATTTTCAATATGCTTATTCCATGTAAGCCTTTGGTCAAATGTCACCCCAAGATAGGTGGAGTAGCTTTCTTCCTTGATCACAGTTGTCCCTAGGTGTATGTTAGCTGATTTGTCCTTGGGGGCGAGGGAGAACAGTGTTGTGGAGGTTTTGTCTGTGTTTATTGTGATAAGCCATTTCTCTGCCCATGACACTAGCATGTCTGCTGCCCGCTGCATTCTATAATTTGCTGTGGTGACATTTTCATCAGCGCACCAGAGTACTAGGTCATCTGCATATAAGGCAGCTTTAACTCCTGCAGGGAGATCTTTCACCAGGTCATTGATGTAAACAATAACTTGGTTAAATATTGCTGTTGTTTTGCTTTGTTGCAATTTAATCACTGTCTTAATCTTTCCAGTTAAATCTTGCCCTTCAATTTATTTCCGATAAATTAATGTCATAATATTCTGTGTAGGCCATACATTACTAGAAAAAAAAAGTTTGTTTGCGTTGAGTATGCCAACTTTATTCCAGCGGTCGAGATTCACTGCTTTTTTTTAAAAATAAAGTGGCGATCTATTATCACTGGTCTAGGCTACCAACTTTTAAATAATAATTTTGTAAATTTTTGGTAGTACGTTTTTTTCTTCCTAGATTTGATATTCTGTTCATAATTTGGTTAATTTTTTTATTTTTTGCTGTTAGCTGTTTGCTTTGCTTTGTTGTATTTTATTTTTGTCGTTCTCTTAATCTTTCCAGTTATATTTTGACCATTTAAATATTTCCAATAAATTAATATCATAAAATTCTGTGTAGGCCCTACAAAAGTAGAAAAAAAAGAAGTTTATTTGCGTTGAGTAGGCCTACCTACTTTATTCAAGCGGTCGAAAAAATTGCTGCTTTATTTTTTAATAAAGTGGCAATCTATTATCACTGGTCTAGGCTACCAACTTTTGAATAATAATTTTGTAAATTTTTGGTGGTATGTTTTTTCTTCCTAGATTTGATATTCTGTTCATAATTTGGTAAAGTTTTTTGTGTGTGTGCTGTTAACTGTTTGCTTTGCATTGTTGTATTTTGTTTGTTTGTTGTAGCTCTCTTAATCTTTCCAGTTATATTTTGACCATTTAAATATTTCCAATAAATTAATGTCATAATATTCTGTGTCGGCCCTACATAACTAGAAAAAAAAGTTTGTTTGCGTAAACTTCGCTGCTTTATTTTTCAATAAAGTGGCGATCTATTATCACTCTTCTAGCAACTTTTTAATAATAATTTTGTAAATTTTGGTAGCAAGTTTTTTTCTTCTTCCTAGATTCGTTAATCTGTTTATAATTATTTTTTGCTGTTAGCTGTTTGCTTTGCTTCGTTGTATGTTTTAATCATTCTCTTCGTCTACAAAGATTATTAGATGAAATATTTCATCCATTGAATGATGGCTGAGCCTAATTCAAAGAAACAAAAGCTTGTAGGTCATGGTAAGTTACAGGCCGAATGGGTTTAACTTTTCCCTGGCATTGTAGATGCATCCAAGTTAGGATCAACCCATGCTTTTTTGTAGATTATGCAGCAAAGATATTAAAGTAGTGAGACCGGGGGAGGAGGAGGAGGTAAGGACACGGCACCAAATCAAGTCTATGTGACCGGGTGAAGAAGGAGGATGTGTCACGGGATTACTTTGTGGAAAGGGAGGAAAATCTGTAGATCGCTTGTGCTAAGGGAAATAATCCCAAGACTTTCTTTACTGTAATTCTTCTGTGGAAGACTGGTTATACACTAAAGATGTTGCTTCCAGACGTAAGGAACAACCCAGGCAATCAGGAATACTTGTAAGGGCCTTTTAGGATGATAAACTGAACTTAAAAGGTTGATTATGAACAGCAACTTTCAACAGTCAAGGACAATTTCCCACAGTGCATTACATTTGATAAGTCCAAGTAGTTATACGAAATATCCTTTATTTCATTTTGTTTCCATGTAAAAAGTGGCAGCTTCAAGTTTATTTCTGGTGGGGAGGAAAGGAAAAACTGCCAGCTTTAGCCTCGATGGCAAAAGGCTTACGGCTCCTCAGAAGTCGTTTTATGGTATGTCTATACACTGTGGAAATCCTAGCTAAATTAAAATTCGAACGAGACTTTGATTAAAACTAGATCGAACTAACGAATCGAGGAGTAAACCACAATATAATTGTAGCAGGGGTTAGTGCTGGTTCACTAATGACCCTGGTTGGTAGGGGATCTCTAGACGGTTATATACCTGTCCTAACCGTATGAGTCAAAGGCTTTGTGTTCTCAGTAGGGGATGCGCCATGTTGCTCCACACCTCGAAAGAGAACGCCTTATGTTGTTTTGACTCTAGCTTTGAGATAACTGTCTCAAGCTCTGACTGGTTACTATGATGCATCAGTCTTTATACTAGTCCGGTACCATGGCTTGCCGGATGAAATATTCCTTATTGGAGTTAAGACCGGAAACCTTCTTATGATTGGTTTTGGGGCCTAGCTGACTGTTGAAATAATCTTTAACCTAACTAACTACAAAACCTCTAGTCTAAAATTATTGTTTCTAAGTGATGATGACCAACCATTGTTCAAGGTTCTCTCTAATCTAAATGTCTTCCGGTCTGACTTGTATGGAGGCCACACAAGGTTTGATGACATCATGGGTTCATGTGTGCCATGACTGATGATGTCATTGATTCTTGACGTGTTTTATTTATTTCTAACTAGTCATTCATAAGTACTTTACTATAAGGCTAACAGTTGTAGCAACGTAGTAGGCCACACTGTTACAGTAGTAGCTTCAGGATTATATGATCTGAAAGTACATTTTAAATCAAAATTGCATGAACAAATGTTTGCAATGAAGAAGGGAGCATCTATTAAGACCTGTTTTGCTCAGCCAAAGCAGGAAGAGGGTGGCATTACAAGGGCTGAAGTTTTATTTGCCAATTTCATTTCCCAGCATAACTTAACTGCATCTGTTGCTGATCACTTTTGTGACTTGGCGCCTGTAATGTTTCCTGATAGTGATATTGCCAGAAAGTTCCAGTCGAAGAGGACCAAGACAACACTTATCATTAAAAACTGCCTGGCTCCATCTGCAACAGAACCAGTGATAAAGCTGTGCAGGGAAACACCCTTCTCATTAATGGTTGATGAATCAAATGACAAGAAAACAGAGAAGCGGTTAGCTATTATGGTGAGAGTTTTTGAAGAAGGATTGGGACCAAGAATGAGATTGTTGGACATGCCTGTATGCAGTGGTGGAACCAGTGAGGCGATATTCAGTGACGATAATCTGTTCACTAAATTTCATATTCCATGGAAAAATTGCATCGGCTTTGCTAGTGACAACTGCAATGTCATGGTGGGGAAATCAAACTCAGTACTTACCAGAATCAAGCAGAGGAACCCTTATGTTTTTAGTATTGGATGCATTTGCCACCTTGCAAATTTATGTGCACAAGATGGAATCAAACAATTGACTGTGCCAGTAGAAGACCTTTTGTTGGACATGTACTATCATTTTGAGCACAGCTCAAAACGACAAAAGGCTTATAAGGAATTCCAACTATTCACAGAAACAGATGACCTGAATATTCTTAAACCCTGTTAAACTTGCTGGCTGTCATTGTGTAGTGGTTTTGATGGTATTGTATGATGGTGATATTACTAAGTGTAATGTATGAGGTCAGCTGTGAAGGCTCCTGAGATAAAATGTAGTTGTGAATTTTCAGAAGGGCCTTTCTTGCTACCACTACGACCTCACACCTATCTTTTTTCCTAATGAATGTGGCTATGTTATAATCTAGGGTACTGAATGTAATGTGTTGTATTGACATATACAAACACACACACACAGATATTAAATAATATATTATCAATAAAATTTAGAACACAATGAACTAAATCCAGCTGGTGAAATTTTAGAAAGTAAATCTTTTTTTAAATTTATTTGTTCTGAACCAAGGTTTTATTTGGCCAGAACATATGAAAAGATTTTGGAATTTATGAGTGAATGGCATGAATAAATGACATGATAAATAAAATGTGTGTACGTATACAAATTTTAAGATTAGTTAGTATTTCTACAGTTTATAATTTGATTTTCCCTGGGAGAACGATGAATAGATGTGCTGTTGGGGTGGCTTCATCCCTCCCTGTCTAAGTTTACCAAACATTGTCCATTAATGATGGAAGTAAATGGGATGTTTTAGTAGGAATTCACTTTGGGTGTTATGTCTATGAAGTTGGTGTAAATCCAGCAGACCAGCCTGCTTACGTAACTTTGAAGAAGTAGCGCTGGTGCTGGAATCTGGTGGCCCCACCTCTCTGTGCTTGGGGGCAATATATCGGGTGGCCCCACCTCTCCGGGCTTGGGGGCAATACAAGGCTGTTCTGCCGAGATGCGACACTGCACGGGTCCTCACTGTCAATTATCTACCCAGCATTTGACACCTCCTTTTGGTGTCAACATAAAAAACTCACAGCTCAGATTATGAATAAAGAACACAGAAATGCTAGCAAAACTCAGCTGAGCTGCTGGCTATAGTATGGCGTCCCTGAACTTATTTCAATTTATTTCATTTGGAAATCACCACACTTGAAATTTACTGTGTCTATCACTGGACAACTATTGAGGAATGGCCCCAAATGCGCGTCAGACATGATCTCCTATGCCACTAGGCATAGTACTTGAAGAACGATTGGAATACATTCAAAATGAAAGAATGCGCATAGTCTTGGGTGTATGTGAGATACCCCCACCATGATCATGCTGTAAATGCTTGGATTACTGTCCATTAGATCCAGATATGTGATGGCTCAGTCAAAAGCCAACTACGAGTAACCAGAGACAAATGGCACCCCCTACATGGAAACATAGCTGACATTAAGGGTGCGAGAAAAAAGTTAGAGATGTCATAGATGGCACAGGCAGAGACAACGATTAAGCAGGTGACCACAGTTGAAAATATAGTCAAAGTGGCAGAGTGGAGTAAGTCAGATGAGAACTGGACTAATTACCAACAAGTCATCATCAGCCTATGTAGAGAGTGCAGAACCTGGGCCAATGAGACAGCAGAGCTAGAAATTGATCAGGTGATAAATGATCATGCTGGGGATGATGATGCAACTGTGTACACTGATGGGTCTGTAATCCGTGGTGAGAAATCAGGGTGGGGCTTCTCTGCTAGAGTAAAGGGCAGAATCATCGCTGAACATAGCGAGGCTTACATGACAACAACCTCCAGCATGAGAATGGAGGTAGAGGCAGCTACTGCAGCCTTAAGGTGGTTGTCTGAGACTTCATTAACGAGGCCAGTTATTGTGTCAGACTCACAATCCTTGCTCCGGAAGGTCCAAAGTGGATGGCTCCGGCATGAATGGAAAACCTCTATAGAAGGCTCGAATCTTCCAGGAACTGGGAAAGATATTGATGGCAATTAACGATCGCCTGTTTGAGAATGACACTGCAATTGATGAACCATCAAGACTAAGATTGCTGGAATTTGGCATTAAACGTAAGACCAGCAGGGATGGACAAATGAGAGGATGCGTTTGGCGTGTATACAACCAACGCGCAACAGGAACAATTAGCTTTCATACCCTTCGACATTTGCTGAGGGAGACTGAGCACATGAGTTTGTCAGGAGTGCAGTAACGTCAATTCAGATCAACAATAACAATAACAAAACTGTTATTTCGTCACTACTATCTGACTTATTTATGTCAAACAAATGTCAAGATAAAGACAAGTTTATTACACAAAATGCCAGATCAATATTATAGCTCAACATGAGATCTGGTCTACTGATCACATGACTTCCCAGCAGGCAGCCTATTTTTGCTGTCTGTCTGTTGTAAAACGTTGATTTAACTGGTTCACTTTAGATTTTATTCTATTTTTATTTTGTTCCATTAAAAAAAAAAGTTAAAAATAAAACTTACTAGTAAAATTCCAGATATTGCTCCTTGACATTTGTATCATGTTTATCAAAAGAATTCAAGGATATATACATTTCAAATAGGAAGTGACTTATCAATCACCCTGTAGATTTTATTTTGCTGCCACTTGTGTGGTTTCTTCCTTGCTCACTTAAGAGTTTGAAACATTCCAGGTACCCAATCTGATAGTTTTCTGTAAGTGAAAGGGGGTAAATACAATCAGCAGTCTTTCACAGCTTTCCCCATATTGTCCATTCCACACTCTCATTGGTGGGAGTCTGTCTTCCAACTTGGGATGAATTACTTGAACTTAATTATTGCACTGAATTGAATTATTTACTTCATGATAACCTTGTTCATTGTTTTATCTGACTGAAGTTTTTGTGACCGTACGTTTTTCCAGGATGGAGAATCAGGCAACAACATGCCCAAATCTCCTTAGTTTGCCTTCTGTCACATTCATGGTAGGTTCACAATGTTAAATAGTCTCTGTTACTCCTTATGAGTCCTGATAACAATGTGGGCAAGTGATGATGCAAAATAACAGAATTTGACGGATGGTGGGTATACTTGAAGTACACAGCTCGAAGGTTTAAGATAAAACAGAAGCATACAATCAATACTGAATACACACAAGAGAGTTGAGGGACACTGACTGTATGTCTGCATATACCTTGGATTCTGTCCCCTGAAAGCACAGAGAAATCTGGACATCTGAGTGCAGATGCGAAGATGAGAACGTAGACCACACAGTCTGGGCCTGGCTCTAAAATCCAGCCCCTGGTCCACTACCGCAACGATGCATTAAGTCTTTATTCAGTGGTTCCATCTCCACTGTCAGTCTTGAAATTTGATCAAAACCAATATGTAGATTACCCATCTTCACTGTCAGTCTGAAATTGATCAAACCATATATGTAGATCACCATCTCCACTGTCAGTCTGAAATTGATCAAACCAATATAAGTACGATACCATCTCCCACTGTCCAAGTCTGAAATTGAATCAAACAATATGTAGATACCTCATCTCCATTATCAGTATAAAATTGATCAAAACCAATATGTAGATACCATCTCTACTGTTCAGTCTAAAATTGATCAAATAACCAATATGTAGATACACATCTCCACTGTTTCAGTCTGTAAATTGATCAAAACCAATAATGTAGATACCATCTCCACTGTCAGTCTAAAATTGATCAAAAACCAATATGTAGATACCATCTTCCACTGTCAGTCTAAAATTGATCAAAACCAATAATGTTAAGATAACATCTCCACTGTCAGTCACTAAAAATTGACCACACCAATATGTAGATACCATCTCCACTGTCAGTCTAAAATTGACCAAACCATATATGTAGATACCATCTCACACTGTCAGTCTAAAATTGATCACAAACCAATATGTAGATACCATCTCCACTGTCAGTATAAAATTGATCAAACCAATAATCTAGATACCATATGGCTCCACTGTCAGTATATTAAAAAAAAACTGATCAAACCAATATGTAGATAACCATCTCTCCACTGTCAGTCTAAAATTGACCAAACCAATATGTAGATACCATCTCCACTGTCACAGTCTAAAATTGACCAAACCACATATGTAGATTACCATCTCCACTGTCAGTCTATAAATTGATCAAACCAATATGTAGATACCATCTCCACTGTCTAGTATAAAATTGATCAAACCAATATGTAGATACCTTATCTCCACTGTCAGTCATAAAATTGATCAAACCAATATGTAGATACCATCGTCCACTGTCAGTATAAAAATTTGATCAAAAACCAATATGTAGATACCATATGGCTTACACTGTCAGTATTAAACTGATCAAACCAATATGTAGATATACCAT
Source organism: Oreohelix idahoensis (assembly GCA_024509875.1). Classification (NCBI taxonomy): domain Eukaryota; kingdom Metazoa; phylum Mollusca; class Gastropoda; order Stylommatophora; family Oreohelicidae; genus Oreohelix; species Oreohelix idahoensis. The sequence goes on along the minus strand of JAMPIV010013054.1, from coordinate 49,832 downwards.
TACGCCACTTGTCAGTATTAAAATTGACCAAACCAATATGTAGATACCATCTCCACTGTCAGTACTAAAATTGATCAAACCATATGTAGATAACCATCTCCACTGTCAGTCTAAAATTGATCAAACCAATATGTAGATACCATCTCCACTGTCAGTATAAAAACTGATCAAACCAATATGTAGAATACCATCTCCACTGTCAGTATAAAATTGATCAAACTCAAATATGTAGATACCATCTCCACTGTCAGTATAAACCTGATCAAACCAATATGCTAGATACCTATGTATCCACTGTCAGTCTAAAATTGATCAAACCAATATATAGATACCATCTCCACTGTCAGTCTAAAAATTGATCAAACCAATATGTAGATTACCATCTCCACTGTCAGTATAAAAAATGATCAAAACCAATATGTAGATACCTTCTCCACTGTCAGTATAAAATTGATGTCAAAACCATATGTAGATACCATCACTCCACTGTCAGTATAAAAAATTGATCAAACCAATATTGTAGATACCATCTCCAACTGTCAGTATAAATAACTGATTCAAACCAATATGTAGATATACCATCTCCACTGTCAGTCTAAAGATTGATCAAACCAATATTGTAGAATACCATCTCCACTGTCAGTCATATATAAATCTGATATGATCAAAACAATATGTAGATACCATCTCCACTGTCAGTATTAAAACTGATCAAACCCAAATATGTAGATACCATCTCCACATACTGTCAGTATAAAACTGATCAGAAAAAAAACAATTTTTAGATACCATCTCCACTGTCAGTATAAAACTGATCAAAAACCAATATGTAGATACCATCTCCACTGTCAGTATAAATAAAACTGATCAAACCAATATGTAGATACCATCTCCACTGTCAGTATATAAAACTGATCAAACCAATATGTAGATTACCATCTCCACTGTCAGTATAAAAAACTGATCAAACCAATATGTAGATACCATCTCACTGTCAGTATAAAATTGATCAAAACAATATGTAGATACCATCTCCACTGTCAGTCTAAAATTTGATCAAACCAATATGTAGATACCATCTCCACTGTCAGTATTTAAAATTGATCAAACCAATATGTAGATACCATCTCCACTGTTCAGTCTAAAATTGATCAAACCAATATGTAGATACCATCTCCACTTGTCAGCCTAAAATTGATCAAACCAATATGTAGATACCATCTCCAACTGTCAGTATAAAATTGATCAAACCAATATGTAGATACCATCTCCACTGTCAGTATAAAAAACTGATCAAACCAATATGTAGATACCATCTCACACTGTCAGTATAAAACTGATCAAACCAATATATGTAGACCTTGAGGGTTTCTATGAAAGAATAGGCAACTATAATAAGGAGTTTGTTACACGGGGCTGGCAAACCCTCATCATGTAAAAAAATGCCATAAAAAAAAAAACTACTGCCCTAAGAGTACATGAATGTTTAGGTGCAGGCTTCCTGTAAGTGGGTAATTAGCTGCAGGGGTGACTCCCAATGGTCAGTAAGAAGAGAATACAAGGACATGAAACGAATAGAGGGCAGAAATCTTTAACACAAACACTGCTGATGATTGTCAAATGTCACTGTTTATGTATTCACACACAAATTGTAATTAATCAAATAAAGCCCTACATGCCATCATCAGTTTAATGCCCTAAATGAATACATTTATATGCCCCTCAGTGACCATGAATGAATTACATTTATATGCCCTCAGGGGCCTGAATGTAATATATTTATATGCGCTCATTGCCCTGAATGAATACATTTAAGTGCCCTGAATGAATACACTTGTATGTCCTCAGTGCCACCTGAATTAATAAATTTTATATGCCCTCAGTGCCCTGAATGAATATTATTTATATGCCCTCAATGTCCTGAATGAATACACTTATATGCCCTCAGCAAAATGCCAAGATTGTAACACTGTATAAAAATTAAGGAGACAGAAGTGATTGTAATAACAAAAGAGGCATCTCTCTTCTTAGTATTGTTGGTCATCTTAATGTGACTACACAAGTTAGCTGAGTGCATATATCCAGTCATAGTGTGGATTCTGAGCTGGTAGATCAACAACAGACATGATCTTTTCAATCCACCCCGAGCTGGCAGATCAACAACAGACATGATCTTTTCTCTCGCCAGCTTCAGGAAAAATCAAGAGAGTAGAAAAGGCCTTTATATATCGCCTTTGTAGACCTCACAAGGACATTTGACCTGGTTAGTAGGGATGGACTCTTCAAAATCCTCCTGAAAATAGGCTGCCCTGCTAAATTGCTGGAAATGATAAAGTCATTCCATGAAGACATGAAGGGAACAGTCCAATATGCTGGAAGCACATCACAGCCCTTTGACATACGCAGTGGCGTTAAACAAGGCTGCGTTCTGGCTCCAACCCTCTTCGGGATCTTCTTTGCCTTACTCTTGAAACATGCATTCAGAGATGCAACTGAAGGAATATGCCTTCACACTAGGTCAGATGGCCGTCTGTTCAATCTCGCAAGGCTGAAGGCAAAAACAAAAATCAGAAGGGTCACTATAAGAGACTTGTTATTCGCTGATGACGCTGCAGTCGTCACTCAAAGCCAACAGGAGCTTCAGAGCTTGATGAATCGCTTCACCCAAGCATGCAAGGACTTTGGCCTCACAATAAGTCTAAAGAAAACAAATGTGCTGAGTCAGGATGTGGGTGCTGCACCAGTTATCACTATCGATAACTATGAGTTGGCAGTGGTGCACCACTTCACATACCTGGGGTCTACCATCAATGACAAACTCTCTCTGGACACAGAAATTGACAGCCGCATTGGCAAAGCTGCAGCTACCTTTGCCCGCCTCACATCGCGTGTTTGGGGAAACTCCAAACTCACAATGAAGACCAAAGCTGCAGTATATAACGCCTGCGTCACCAGCACACTTCTGTATGGCAGCGAGACGTGGACAACCTATGCTAAGCAAGAAAGAAGGCTCAATACCTTCCATCTACGGTGTCTACGCCACATCCTCGGCATTTCGTGGAAAGATAAAGTGACAAATGTCGAGGTGTTGTCACGTGCTGGCCTTCAAAGCATGTATACACTGCTTAGACAGCGCAGACTACGCTGGCTTGGCCATGTCCGCCGCATGGAAGATGGTCGCATCCCGAAAGATATCTTCTACGGACAACTGGCAGATGGCAAAATAACAGTTGGGCGACCACAGCTGAGATTCAAAGATGTGTGCAAGAGAGACATGAGGGCACTGGACATAAATCCAGCAACCTGGAAGGATGAAGCTGCCGATCGCACCAAGTGGCGATGCTATCTGCGGCGCCACCTCAGATTGGGCAAAAGAAGCTCACATTACATGCAGAAGAGGAGAAAACGTCCAAAGGAACACCAGGAAAATATGCAGCTGAGGGCTGTCACCCTTCTTTGGTCCTTAGCCGCCGACCGTCAAAGCAGTCAGTGGCCATCACGCCTAGTGGCGTCTTGTAGGGCAACAACAAATTGATTCCACTTTGCTCGGTCGGTGGCCATCCTTCGTACAGTGCCCTAACTCTGGTTCATTCTTTGCATCTCAGCCTTCACGGTCCTCCGCCAGGTTGTTTTTGGTCGGCCTCTCTTTCGTTTTCCTTCAGGGGTCCAAAGCATAGCTGTTCTTGTGATGGCATCGGGGCCTCTTCTGAGGACATGACCAGCCCAGCACCAACTTTATAAGTTTAGCCAGCAGGTGGGCTTGAACATCAATTTAAAGAAGTCTGAGGTCATGACGCTCAATGTGAGCAACCCTGAGCCCATATCAGTAAGGAATCAGCAATTGGTACAGACAGATACCTTCAAATACCTAGGAAGCAATTAACACCAGACGGCGGGGCAGGCAAAGACATCAACATCAAAACAATGCCCTGAATAAATACACTTATATGCTCTCAGTGTCCCTGAATGAATACATTTATATGCACTCAGTGTCCCTGAATGAATACATTTATATGCACTCAGTGTCCCTGAATAAATACACTTATATGCTCTCAGTGTCCCTGAATGAATACATTTATATGCACTCAGTGCACTAAATGAATACATTTATATGCTCTCAGTGTCCCTGAATGAATACATTGATATATTTGTCTGAAATGTTTCAGTCATTACCCATAAATCCCCTGTAGATCAGGCCTTCAACACATCATCTTCCCGTCCTGTGCCATCCATTCAAGGCCTTTCCTTGTCTGTTTTATCTGTTTCATGTCTGTCTCCAGTTTCCTTCTCTACATCTCCCTCTACATCTCTAACCCTGGGAATTCCAGGATAAGGACTGACTTGTAATGCTATCTACTGGTTTTCTCAGTGTGTCTTCTATCAAACACCCAAATCTTCTCTTCACCTCTTGTTCCACTGGTATTTGTCTTCTTCCATCCATCAGTCAGTTCCATCAGTTCCACGTTGGTGATCTTGTCAAGCACCAATTTATGTTTGTAATTATTTGGTTGCTGGTTTCATTCTACGTTTCACAGCCATCCTCCAATAGGAATGGTCCTGACACTCTTAACTTATAAAGGACGTTGGGGTTTTACCATGTTTTACACGAGGAATTTTCTATCACTCTGAGTTTTCATATAGTGTTAAAGTGTAAGGGTCAGTTCTTCCCATGGTTTTAAAAAAAAGTATGGTGATGTTAAAAGTGGTTGTAAAAGAAACAGAATGAGAATTAATAACATATACAATTGGGGTCAACATAAAACAAAAACTTAACATTTACAAATGGGGCAACATGAAACAAAAACTTAACATATACAATTGGGGCAACATGAAAAAAAAAACTTAACATTTACAATTGGGGCAACATGAAACAAAAATTAACATTAAGAAATGCGGCAACATGAAACAAAAACTTAACATTAACAAATGGGGCAACATGAAACAAAAACTTAACATTAACAAATGGGGCAACAGGAAACAAAAACTTAACATTAACAAATGGGGCAACAGGAAACAAAAACTTAACATTAACAAATGGGGAAACATGAAACAAAAACTTAACATTAACAAATGGGGCAACATGAAACAAAAATGTAACATTAACAAATGGGGCAACACGAAACAAAAACTTAACATTAACAAATGGGGCAACACGAAACAAAAACGTAACATTAACAAATGGGGCAACACAAAACAAAAACTTAACATTAACAAATGGGGCAACATGAAACAAAAACTTAACATTAACAAATGGGGCAACATGAAACAAAAACTTAACATTAACAAATGGGGCAACATGAAACAAAAACTTAACATTAACAAATGGGGCAACTGTGGTGAAGTGGGATGTTATAAATATTTATAGGGGACTTAACTTTTCAAATAACAATATGTATTAATTGCTATCATAAAGGCATATGTGTGTCCTGATTCAAAGACAAAGGAACCAGGAATCACAATCAATGTTAATTACAAGTTATGTACAGAATGTATTAATATGAATCTGGTAGTGACATATATTATTAAAAATATCCTATGTGTGTCAGTTGTGTAATAGTAGTATGAGGTAATACTGGTTTTGTTTTGTTCAAGCTCTGTTGGTAGTTGTCATCATGACTTCAATAGTTTGTCTTAAGGAAACTAGTATTGGAGATGTTCTCAGTTCCTGATATTAAGACAATTAATTTCCCCTCTTAATGTTAATTTTACAAAGTCATTTCAAGATGAGGGGACATAATGTTGAGCTCAGCTGGCCAATTCGCTTATCTGGCGTGATGGCGGCAGGAAAGGACTCCTCTGCTCGAATTCTCCTCTGGGTTCAGGAGACACCTCACTGATAGCTAAAAAGACCAAGGAGTATGCTGTCCGACTCAGGATTCAGCAAAGCTCTGACCAGGTGCTGCTCAGTACCATCAAGACCACTGTCCCTGAAATCAAGAAGGATGTACCTTCTACTTCATAACTAACTTATAATTTCTTTTTACACTGATCACAACACAGCACAAACATTGAGTTCAGAGCATTAGGCCAACTGTCAGCTTCATTTGAAATACTTTATTCCAGTATTACCCTTCTTAATGGTTACTACGCCTCTGCAATTCCAGCATTATTTCTTTCTAGTCAATCATCTAGGTGTCAGTGTACTGTTTGGCCATTCCATGCCGTTTTACTTCTCTCCGACACCCTCTGTTCAGGCTGGAGCATTACAGGCTTTACCTCACTTTTGCCACTGAACTACACATATATATATACAGGCATAAATCAACAATTCACATTCAATTTTCATTAAAAGATATTGAATGGTTCAAGCTTACCACAATTCATACGAATAAACACAGATACGTTGATTAGCAATGAATTCTGGCACAAACTGGCACAAATTCCCATCTGCTTATCTTCCAGGCTTTTATTTAGCAAAATATAAGCTGGCTTCAACGCACTGATGCTTTATCAAGCTTATTTAAACAAGTGGTTTCGAACTAACGCTCCCAAGTGTGTATATCAGCGAGTCTGACCAATGAGCCCCGTTTCGACAAGTGTTTGAAAAAATGTTACCTTTCCCCGTTTCCCCTAACAACGAAAGATAGTATTTATAGTCCGACCAATCGTGGTTAGGCTTTCATTTGTTGCGCTCCAATCAATTTGGAGTTTACATGGTAGGCTATTTCTGTAACGTAAGGTTTTTTTTCAAACACGTTAACAAAAAATCTTATGAGCAGAAATGATTTTATGCTGTCAGGCATCCTCAATATTTTATTTTGGTTATAATTTATTAATTCCTGGACTATTTGCGTAACGTTTTACATATTCTTTGTCAGCAAGCCCTAAGGAACCCAATATCCAAATTTAAAAGAGCTACGTGGCTGCGTTCAAAATATGCAATTCCTTCTACCTCCTGTTTCGAAGATGTGCTGTCTGGGTACTGTTATGTTTTCAACCGTAAACCCATCTATTGTTATCTTTCCTAATAAGCGTTTTTTTATGATTTATAAACCTAACTCTGGGAAAGGGTAGTGTATTTTATCACTGTCCGTCTGAAAAAAAATTAGTGCATGTAGACTTACACGCGTGATGGCAGCATTTGTGTATCGCGCGACGCGTGTTGCATGCGTTCCTGATTTTCAGCCCTCCCTCTCTCTCTTTATCCTTTTGTCCATCTGTTCGTTCGTTTTGGTAACGCAGTGTAGAAAAAGACATGAATGGAATTTAAAATTTAGGTCAACTTGCATATTTCAAGGTTTTTCTTAGAAAGGCAGCACATTTTATTGTGTGTTTGGGAAACGCGTGTATGTTGCAGAAAGCCTTTTATATCAACGTGGAAACGTTACAATTTGCAGACGAAGCATACACAAAGGGGATTTCGAGTACAGTCATTGTGACAGCACTGTTCTTTACCATTCTTCTTCCTTTATTTATTATTTGTATTTATTAGGCTTTATATTTACTTGATAATTTATATATGTGGATTAGAATATTCCACGACACCTCCCCTCTTAAAACAGACATTATATGTCAGTCCTTTATTCTATATTCACATAGAGAAATTTATTATTATTTCTGGGGTTTACGGTGATTCTCATCACACGGATGGCGGCTTAAAAAAATCCGCTCCCAAATTGGTTTTTTCCAGATATATACTCAATGCTAAAATTATATGGAGCCAGAAGCAAAGACCATCGGAGTAACCTAGAGTTCTCATGCTTAGCCTGTGCTAGAAACGATAAAGGTTTGTGATCTGTTTGCAACTTAAATGCCTTCCCATATAGATAAATATTGAATTTCTTTATTGCCCATATTACTGCAAGACATTCTTTTTCGCTAGTTGAGTAGTTGATTTCAGCTTTATTCAACTTTCTGCTAGCATATGCCACTGGGCTTAATTCCCCATCCAATGCATCTGATTTCTGTAGTAAAGTTGCACCTAACCCAATATTACTTGCATCCGTCCTTACTATGAATTCTTGACTTAAGTCAGGTAATTTCAAAATGGGTTTACTTGTGAGCTTTTCCTTCAATTCTTGGTAAGTCATTTCACATTGGGTGTCCATGTAATGCGATCTGGATGTCCTTTACGTGTCAATTCCGTTAAAGGTGCACATATGGAATTAAAGTTTTTGATATACTTCTGGTAGAAACCACATAATGAGACAAAGGATCTCACGTCCTTCTTGGTTTGTGGTCTCGGGGCTTTCTGTAGTTTTTCTAAATTCTTTGGGTCAGGGGTCATGTTTCCCTGATAAACTGTGTGTCCCAAAAATTCCAATTCTTTACATCCAACGCAACATTTGGTTGGTCGGGCTGTTAAATTTGCCTCCCTAAGTCGATCAAACAGCATGTTCAGAGAGTCAATGTGTTCCTCAAATGTTTCTGTTGCTATAAGGATATCATCCATAAAATTTGTTATACAGGGATTATTCAGAGGATCCAATAATTTTCTCATCATTCTAGAGAAGACACTAGGCGCATTCTTCAATCCAAATGGCAATCTATTAAACTCATAGTGTCCTTCTGAGGTACTAAAAGCTAGGTATGGTCTAACCTCAGGCTTTACTGGAATCTGATAGTATCCTTTACTCAGATCCACTTTTGAGAAATATTTAGCTTTATTTAGTCTGGCAAACAGCTGATTTGTATCCGGCAATGGATCCACCTGTCCTTCTGTAATAGCATTCAGTCTCCTGTAATCTATACAGAGTCTATGTTCTCCAGAGGGCTTCCTTAAGAGTACAACACCGGAACTATACGAAGACTCACTGTGCGAAATAATTCCTTCCTTCAACAGATAGTCTATCTCTTCCTTCAAAGCTTTCTCCTTAGCAAACGGAATCGAATATGGTTTCATACAGACAGGTGTGGAGTCTATTAGTTTCATATCATATTCCAATAGGTTTGTATGCCCTGGTCGGTCTGTTAACACCTCTGCATGATTATTTAGAACCTGTTGCACTCTCTCTTTCTGAGTTTTCGTTAAATGTGTACTGATTTTCTCCTGTGCTGCTGTCTCACAGGGGTGTAATGGATATTCAAATGATGAAAGTGGTTCCTTTTTCATCTCCATGGCGATGGACAAGGTCAACAAGTGTGTCTCTTCCTGATTTTCTCTTTCCAAATATTTCTTCAGGAGATTCACATGATAGATTTTTTCTTTCCCCTTCTTATCTATCTTATAATTTGTTCTAGACACCTTCTCTAAAACTGTATATGGACCCTGCCATCCAATTTGTAACTTATTCTGACTCCCGGGCAAAAGAAGCAGTACTTTCTCTCCCACAGCCAAATTTCTGTCTTTCGCCTTCCTGTTATAATAGGCAGCATGTTTCTTCCTGGCTTGTTTCAAATTTTCATTGGCAAGTTTCCAGCCAGTTTTTAACCGAGTGGTCAGCTCATTCACATATTGGTATGAAGATGTAATGTTTTCCTCTGCCTTTTCATCAGTCCACGTTCTTAACAAAGCTACATATGGACCTTTAATTGTGTGGACCTATTTGTCCATGCACCGGTATGGTCTCTTCCACTCGAAGCTTTATAGTGATGATTTTTCCTCCCAGAATTATCATTCACAAAACGACCGCTACCAATTTTTCTTTTGGGGCTGTCTCCCCACTTAAAATTCTTGATGAGAGATTTCCTCTCTACATCTTCTTCCTCCAGTTTGTTTAAGTCCGATTGAGGGATTTTCGGCTTATCCTGGGGTAAGACATCTTTTTGCACTCTCCGCATAGTGGCCATTGTAAAACAGTTAAGTGAAGCTTGTCCGTGAAAAGGGGCTTCCCATTCCATTTGGTCCACTTTATCAAATCTATTTTTTTTTTTTTATTATCAGGCCTAATTTTGCCCCGTGGCGTGTCCAGGTCCTGATCCATGTTCCCACTTGTGGGTGTTCCCTCATGTGCTATGCTACACCTTTCTACAAAATTCTCAATGTCCCATCTTGCTTTGGGCCAATAATAATTGTGAGCCACCTTTTGAATGATGGTACCTATCTTCTCATGGTCCCCATCTGGTTTCACATGTAGGCTCCTTATTAATTCTGTCCTATATCTTTTAGGAAGAACCAGCTGTCCGTGACCATTGGATCTAGCTCCAGTCTTCCTATACATCAACTTGTTTTTCATGTAAAAATCTCCCTTGCCTGGAGTTGTATGACAAGTTGACAATTTTCTGAAACAAGGCTTGAGTGTTTTATCCCCAGCCTGTGCCTTCCTCATCTCTTCTGGAGTGGTATCTAACATAATATCCTCCTCCTGTCTTGAGGTCGACCTGACCTGAAGGGTTGCCATATACACAGGTTTCCTTCTGCAACGGTCAGTGTCATGATTGTCCATCTGACAATTTTTACACCCACCTTTTTCCTTGGTTGAAAGATTTTCTTTCATCATATTTCCTTTCATCGAATTGTGGGAATTTATTTTTATTTTCATACCGTGGCCTATCAAATTGGTGCTTACCTTTATTTTGATCCCTAGGATCAAATTTATTAAAGTTCTGTGGTGCCCTAAAGTTATCCACCTGTTTCTTTTTATTACCTGTTACCTCTGCTTGAGCTGCTTGATACCTTTCAGCAACATTTAGCAACTCACCCAGCCTCTCTGCACCTTGTTCCCTGAGAAAGTTTCTCAGGTCTGGAGCCATGGACTCTCTTAATTGCTCTATAAGGACCATTTCCTTAAGATCTTGGGTTTTCCCCAGAGAAGTCCATTTCTCCAAGTATGTCTCTATTCGTGCAGAGAACTGGTGATAGGTTTCACCTGACAGTAGTTTAGCATTCCTAAATTTTTTCCTATAAAATTCTGCATTCTTTTCATACCTTAACAAAAGAGCGTGCTTTAGCATGTCATAATTTTCCTGATCACCTCTGCTCATTTTTGCAAAAACTTCATAAGCTGCCCCACGAAGTCCCTGAGATAACTTTAAGCTCCACCTTTCTCTCTCTAACCCATACGTGGTAGCTAATAGCTCATACCTATTTAGGTAGCTCTCAATATCATCGTCTTTCTCAACAAAATGATCTAAATGAAAATTCATAGCTGAGGTTGAGGCTCCTTGAGTAACCGTAGCATCAGAGGCAAAGGGACTGGCACCATTTTCAGGAGCATGGCCTTGAAACTCAAACTCCCTTAGTCGTAATTCATGTTCCCTTTGTAATCTTTTTCTCCTCCTTTTCTGCTTCCCTTTCTGCAGCTAATTTCCTCTCTTCCCTTTCTGCAGCTAATCTTCTTTCTTTCCTCGGCTTCTTTCTTTAGCAGCTCTTTCTTCTCCTCAATCTTTAACTCTTAGTCTCAGCTCAGCTTGCAACCAATCTTAGTCTCAGCCTCAGCTTCAAATTGTAACTTCTTAATTTCCCTGTCAGCCTCTAACTTTCTTTCGGCTTCAAACCTTCTTTCTTCGCGTTCAATAAATTTGTCACATTCCGTAGTAACATAGGCAACCATAACTTGCCCATCTAATCCTAACTCTTTTGCAGTCTGAACAGCAGCAGATCGAAACTTGGCCAGGTCCGCCATTGTCTATCATGTAAATTTATACAATGTCTAACCAACAATTTAATCTCTAATGGACAACACAGGCACCGTGAGCTCAACCTTATTTAATTCCACCCAAGGATACCTTTTAATTCTTATATTCCCTGAAGTGAATTACCCCCAATATTTTTAATAGGGAAAGATTCAAAATCCCGGACGAGCCCCCAATATATGTGGTGAAGTGGGATGTTATAAATATTTATAGGGGACTTAGTGTACTGACTGAGATCAGCTGTGAAGGTATATATATCTAATAAGAGTAGTGTATTATATATAACCTTACTTGCTACCACATATCTATATATCTCAGTCAGAATTATTCTGGAATAGTGTGATGACTACGTTATGTGTCTAGGGTATGTGTATGATGAAGTGTAAGTCACAACAACAGACAGATAAACAATTTAATTTAATCCACTACTCTTAACAACACTGTGACACTCACATACATATAACACTCTATGAGAATATCTTAAAGAAGTCACTCGTAACTTTTCAAATAACAATATGTATTCATTACTGGCATAAAGGCATATGTGTGTCCTGATTCAAAGACAAAGGAACCAGGAATCACAATCAATGTTAATTACAAGTTATGTACAGAATGTATTAATATGAATCTGGTAGTGACATATATTATTAAAAATATCCTATGTGTGTCAGTTGTGTAGTAGTAAATGAGGTAATACTGGTTTTGTTTTGTTCAAGCTCTGTTGGTAGTTGTCATCATGACTTCAATAGTTTGTCTTAAGGAAACTAGTATTGGAGATGTTCTCAGTTCCTGATATTAAGACAATTAATTTCCCCTCTTAATGTTAATTTTACAAAGTCATTTCAAGATGAGGGGACATAATGTTGAGCTCAGCTGGCCAATTCGCTTATCTGGCGTGATGGCGGCAGGAAAGGACTCCTCTGCTCGAATTCTCCTCTGGGCTCAGGAGACACCTCACTGATAGCTAAAAAGACCAAGGAGTATGCTGTCCGACTCTGGATTCAGCAAAGCTCTGACCAGGTGCTGCTCACTACCATCAAGACCACTGTCCCTGAAATCAAGAAGGATGTACCTTCTACTTCATAACTAACTTATAATTTCTTTTTACACTGATCACAACACAGCACAAACATTGAGTTCAGAGCGTTAGGCCAACTGTCAGCTTCATTTGAAATACTTTATGCCAGTATTACCCTTCTTAATGGTTACTACGCCTCTGCACTTCCAGCATTATTTCTTTCTAGTCAATCATCCAGGTGTCAGTGTACTGTTTGGCCATTCCATGCCGTTTTACTTCTCTCCGACACCCTCTGTTCAGGCTGGAGCATTATAGGCTTTACCTCACGTTTGCCACTGAACTACACATATATATATACAGGCATAAATCAACAATTCACATTCAATTTTCATTAAAAGATATTGAATGGTTCAAGCTTACCACAATTCATAGGAATAAACACAGATACGTTGATTAGCAATGAATTCTGGCACAAACTGGCACAAATTCCCATCTGCTTATCTTCCAGGCTTTTATTTAGCAAAATATAAGCTGGCTTCAACGCACTGATGCTTTATCAAGCTTATTTAAACAAGTGGTTTCGAACTAACGCTCCCAAGTGTGTATATCAGCGAGACTGGCCAATGAGGCCCCGTTTCGACAAGTGTTTGAAAAAATGTTACCTTTCCCCGTTTCCCCTAACAACGAAAGATAGTATTTATAGTCCGACCAATCGTGGTTAGGCTTTCATTTGTTGCGCTCCAATCAATTTGGAGTTTACATGGTAGGCTATTTATGTAACGTAAGGTTTTTTTCAAACACGTTATAAAAAAAATTTTATGAGCAGAAATGATTCCATGCTGTCAGGCATCCTCACTATTTTATTTTGGGTATAATTTATTAATTCCTGGACTATTTGCGTAACGTTTTACATATTATTTGTCAGCAAGCCCTAAGGAACCCAATTATCCAAATTTAAAAGAGCTACGTGGCTGCGTTCAAAATATGTATTTTCTACCTCCTGTTTCGAAGATGTGATGTCTGGGTACTGTTATGTTTTCAACCGTAAACCCATCTATTGTTATCTTTCCTAATAAGCGTTTTTTATGATTTATAAACCTAACTCTGGGAAAGGGTAGTGTATTTTATCACTGTCCGTCTGAAAAAAAAAATTAGTGCATGTAGACTTACACGCGTGATGGCAGCATTTGTGTATCGCGCGACGCGTGTTGCATGCGTTCCTGATTTTCAGCCCTCCCCTCTCTCTTTATCCTTTTGTCCATCTGTTCGTTCGTTTTGGTAACGCAGTGTAGAAAAAGACATGAATGGAATTTAAAATTTAGGTCAACTTGCATATTTCAAGGTTTTTCTTAGAAAGGCAGCACATTTTATTGTGTGTTTGGGAAACGCGTGTATGTTGCAGAAGGCCTATTTAACGTGGAAACGTTACAATTTGCAGACGAAGCATAAAACAAAGGGGATTTCGAGTACTGTCATTGTGACAGCACTGTTCTTTACCATTCTTCTTCCTTTCTTTATTATATGTATTTATTAGGCTTTATATTTACTTGATAATTTATATATGTGGATTAGAATATTCCACGACAGCAACATGAAACAAAAACTTAACATTAACAAATGGGGCAACATGAAACAAAAACTTAACATTAACAAATGGGGCAACATGAAACACAAACTTAACATTAACAAATGGGGCAACATGAAACAAAAACTTAACATTAACAAATGGGGCAACATGAAACAAAAACTTAACATTAACAAATGGGGCAACATGAAACAAAAACTTAACATTAACAAATGGGACAACATGAAACAAAAACTTAACATTAACAAATGGAGCAACATGAAACAAAAACTTAACATTAACAAACAGTGCAACATGAAACAAAAACTTAACATTAACAAACAGGCAACATGAAACAAAAACTTAACATTAACAAATGGGGCAACAGAAAACAAAAACTTAACATAAACAAATGGCGCAACATGAAACAAAAACTTAACATTAACAAATGGGGCAACATGAAAATAAAACTTAACATTAACAAATGGGGCAACATGAAATAAAAACTTAACATTAACAAATGGGGCAACACAAAACAAAAACTTAACATTAACAAATGGGGCAACAAAAACTGAACATTAACAAATGGAGCAACAAAAACTTAACAAATGGGGCAACAAAAACTTAACATTAACAAATGGGGCAACAAAAACTTAACATTAACAAATGAAGCAACAAAAACTTAACATTAACAAATGGGGCAACAAAAATTTAATAAATGGGGCAACAAAAATTTAACAAATGGGCAACAAAAACAAAAACTTAACATTAACAAATGGGGCAACACGAAACAAAAACTTAACATTAACAAATGGGGCAACATGAAACAAAAACTTAACATTAACAAATGGGGCAACATGAAACAAAAACTTAACATTAACAAATGTGGCAACATGAAACAAAAACGTAACATGAACAAATGGGGCAACATGAAACAAAAACTTAACATTAACAAATGGGGCAACATGAAACAAAAACTTAACATTAACAAATGGGGCAACATAAAACTTAACATTAACAATTGGGGAAACATGAAACAAAAACGTAACATTAACAAATGGGGCAACACAAAACAAAAACTTAACATTAACAAATGGGGCAACATGGGGGAAAAAACTTAACATTAACAAATGGGGCAACATGAAACAAAAACTTAACATTAACAAATGGGGCAACATGAAACAAAAACTTAACATTAACAAATGGGGCAACATGAAACAAAAACTTAACATTAACAAATGGGGCAACATGAAACAAAAACTTAACATCAACAAATGGGGCAACATGAAACAAAAACTTAACATTAACAAATGGGGCAACATGAAACAAAAACTTAACATTAACAAATGGGGCAACATGAAACAAAAACAACTTAACATTAACAAATGGGGCAACATGAAACAAAAACTTAACATTAACAAATGGGCAAACATGAAACAAAAACTTAACATTAACAAATGGTGCAACATGAAACAAAAACTTAACATTAACAAATGGGGCAACTTAACATTAAACAAATGGGGACAACAAAAAATTAACAAAATGGGGCAACAAAAATTTAACATTAACAAATGGGGCAACAAAAACTTAAACAAAAACTTAACATTAACAAATGGGGCAACATTAACAAATGAACAACAAAAACTTAACATTAACAAATGAGGGCAACAAAAAAAACTTAACAAAATGGGGCAAACAAAAACTTAACATTAACAAATGGGGCAACATGAAAACTTAACATTAACAAATGGGGCAACAAAAAAAAAACTTAACATTAACAAATGGGGCAACATGTAACTTATCAACAATGTTAACATTAACAAATGGGGCAACATGAAACAAAAACTTAACATTAACAAATGGGGCAACATGAAACAAAAACTTAACATTGACAAATGGGGCAACATGAAACAAAAACTTAACATTAACAAATGGGGCAACATGAAACAAAAACTTAACATTAACAAATGGGGCAACAAAAACTTAACATTAACAAATGGGGCAACATGAAACAAAAACTTAACATTAACAAATGGGGCAACATGAAACAAAAACTTAACATTAACAAATGGGGCAACATGAAACAAAAACTTACCATTAACAAATGGGGCAACAAAAACTTAACATTAACAAATGGGCAACAACAACTGAACATTAACAAATGGGGCAACAAAAACTTAACATTAACAAATCGGACAACAAAAACGGAACATTAACAATTGGGACAACAAAAATTGAACATTAACAAATGGGGCAACAAAAACTGAACACTAACAAATGTGGCAACACAAACTGAACACTAACAAATGGGGCAACACAAACTGAACACTAACAAATGGGGCAAAAAAAACTGAAGACTAACAAATGGGGCAACAAAAACTGAACATTAACTCTTTGACTCCAGACCAATGCTCTGAGCGTTGCAAAATTCAACACGCCGTGCCAGAGCAACGCTCAGGGCGTGGTTTTTAGTTTATCACGAATAAACCCTAAAAATCGTCCGCTTAATGCAGTTCATATATTAAAACTCGTAGAATTACTTCCGCTACTATTTAAACAACTAATTTGACTTTAGTTAATCAGCACATGTGCGTGTTTTGATGTTATTATCACAATTTTTGTGAAGATTCGCGCGTTTACGTTTTTCGTTGTTTTTGCTAGAGAAATATGTCACGCTTTATATTTACATTTTCTAAGTCTCCTAAGCAAATAACTGTGTCAAACTACTTTGAAACATTGCTGACATTGATGATGATTGTTTGGTAGTCACAGTTTGTTGTCAAAATACGGAATATATGCAGAAAAGCTAGACACACTAGATTTACTTGATGAGTGGGCGTAGTCATATTCTGGCCGATCAAAAAGCAACAAAACTAGACCTACTGTAACATCTAATCACTAGTTCTTGGTAGAAGATGAAGCTAGGGATACTATTAAAACATTAAACAAGAGTAAAAAAGTATTTATATGACGTTATTCTTATTAATTTGTTTGAAAATTACGTAATGCACGATTGCATAATTTATTTTTTTCTTACAAAGAACCACGGAAAAACTGGTGCGAATAACACTAAATGTACTAATTTTGGCCATAAGCATGTTTTTTTTACTTTGTATATGGATTAACTTGACGTTTGAAGACTAAAAAGAAAGATTTATTGTCTACGACAGTAATTTGTCTTTGGTAAGATCGTATTCTACAGTCAACTTTTTAGCGTTTTTCAATTTTACATGCAAAATGATTAAATTATACCGAACATACTTGTGTTAATACTACCACAGACATTATATATTTGAATTCTCTATCAATTTCCCTACAGTTTGGTATATAATAAGTACATGTTCAAAGGAAAATTCACAAACAAATTTAGACTGAAAGATGAACACTTCACTCTATAAAATTCTGCCCACAAAAAAAGTCTGGCACAGCGTGCAAAATAACTCTGGAATGAATGAGTTAACAAATGGGGCAACAAAACTGAACATTAACAAATGGGGCAACAAAAATTGAACATTAACAAATGGGGCAACAAAAACTGAACATTAACAAATGGGGCAACAAAAACTGAACATTAACAAATGGTACAACAAAAACTGAACATTAATAAATGGGACAACAAAAACTGAACATTAACAAATGGGGCAACAAAAACTTAACATTAACAAATGGGGCAACAAAAACTGAACATTAACAAATGGATCAACAAAAACGGAACATTAACAAATGGGGCAACAAAAACTGAACACTAACAAATGGGGCAATGTGGTGAAGTGGGATGTTATAAATATTTATAGGGGACTTAGTGTACTGACTGAGATCAGCTGTGAAGGTATATATATATCTAATAAGAGTAGTGTATTATATATAACCTTACTTGCTGCCACATATGTATACCTCAGTCAGAATTATTCTGGAATAGTGTGATGACTACGTTATATGTCTAGGGTATGTGTATGATGAAGTGTAAGTCAAAACAACAACAGACAGATAAACAATTTAATTTATTCCACTACACTTGACAACACTGTGACACTCACATACATAAAACACTCTACAAGGATATCTTAAAGGAGTCACTGATAACTTTTCAAATAACAATATGTATTCATTGCTGTCATGAATGAATATGTGTCCTGATTCAAATACAAAGGGAACCAGGAATCACAATCAATTTTAATTACAAGTTATATGTACAGAATTTATCAATATGAATCTTGTAGTGACATCTATTTTCAATAGTATCCTATGTGTTAGTTGTGTAGTAGTAATATGAGGTAATACTGGTTTTGTTTTGTTCAAGCTCTGTTGGTATTTGTCATCATGACTTCAATAGTTTGTCTTTATTGGAACTAGTATTGGAGATGTTCTCAGTTCCTGATATTAAAACAATTTAATTCCCCTCTTAATGTTATTTTTACAATGTCATTTTAAGATGGGGGTACATAATGTTGAGCTCAGCTGTCCACATCAGCTTATCTTGCGTGATGGCGGCAGGAAGAGACTCCTCTGCTCGATTTCTCCCCTGGGCTCTGGAGACACCTCACTGATAGCTAAATGGACCAAGGAGTATGCTGTCCGACTCTGGATTCAGCAAAACTCTGACCAGGTGCTGCTCAATAACGTCAAGACCACGGTCCCACAATTCATGGAAATAAACACAGATACGTTGACTAGCAATGAATTCTGGCACAAATACTGGCACAAATTCCCATCTGCTTATGTTCCAGGCTTTTATTTAGCAAAAATATGAGCTGGCTTCAACGCACTGTTGCTTTATCAAGCTTATTTGAACTAGTGGTCTCGAACTAACGCTCCTAAGTGATTATATCAGCGAGTCTGGCTAATGGAGCCACGTTTCGACAAGTGTTTGAAAAAATTTTACCTTCCTACGTCTCCCCTAACAACCAAGGATAGCATTTATAGTCCGACTAATCGTGTGTAGCCTTACATATCATTCCAGCCAATCAGTTCAAATGTAACTTGTGGCCCATTTCCCGTACAATGGTGGTTTAAAAAATCTACCACTGAGCGATTCTGATTTTGGGTGTTGTCTGACAGCACCATCATTTTATTTTGGCTATAACTTGTTAATTCCTAGACTATTTGCGTAACGTTTTACATATTCTTTGTCAGCAAGCCCTAAGGAACCCAAATATACAAATTTAAAAGAGCTACGTGGCTGCGTTCAAAATATGCAATTTCTTCTACCTCCTGTTTCGAAGATGTGCTGTCTGGGTACTGTAATGTTTTCAAACGTAAACCCATCTAATGTTATCTTTTCTAATAAGCGTTTCCCAGGTTTTTTAAAACCTAACTCTGGGAAGGTTAGTGTTTTTATCACTGTCCGTCCGAAAAAAAGTTAGTGCATGTGGCCTTACACGCGTGATAGTAGTAATTGTGTATCGCGTTACGCTTGTTGGGGTGGCATTAATAGCGAGACGCGTGTTCAATTTTGCATGCGGTCCTGATTTTCATTCGCCCCTCTCTCTTTCTATTTGAGTCCATCTGTTCGTTCGTTTTGGTAACGTAATATAATTAATGTTAGGATTAATTTAGGTCATTACGCAGTGTGCCTCTCAATGTTTTTCTCAGAAATGCAATACCCGTTTTAATGTGTTGTGGAAACGCTTGTATTTGCAGACGAAGCATAAAACAAAGGGGGATTTCGAGTACATTCTTTGTGACAGCACTGTTATTGTACCATTGCTCTTTTCTTTATTAGAATTTATTTGTTAGGCTTTATATTTACCTGATAATTTATATATGTGGATTAGAATATTTCACGACACCTCCCCTCTTAAAACAGACATTATATGTCAGTCCTTTATTCTATATACACATAGATAAATGTAAGTCAACTTGACTTTACTCTGCTGTGGTGCTATCATGGTTTTATGTAGTTGGGTCCATTCAGAGTAGGCACTACTCATGAAATCTGCCTCAGACTTCTACAACCAATAATATATTTCGGTTATGTTACTGAACAGCCGCAAGTGTGAGTGCTTGTCTTAATGCTGCTTCGCAACCCGTATTCACCATTTCTCTTCTCTGAGTCTGCGCAATGACATGTCCAGAGAACATTATATTTCCCTCAAAATGTACGTTATGAGGAGATAACATATACCTGGTGATAGCAGAGTTTTCGTAGTGGATCCCATAATCTTCTTATTATCCTGTATGAAACATTCGGAATATCCTCAATCAAAGAGGCAACTCAGGGATTCATTACGTTCCTCCGAAATGTTTACATCCAACAATTTTCTCATCATTCTAGAGAAGACACTAGGCGCATTCTTCAATCCAAATGGCAATCTATTGAACTCATAGTGTCCTTCTGAGGTACTAAAAGCTAGGTATGGTCTAACCTCAGGCTTTACTGGAATCTGATAGTATCCTTTACTCAGATCCACTTTTGAGAAATATTTAGCTTTATTTAGTCTGGCAAACAGCTGATTTGTATCCGGCAATGGATCCACCTGTCCTTCTGTAATAGCATTCAGTCTCCTGTAATCTATACAGAGTCTATGTTCTCCAGAGGGCTTCCTTAAGAGTACAACACCGGAACTATATGAGGATTCACTGTGTGAAATAATTCCCTCCTTCAATAGATAGTCTATCTCTTCCTTCAAAGCTTTCTCCTTAGCAAACGGAATCGAATATGGTTTCATACAGACAGGTGTGTGGTCTATGAGTTTCATATCATATTCCAATAGGTTTGTATGCCCTGGTCGGTCTGTTAACACCTCTGCATGATTATTTAGAACCTGTTGCACTCTCTCTTTCTGAGTTTTCGTTAAATGTGTACTGATTTTCACCTGTGCTGCTGTCTCACAGGGGTGTAATGGATATTCAAATGATGAAAGTGGTTCCTTTTTCATCTCCATGGCGATGGACAAGGTCAACAAGTGTGTCTCTTCCTGATGTTCTCTTTCCAAATATTTCTTCAGGAGATTCACATGATAGATTTTTTCTTTCCCCTTCTTATCTATCTTATAATTTGTTCTAGACACCTTCTCTAGAACTGTATATGGACCCTGCCATCCAATTTGTAACTTATTCTGACTCCCGGGCAAAAGAAGCAGTACTTTCTCTCCCACAGCCAAATTTCTGTCTTTCGCCTTCCTGTTATAATAGGCAGCATGTTTCTTCCTGGCTTGTTTCAAATTTTCATTGGCAAGTTTCCAGCCAGTTTTTAAACGAGTGGTCAGCTCATTCACATATTGGTATGAAGATGTAATGTTTTCCTCTGCCTTTTCATCAGTCCACGTTCTTAACAAAGCTACATATGGACCTTTAATTTTGTGGACCTATTTGTCCATGCACCGGTATGGTCTCTTCCACTCGAAGCTTTATAGTGATGATTTTTCCTCCCAGAATTATCATGCACAAAACGACCGCTACCAATTCTTTTCCTGGGGCTTTCTCCCCACTTAAAATTCTTGATGAGAGATTTCCTCTCTACATCTTCTTCCTCCAGTTTGTTTAAGTCCGATTGAGGGATTTTCGGCTTATCCTGGGGTAAGACATCTTTTTGCACTCTCCGCAAAGTGGCCATTGTAAAACAGTTAAGTGAAGCTTGTCCGTGAAAAGGGGCTTCCCATTCCATTTGGTCCACTTTTTCAAATCTATTTTTCTTTTTATTATCAGGCCTAATTTTGCCCCGTGGCGTGTCCAGGTCCTGATCAATGTTCCCACTTGTGGGTGTTCCCTCATGTGCTATGCTACACCTTTCTACAAAATTCTCAATGTCCCATCTTGCTTTGGGCCAATAATAATTGTGAGCCACCTTTTGAATGATGGTACCTATCTTCTCATGGTCCCCATCTGGTTTCACATGTAGGCTCCTTATTAAGTCTGCCCTATATCTTTTAGGAAGTACCAGCTGTCCCTGACCTTTGGATCTAGCTCCAGTCTTCCTATATATCAACTTGTTTTTCATGTAAAAATCTCCCTTGCCTGGAGTTGTATGACAAGTTGACAATTTTCTGAAACAAGGCTTGAGTGTTTTATCCCCAGCCTGTGCCTTCCTCATCTCTTCTGGAGTGGTATCTAACATAATATCCTCCTCCTGTCTTGAGGTCGACCTGACCTGAAGGGTGGCCATATACACAGGTTTCCTTCTGCAACGGTCAGTGTCATGATTGTCCATCTGACAATTCTTACACCACCTTTTTCCTTGGTTGAAAGATTTTCTTTCATCATATTTCCTTTCATCGAATTGTGGGAATTTATTTTTATTTTCATACTGTGGCCTATCAAATTGGTGCTTACCTTTGTTTTGATCCCTAGGATCAAATTTATTAAAGTTCTGTGGTGCCCTAAAGTTATCCACTTGTTTCTTTTTATTACCTGTTACCTCTGCTTGAGCTGCTTGATACCTTTCAGCAACATTTAGCAACTCACCCAGCCTCTCTGCACCTTGTTCCATGAGAAACTTTCTCAGGTCTGGAGCCATGGACTCTCTTAGCTGCTCTATAAGGACCATTTCCTTAAGATCTTGGGTTTTCCCCAGAGAAGTCCATTTCTCCAAGTATGTCTCTATTCGTGCAGAGAACTGGTGATAGGTTTCACCTGACAGTAGTTTAGCATTCCTAAATTTTTTCCTATAAAATTCTGCATTCTTTTCATATCTTAACAAAAGAGCCTGCTTTAGCATGTCATAATTTTCCTGATCACCTCTGCTCATTTTTGCAAAAACTTCATAAGCTGCCCCACGAAGTCCTTGAGATAACTTTAAGCTCCACCTCTCTCTCTCTAACCCATACGTGGTAGCTAATAGTTCATACCTATTTAGATAGCTCTCTATATCATCGTCTTTCTCAACAAAATGATCTAAATGAAAATTCATAGCTGAGGTTGAGGCTCCTTGGCTAGCAGTGGCATCAGAGGCAAAGGGACTGGCACCATTTTCAGGAGCATGGCCTTGAAACTCAAACTCCCTTAGTCGTAGCTCATGTTCCCTTTGTAATCTTTTATCTTCTGCTTCCCTTTCTGCAGCTAATTTCTTCTCTTCCCTTTCTGCAGTCAATCTTCTTTCTTCTGCTTCCCTTTCTGCAGTCAATCTTTTGTCTTCTCTTTCTGCCTCCAATTTCTTAGCCTCAGCCTCAATCTGCAACCTCTTAGTCTCAGCCTCAGCCTCAAATTGTAACTTCTTAATTTCCCTTTCAGCCTCTAACTTTCTTTCGGCTTCCAACCTTCTTTCTTCGCGTTCAATAAATTTGTCACATTCCGTGGTGACATAGGCAACCATAACTTGCCCATCTAATCCTAACTCTTTTGCAGTCTGAACAGCAGCAGATCGAAATTTGGCCAGGTCCGCCATTGTCTATCAGGTAAATTTATACAATGTCTAACCAACAATTCAATCTCTAAATATATATCTAATGGACAACACAGGCACCGTGAGCTCAACCTTATTTAATTCCACCCAAGGATACCTTTTAATTCTTATATTCCCTGAAGTGAATTACCCCCACTATTTTTAATAGGTAAAGATTCAAAATCCCAAGAGCGAGACCCCAATATATGTGGTGAAGTGGGATGTTATAAATATTTATAGGGGACTTAGTGTACTGACTGAGATCAGCTGTGAAGGTATATATATATCTAATAAGAGTAGTGTATTATATATAACCTTACTTGCTGCCACATATGTATACCTCAGTCAGAATTATTCTGGAATAGTGTGATGACTACGTTATATGTCTAGGGTATGTGTATGATGAAGTGTAAGTCAAAACAACAACAGACAGATAAACAATTTAATTTATTCCACTACACTTGACAACACTGTGACACTCACATACATAAAACACTCTACAAGGATATCTTAAAGGAGTCACTGATAACTTTTCAAATAACAATATGTATTCATTGCTGTCATGAATGAATATGTGTCCTGATTCAAATACAAAGGGAACCAGGAATCACAATCAATTTTAATTACAAGTTATATGTACAGAATTTATCAATATGAATCTTGTAGTGACATCTATTTTCAATAGTATCCTATGTGTTAGTTGTGTAGTAGTAATATGAGGTAATACTGGTTTTGTTTTGTTCAAGCTCTGTTGGTATTTGTCATCATGACTTCAATAGTTTGTCTTTATTGGAACTAGTATTGGAGATGTTCTCAGTTCCTGATATTAAAACAATTTAATTCCCCTCTTAATGTTATTTTTACAATGTCATTTTAAGATGGGGGTACATAATGTTGAGCTCAGCTGTCCACATCAGCTTATCTTGCGTGATGGCGGCAGGAAGAGACTCCTCTGCTCGATTTCTCCCCTGGGCTCTGGAGACACCTCACTGTCCGACTCTGGATTCAGCAAAACTCTGACCAGGTGCTGCTCAATAACGTCAAGACCACGGTCCCACAATTCATGGAAATAAACACAGATACGTTGACTAGCAATGAATTCTGGCACAAATACTGGCACAAATTCCCATCTGCTTATGTTCCAGGCTTTTATTTAGCAAAAATATGAGCTGGCTTCAACGCACTGTTGCTTTATCAAGCTTATTTGAACTAGTGGTCTCGAACTAACGCTCCTAAGTGATTATATCAGCGAGTCTGGCCAATGGAGCCACGTTTCGACAAGTGTTTGAAAAAATTTTACCTTCCTATGTCTCCCCTAACAACCAAGGATAGCATTTATAGTCCGACTAATCGTGTGTAGCCTTACATATCATTCCAGCCAATCAATTCAAATGTAACTTGTGGCCCATTTCCCGTACAATGGTGGTTTAAAAAATCTACCACTGAGCGATTCTGATTTTGGGTGTTGTCTGACAGCACCATCATTTTATTTTGGCTATAACTTGTTAATTCCTAGACTATTTGCGTAACGTTTTACATATTCTTTGTCAGCAAGCCCTAAGGAACCCAAATATACAAATTTAAAAGAGCTACGTGGCTGCGTTCAAAATATGCAATTTCTTCTACCTCCTGTTTCGAAGATGTGCTGTCTGGGTACTGTAATGTTTTCAAACGTAAACCCATCTAATGTTATCTTTTCTAATAAGCGTTTCCCAGGTTTTTTAAAACCTAACTCTGGGAAGGTTAGTGTTTTTATCACTGTCCGTCCGAAAAAGTTAGTGCATGTGGCCTTACACGCGTGATAGTAGTAATTGTGTATCGCGTTACGCTTGTTGGGGTGGCATTAATAGCGAGACGCGTGTTCAATTTTGCATGCGTTCCTGATTTTCATTCGCCCCTCTCTCTTTCTATTTGAGTCCATCTGTTCGTTCGTTTTGGTAACGTAATATAATTAATGTTAGGATTAATTTAGGTCATTACGCAGTGTGCCTCTCAATGTTTTTCTCAGAAATGCAATACCCGTTTTAATGTGTTGTGGAAACGCTTGTATTTGCAGACGAAGCATAAAACAAAGGGGGATTTCGAGTACATTCTTTGTGACAGCACTGTTATTGTACCATTGCTCTTTTCTTTATTAGAATTTATTTGTTAGGCTTTATATTTACCTGATAATTTATATATGTGGATTAGAATATTTCACGACAGGCAACAAAAACTGAACTCTAACAAATGGGGCTACAAAAACTGAACATTAACAAATAGGGCAACAAAAACTGAACACTAACAAATGGGGCAAAAAAAAACTGAACACTAACAAATGGGGCAACAAAAACTGAACATTAACAAATGGATCAACAAAAACTGAACATTAACAAATGGGGCAACAAAAACTGAACTCTAACAAATGGGGCAACAAAAACTGAACACTAACAAATGGGGCAACAAAAACTGAACACTAACAAATGGGGCTACAAAAACTGAACATTAACAAATGGGACAACAAAAACTTAACATTAAGAAATGGGACAACAAAAACTGAACATTAACAAATGGGACAACAAAAACTGAACATTAACAAATGGGACAACAAAAACTGAACATTAACAAATGGGACAACAAAAACTGAACATTAACAAATGGGACAACAAAAACTGAACATTAACAAATGGGACAACAAAAACTGAACATTAACAAATGGGACAACAAAAACTGAACATTAACAAATGGGGCAACAAAAACTGAACATTAACAAATGGAACAAAAAAATGAACATTAACAAATGGGACAACAAAAACTGAACATTAACAAATGGGACAACAAAAACTGAACATTAACAAATGGGACAACAAAAACTGAACATTAACAAATGGGACAACAAAAACTGAACATTAACAAATGGGACAACAAAAACTGAACATTAACAAATGGGGCAACAAAAACTGAACATTAACAAATAGGACAACAAAAACGTAACATTAACAAATGGGACAACAAAAACTTAACATTAACAAATGGGGCAACAGCAAGCAGTCGCATGCTCTTGTAGCAATGTGTTTGACATATTGAGGTTGGCAGCCCCCATACACTAGATCTATTACACAAGCCTCAGAAACTGACCTGCCACTACGAGTGCCTGGGAAAATCAGATCAGATACTAGCCACTTATCGTTTCAGAGTTAAACTGTACTTCTCACCTATTGTCTAATGCAGCTTTAAACACTGTCAAATCTTCATCAATTTGTGCCTCTGATATTCCCAGCTTGACATTCCATTTCTGCATCACAGTTCTGTATGGACAAAATGGAAACCAGATGAGCAAGAAGTAGTCTTTAAACACTTGATTTATTACAATGATAGGAAACTCTATATACAGCGATACAACAGGAGGCAATCTGATCATCAGAAGTTGTCCCCCTGTCGAACAAGTGTTTCGGCCCTATACTCCTTTACACTCTAAGGGGGATGGGCCCACTTGGGTCATGACTCCCAAGTGTTTCAGCCTCCTGTTGTCTTGTATCGAAAATGAACCCATTTCACTTTGGTAGCAATTTTAAAATCCACAACTCCGCCAGCCGTGGAGGCAACTGTGAAAGTAACCAAAGAGAAGTTTACTGTCCCGAGTGCCATAGCCCACTGCGGTTGTTCCACAGCCACCATGATGCCTTTTCCGCAGTTTCACTAAGCCTATTCAGTGCCCTTGTTCTCGACTGTCCCCTCAGCCCCAACAGTTTAAATAAATTATACACTGATGCAGCCACAAGCCCTCTTGCACCCACCTCAACAGCCATGACCCTTGCAGTGAACCCATCGTGTCTCAGATCTACGGCCAGATCACTATACTTGGCCGCTTTGGACAAATGTTGCTCTTCCAATCTGGATTCAAATGGCACGGTCAGTTCAATCAATATAACCTGGTGCGATGATGAAGAATGCAGCAATATATCCGGCCGTCTTTGAGATTTACTGATACTCTCTGGATATGCCCTTGTCTACTGCCATCTCCCAGTCATTTGCACAGTCAAGGAGAGATGGTACACTGCTACCTGATTTACTCGGTTTTGGGTGTGCTGACTTTTCTGCTCTCAGAAAGTATGTGTTTGCGATGTTTGGCCTGACATTGCTATTCGCCTTCATCCTTGCCAGATGTATTGTCGCAGCCAGCTCATTTAGCACTTTGTTGTGGCGCCATGTGTATCGCCCTTGCTCTAATGACACCTTGCAAGCTGAGAGCACGTGTTCAAGTGTCTGTCTCCCATGGCACAGGGGGCACTGCTCATCATCCGACTTTCTCCATCTCACAAAGTTTGTGGCCGATGGCAGGAGGTCATACATTGATCTAACAACGAAGCTGAGCCTAAGAGGTGCCACATGCCATATATCATTCCATGTCAAGGACCTTTGCAGGGCTCCTTCCCATGTAGTCCATTGGCCTTGTTGGGCCTGCTGCACTGATTTTTGCAACCTCTTATCATTCTCATCTCCTCGTATCTCCTGAACTACCATGTCTCTACGCTCCCTGCTTGATGCCTTGGACCACCAGCGGAAGTCTCCATGACCAAATCCCTGTCTATTCGTTTGTGTGTATCTGGTTACCTCCCTCAGTTTGAGCGACTCTTGGGCAGCATCAACAGCTTCTTCCACTCTCCACTTCCTTCCCATTTTCAGTGTGGGCTGAATGAACTTAACCACATCATCTTATGACTCGCGTAGCATCATTGCAAGCCTTGCCTTTCCAACTTTGTACTCTTCAACAACTGACTTGAAAGGAAGCAGAAGTTTTGACTTTTTGCAGTACAGTGCTACATCTGACAGACCTGGTAGAAGAATCAGTAAGACCCCCATACAACTCTCTGTCAAGAATACATTAAGCGATTATGTTCGGGCTGAGAACTGGCTGCTGCACACTCAAATACCAACTGCTGAATTAATTAAAAATTGGACACTCAAATACCAACTGCTGAATTAATTAAAAATTGGACAGTCAGACATGTGTCCATGTGGATAAGACAAGCAAACAGAAGACAACTAGAGATGTCTATTCACATCTCACCTGGCATGTGTCAGAAGAGGACCCACAATTGGGTTATACTGCCTCTTCATCGCAACTAGGGCCCCAATGTAGGCTGATAAACTCAACAGCTCAAAAATCATTCTGAAAAAAAAAAATGAAGAAAGAAATCATAGTTACTTCCCTTTCTGCTCCCTATGGAACATAGAACCACCACTACAGCTGGTCCCACCACACCAATCATACAGAGTTAACCTATTATTCCATCAGTCTTACAGTTAACCCATGAATCATACATACCTTTATTCCATCAGTCATACAGTTAACCCATGAATCATACTGTTGCGTAATGCTTCTGCACACAGGCGTATGCATTAGCAACATTTTTGTACGATAAAACACTATTATTGAAAGCCGCAGTTTTTGGTAACAACATGATGTAATTTGAACTATGTGACGTAAGCTTCGTCTGCTGGTAAAGGCCAACCGTTATATTTCTGGGCCTTTCTCTAGTATTCGTTGAAGTGGGAGGACGTACTGATTTTATGCTCCCAAGCAGTGGAGATTTTTCAAGATGTTAATGCCATGGCTATTTATTTCAGACTGGCCGCCACAATATTATTTGGCCATTACAATTTGCAGCTTCTCAAGTAAGTCATGCAATCAATTATTATGAATCAAGATGAAGATGTCTTCAAATGTTTAAACTGCCATAGGACTTCAATCAAGTCAAAACGTGGACTGATCTAAAGTTGAAACGGTCAAGCTTCTTCATCTATAAATGCATGCTATGCCTTTTGACAGATGAAGAATTGTATTCTACGCACCAGTATCTTTTGCATGTACACGAATATGGAGAATGTTAATAATGTGATGAAATGGTCTTCAATTGCATCCTGATGTTGCTTTGCTGAATGTACATATGTTAGTGGTGGAATGTTTGGACTTGTTTAATCGTTTCTGTCAGAACCTAAACCATTCGCTTTATGTCGCCAACTCTACAACAACTGAAATTCCACCTTAACACATACATACTGTTATTCCATCAGTCTTATAGTTAAACCATGAATCATACATACTGTTATTCCATCAGTCTTACAGTTAACCCATGAATCATACATATTGTTATCCCACCAATTGTAAAGTTTGCTAACCTATGATCACACACACACTGCTATTAATTCATTAACCTACCAATCACATTTCTGCCATCATACCAATCATATAATCATATCAGTTTGCTAACCTATCAATCACACAGTTCCCTATCATCAATCACACAGCTCATTATCATCAATCCATGAAACAAACACTTACAATGAACACTTGGCATGCTGAAGTTTTTCTGTCCTTATGCAGCCCAACAATTGTAGCATGGGAAACACATCATCAGCTGACCAATTAGGAAGCTGCATTTTCTCTGCCAGGTTTAATAAAAATTGAAATAATAAAAATTGAAACAAACAAAACTGGCAACGTGAAACAATTACAAATGTTCTAAACTTTCCTAAAATGTGATAAAATGGATTATAAGTTACTTTAACATTTGTATCACATTGGCTATTATGTAAAGTCTTTCAACCCCATCTCTGAAACTGAAAAAATTAGTAATAGCAGGCTACTTAGTTAAAAACAACACCATACCAATGATGACAAATGTAGGGGAAAATACATAATTTCATGAACTGTATGCTTCACGTCTGGTACTAGAGTCAACACAAGCTTATGAAATCATCCCTGATATATTACACTGAACAGTCAAGCATAAAGTCCTCTCTCATATCATCATCACCTTCTTTTTCTGCCCTTATTGAGCATGAAGCAACCACAGCAGCTGGTCATCCTTACAGGAAGCCTGCACACACACACATTAACATGCTCACACAACAGCTGGTCATCCTTACAGGAAGCCTGCACACACACATTAACATGCTCACACAACAGCTGGTCATCCTTACAGGAAGCCTGCACACACACATTAACATGCTCACACAACAGCTGGTCATCCTTACAGGAAGCCTGCACACACACATTAACATGCTCACACAACAGCTGGTCATCCTTACAGGAAGCCTGCATACACACATTAACATGCTCACACAACAGCTGGTCATCCTTACAGGAAGCCTGCACACACACACATTAACATGCTCACACAACAGCTGGTCATCCTTACAGGAAGCCTGCACACACACATTAACATGCTCACACAACAGCTGGTCATCCTTACAGGAAGCCTGCACACACACATTAACATGCTCACACAACAGTTGGTCCTCCTTACAGGAAGCCTGCACACACACATTAACATGCTTACACAACAGTTGGTCCTCCTTACAGGAAGCCTGCCCACACACACATTAACATGCTTACACAGCAGCTGGTCATCCTTACAGGAAGCCTGCACACACACACATTAACATGCTTACACAACAGCTGGTCATCCTTACAGGAAGCCTGCACACACACACACTAACATGCTCACACAGCAGCTGGTCATCCTTACAGGAAGCCTACACACACACATTAACATGCTTACACAACAGTTGGTCCTCCTTACAGGAAGCCTGCACACACACACATTAACATGCTTACACAACAGTTGGTCCTCCTTACAGAAAGCCTGCACACAAAATTAACATGCTTACACAGCAGCTGGTCATCCTTACAGGAAGCCTGCACACACACACATTTAACATGCTTACACAAACAGCTGGTCCCCTTACAGGAAGCCTGCACACACACACTCTTAAACATGCATACACAACAGCTGGTCATCCTTACAGGAAGCCTGCACACACACACATTAACATGCTCACACAACAGCTGGTCATCCTTACAGGAAGCCTGCACACACATACATTAACATGCTTACACAACAGTTGGTCATCCTTACAGGAAGCCTGCACACACACACATTAACATGCTCACACAGCAGCTGGTCATCCTTACAGGAAGCCTGCACACACACACATTAACATGCTTACACAACAGTTGGTCCTCCTTACAGGAAGCCTGCACACACACACACACATTAACATGCTTACACAACAGTTGGTCCTCCTTACAGGAAGCCTGCACACACACACACATTAACATGCTTACACAACAGTTGGTCCTCCTTACAGGAAGCCTGCACACACACACACACGTTAACATGCTCTAGCAGGTGTGGTTTCTGCAAGACTTTATTTGACATAATGAGGTTGCCCCAGCCTCATGCACAACCTCACATTAGACAACATTGGTCCTCGTACAACCTCACATTAGACAACCTCGTACAACCTGCCTTAAGGTGCAGTACTCTTATTTTTCTGTCTGTGTAGAGACTCCTGGGGCCATTCTCTAATACAATGCAGTCAAGATGTACATAAAATCATCTCTAATACAACGAAGTCAAGATGTTACATAAAATCATCTCGAATTCCACAATACAGTCAAGATGTACATAAAAATCATCTCTAATACAACGCAGTCAATACGTACATAAAAGCAGCTCTAATACAATCAGTCAAGATGTACATAAAATCATCTCTAATACAATGCAGTCAAGATGTACATAAAATCATCTCTAATACAATGCAGTCAAGATGTACATAAAATCATCTCTAATACAATGCAGTCAAGATGTACATAAAATCATCTCTAATACAACGCAGTCAAGATGTACATAAAATCATCTCTAATACAATGCGGTCAAGATGTATGTGATGCCGCACTGTAATTTTGTCCTTCAACTGGCCCGATTCTGTTCTTTTATTTTGAATTTTCATCATTTTATGTCTTCTCATTTGAATATAATATCGTGTTTTGGTAATTTTGAGGAGATAAAATTAATGGGGGTCGTTTTAACGATGGTAGGTTTATTTTTCACTCGGCAGTTTTTTTTCTATTATAGATTTTTTTTTCCACGATCCACGGAGATTTCGTTGTTTACGAAATAATCGCCATTTCCGGCACGCGGTATGACGAGTCCGGAAGCACGCGGGCCGTCAGGTAACGTGACGCAATTTTTAAGCCACGCGGGTTTCGCGATGATGCGTAGGCGATATGCGGGAGTGGTTCCCGGTTGTGTATAAATAGCCAGTTTGAAAACGGCGGCCTAGTTCTCTATCGTAAAGAAATATTGTCAGCCGTCAGACTACGTAATTTATCGTCTCCATTGCGGGGAACAACAGCGATAATTGGTATGTAGGATTTTTATTATTATCGTTTTATTCATTAGAGGGTTCTTTGAGAATTTTCGCCCGTAGTTAATTTCTTCGGGGACATTAAAACTTAAAGTTTTAAAACGCCAGCGCCATTACCATTACTTTTTTTGACGAAACGATGTAAATGTAACAGTGTGCTTATTCTTTCTATGATTTTGGCAGTAGATAGGAGTGTGTGAAGTTGTGAGAAACGTGGGTTGTGTGCCCATATTTGTAGAATGTTATGTAAAACCCACCATTTATTTCTGTGTATTTCTGTGTATTTACTAATGTAATTTTTATGGGGAAGTCCCTGGGGAGGTCGGTAAGTTTACTGATCCTTAAATGTGAGAAATAGTGTCGGAGGGTGCATATTTACGTGTTAAGTGAATTATACGGCTGAGGGGAGGAAACTATGCCTATAGGGAGATTTCATTTAAATTGGGGCTTAAGTAGGAAACGTCATGTGTAAATGTTAAAAAGGGAGACCCCTGAATTTTGGGACAAAAGAAGTTCCTGAGTTGAAAATGTTGACACGTGGGTAGCCGCGCGTCACAAATAGATAAGAGGCAGACAGGTCGGGAGGTTCTGTTTACTTACCTGGCAGATTATAGATGAGAGAGAGAGGGGGGAAGGAGTGAGAATGAAGAGACAATGTGAGTAGGAATATTTTATGTATCGTTTTTTTCAGAACGAGAGAAGGGAGGAGGAAAGAGATTTAAGTGCCACGTGGGTAATAATTATTTTTTTTATTGTTGTACATGACGAGTGAAGTACTGAGTAAGGGAGTTATATAAGATTAATGGGTTAGAGATGCGTTATGTTGGAGTTGGTATACAATAGACGCATTTTATTTTAATTTCAGCGAGTCACGGCAAAGAACAGTGGGGAGCGTAAATTTGCCCATGTGCAAAATTTACCCACGGCAACAGGACCTATCTTAAGGGTCAGACCTATGGTCTCTGGCAGTGAAGTCCCTATGCTTCAGCTGGACTGTGGTTTATTTATCATACAGCCGAGAGCATTGCTATTATAGTCTCTAGCAACGGCAGGTGGCTGTGAGACTGGTTTCAATTGCGTACAGCCGGAAATCAAGGCTGTGGTTTTTTTTCCTCTAACTCCGGAGCGGGTTAAAAGAGGGAAGCTATTCAGCAGCAGAGAAGTTTTGTCGACAGTTCATCAAGTACCTCATGCGTGATGCCAGAACTTCATCATCATCATCGCAGAATTCAGGAACAGGTGACAGGGTTACCATACCTAGGTCCTGAAAGTAACGAGAGAAGAGCGTAACGGAGACGCCGCATCATCAGTCGTCGAGTGTTAGAGAGACACTGAGACCAAGAGAGAGAGAGAGAGAGAGAGGAGGGAGAAAATAGACAGGACCAGTAGGGTCTGTTCAGTGTCCACTCGAAGGATAGACACTGAGCCTTTGGGTTACTCCAAGTCTATTATTTTAGCATCGCCAGTGGTGTTGTTAGCGGCGCATATCGCTTACCTAGATGGAAGCTGTGTAGATGTTTTCGTTGAGGAAGAGTCAACCGGACTGAGACAGTAGAATCTTATTTGTATTAGAGAGTGGAGGCTAAAGTGGACAGCCCCCACAATAGTAGAGTTATTTAATCACTAATCATTTTATTGTTCCTCAGCAGGGTGACAGAAAGAATGAATGTGATTTGGGTTTTTTTTTTCTTTTTCTAGTGTCTTTCTAATCTAATTGGTACGTTGTTTTCAGGCCGTGTAACAGTGCACGCTATCGACTGACTTGATGACGTATGATGCCATTTTATGTTTTTCTTGTATGTAAATAAATATATACATATATTATTTACTGGATCAGCTTCTATTCTATACTATACCTACATGTGGTCTGTATAGTGGTGTCTGTGGTCGTTTTTATACACCTTATCTCCTTGTGTTTAAAGGTAGCTAGATGGAGTGAGATTATAACTTTTTCTGAAGTCACGAAGCGGCAAGGGGAGAGTCAACTCCTGGTTCTATCCCTTGAGTCAATAGTCTCATCTGTCCACAGGCATGTCATTTTCCATCTAATTCTATCTTCTCAGACTTTCTCATACTAGGGTCTTGTTTTCATTCAGGCAAACTCTATAAACTTAAATCCACTTCGTGACAAGTGGGCGGCAATCGTCCGGTGGATCATTCTGTGGAGATCAATTCTGTGATCTAGATTCATAGAGTGTCTCTAGGAAGTTTCTGAGAATAGATTTTTCTTTAAATATCCCCTAGACTTGAGCTATTAGAACTGATCCAGTTTATAGGTTTTTTCCACAGGTTGCAGTCTAGTAGATTTTTGTGGTAATTTTAATTTATATGACTTAGTGGTAATTTGATGGCATACACCAACATATTTTTCTTTAACAGGAAGGTAATTTAGTTTTTGGTAGCCTTCTTAACTAAATTTTTCTCAGGTTATTATTCAGACTTTGGTGCTAGTCTGAGGTTGGGGTTTTTGGGACAACGCGGTTTATAGAGGGCGTATTTCCTATTACGTAACAGGTTGTTCCTTCTCTTTTCCATTTTTTGTCAATTCTCTGTATTTTTGTGAACTTACAGCAGTTTACAGGTAAGATGGCGGGATATGGCCAAGTTTTACGAGCTGCCTGGCGTGAATCTGCTCAGGATATGGGAATGGATAAGGAGGAGACTAAGGCCTACCTGATAAGGGAAAACTGATAGGGCATAATCAGCGAGAGAATGAGAAGGAGGACAGGGCAGCCGCCGCAGAAAATTGAGGAAAGGCAAAGGGCAGCCGCCGCAGAAGCAGCAAAAAGAGGAAAGGATAGTCGCCGCTCAGAGAGCAGCCGAAAGAGGGAAAAGGATAGCCACCGCAAAAGCAGCGGAGAGGCAAGCAGAAAGCAGCGAAAGAGGAAAAGGATAGCCGCCGCAGAAGAAGCAGCGGAGAGGCAAGCAGAAAGGGAAGCACAGGAGAAGGCAGCAGAGAGACAGCCATAAACTTGCCCTGCGTTCTCTGGGAACTGCCCTAGAGACCAGCAGAGTACCGAGCTTCGGAAGGCAGTGAGTTCAGCTAATGGAGATTCTCCGGGGAGCAGGAGCAGCATACCCCTCAGGAAACGGAGGGCCCCCGGATGGCAGCCATGAGCTTCCCATTTGACTCATTCCCTAACGGGAATGAAAAGATTGACGTGTTTCTTGGGAGAAATTTCAAAAGAATGGCAAAGGCATACGGGTTGGATGAGAGTTTTTTGGTGTCTATGAAAATTATCACAAAATCGCTCAAAAGGTCATGCGTATGAAGTTTACAACAAGCTGCTCATAGATGATCAGAACAACTTTGAGGCACTGCGAAACGCTTTGTTGCAAAGGTTTCAGTGGACACCCCGCAAATGCCAAAACCATGTTTCAGGGAGAGAGCAGGCCGGAGATGGGAGAGAGTGGTTTCGCCACAGTTTGCAGAGCGGGTTGGAGAAAGAGTATTAGTAACTTAACCCGGTGGAGGGAACTGTCAGGACTGGCAAAAAACTTTTGAAAGGGTTGGAGGAGTTAGTTTTGTGTGAGCAAATTAAGGGTTCCAAAACATGTCCCCCGACTTGAGGCCGGTATCTGGCAGAGCAGGGTGCCCAGCAAACTTGATCAGATTATGTGTTCGCCGAAAGGTTCCAAACAGCACAGGCCGATGGTACTGAGCCAGAAACGGAGAAACCTGACCCGCCAACCCGAGGACATAAATCACCTTCTCCCGACAAGCCAACTAATGGGCCGCGAACACTACGAGAGCCCCCTCCACCTGCTTTCGATAACTCCGCGAGGGACCCCAACCCACGAATATAACAAGATGAGGCAAGGGAGGGAACCCCGGGGCCGCAAACACGCATATGGTCGTTCGTGGGGTGGCAGAAATAATTAAAGCGGGCTATAACTCGCAGTGGAAGAGCAGGGGAAGCCGGGAAAAACCCCGAAGAGAGTGGCCTGTTTTACAAACTTCTGTACCAGACTTGGAGGAGAAGGAGCAGGACTTCTCAACCTAACGAGGGATGGCGTAACAGACTTCACGAGGGGAAGGGTAAACGGTTAATGGGATCGAAACTTGAGTGTTGCTGGGTTTTGAAACGCTCAAAGTTTTTTGTATGATACAGGCTTTAAGTTTCGAATTTGTCTCGTGGGCACATCATCTAGTGAAGTCCCGAACAGATGACTGGTGAATTTTGTGGAGATATGTGGGGTGTTAAAGGCAGATGCTCACAAATGCGCCTCCCAGTAGCGAAGATCGAGATATAGTGTCCAAATTATGTCAGGGGCAAGTGATCAAGGCGGCCGTTGTGTATGGGAGGGGCCCCTTTTTGAGGTCATTTTGGGAAGTAGGTATGTTACCCTAGGGGACCCAAAAGGAACCGGAAAGTAGCAGCCGCAATTGTGGTTACTAGGGAGCAAGCCAAGAAGGAGAGGGGAAAAGGAGGCCCCCACTTAATCTGTTTTACCCAGGAAAACTGCAGGAGGCACAACAAAAGGATTCCGACACTGGGGGCCCTGTTTTCAGAAATTACCCACGTCGAAGGACCCCAAACAAAAGGGGAATTTCTTCAAGAAAGGACGGGCTGATTTTATCGCAGTAAGACGACGGAGGAGAAGAGCGGGGGCATAGCCTAATTGGTAGTTGCCAAGCCAAGTATAGGCCTCTGCAGATTTTAGAAATGGGGCATGCGCTTTCCATTTAGTGGGTGACATATGGGGCAGGGGGGCCACCATACATAGAATAGCGGCTCATTATTTCTGGCTGGGAATGACCCAGGACATCATAAGAGATTTGTAAAATACGACTTGTGCTCAGTGTCAGAGAGTGGCACCCAAACACTGGACACCCCCAGTCCCGTTAGGAGAGATGCCCCATCGTCGGTACGCCTGCGTTTGAACGAGTGGCGGTTGACACTGTAGGCCCATTAGAAAAGAACAAAGCGACGGAACAGGTTTCATCCTGACATTAGTCGATGTGTGCTGATGTGGGCAGAGGCCATCCCCCTGGCTGGGTCACGACTCGAAGCATGTTGCAGAAGCTTTGCTGCAAAATCTTTACAAGACTGGGGTTTCCTCAGCAAGTGTTGGGGGAACAGATAATGGGTCCCAATTTCGCAGCTTGCTGGCGATGGAAGGAGATCTTCAACATTCTTCGGACCCAACACATACATACCAGTCCGTATAACCCGGCAGGGGTATGGTCTCGTGGAGAGCTGATTAAACTGGCAGCTTGTTGACGGGCGGCCAGTGCTTGCACAATTATAGGGCTGTTTCTTATCGCGGATCCTCAAGGCTTCTATGTGGGCATTGGGTTAATGAGTGGGCGATAGGATTCCAAGCGCCTTGAACTGTCTTGCTTATCGAAGAAGCAGGTGAACAACGGCATATGTGCAAATACAGGCGACTACATATAGAGATGGAAAATTGGTGCGGGTCAGACAACCATCAGGGAATAATTGACAGGTAAGTTTAGGGGTGGCTAGGGTTAAACACGAGTGGCATAGGGGGGTAAACCAGTGCATTGTGGTAATGTGGAGGTGGGGGTGTTCAACATATCTCGCGGGCACAATTATTCATGACCCGAACGGGTGGGGGTTGTTCTTCGGGAGGTTGGTTCTTTGGTTGTTCCTTTTTTCCCCCCCCCCCCCCCCCCAAGTGGCGCCTGGTGGATCCCCCCCCCCCCCCCCCCCCCCAAAGTCGGGAGTTACCGATGGTGGTTCATGGTTGGGGTTTTATATTTCGGATACATGGTTGTGGTGGGTGTGGGGTGTGTGGTGGTGGGGGGGTTGACCCTTGGGATTTTTGGGTGGGGGTGGGTTTGTGTTGTTGGGGGGGTTTGGGTCAGTGGGGGGGGTGGGGGGGGGTGTTTTGAGTTTTGGTTGTTGGTTTTTCCAACCCATGGGGGGTCTATGGGGGGTGTGTTGGGTTTGGTTAGTTGTTTGTTGGTGTTTTGGGTTTGCGTTTCAATGGGTATTCCAAATGATGGGGATAAACTATTGGGCGCTAGGTGGTTAAGTGTGTTGAGTAGGTTTCTCTTGTTGTGGGGTTGTGGAAGGCCAGGGGTGGTCTGGGGGGTGTTGGTTTGAATTGGGGGGGGGGGTTGGGGCGGGTGTTGGGGGTGTGGTGGGGGTGGGGTGCGTTGGGTGTTGTGGGGGGCGGTGGGTTAGGGAAGGATTTAGTTTATATTATGGGGGGGGGCAGGTGGGGTGGGGGTGTGGGGGGGTTATGGGTGTAGGGTCTGTTGGAGGGGGGATTGCAGGGTCCATTTTTGTTTGTGAAATGGGGGAGTGGGGCGGGTGGGTACAACGGTTGTTTTCCATTTGTGTGGTTGTATGTTGGTGGTAAAAGTGGTGTGAGTTTTCTCATAACCCAATCATTGTCAGTTTAGGTGGGTGGAAAAAACAGCCTGGCACTCACTAGAATAACCTTCGTAAAAGGCTCGTCAGCGCAAAACAGGTGGCAGCAGGTATACAAACAAGTCACGGCCGCCAAGGAAGAGAGCTCCAGGTAGGGGGGAAGGATCTTGTTGTTACTTCCCGCACCGGAGTTGATGTGGAAAAACAAACTGCGCATTGGATGGGAAATGGGGTGGCCTTTCGAAGTGTTAGGAGGAAAATCTCTAACAGACCAAACTAACGTGGGGGATAAAGGCAATCGTATCAGGGGGATGAAAAAGGAAGGTATGAGTATACCATTATGTGAAATCTCCTTAAGAAATTGTTAGTTGGTGAGTTGGGCGTGGCCCCACCATCTCAATCAAGACTTCATTCTATGGTGTAGCTTTTTGAGCGGTAGCTATTGAAACTTGCAATGATACTGAGACGACCAGTGAGGATTTATGGGGAAGTACCCCTTAGTCATTTCATAGTCAGTACCGGGTCTGTACGGAGAAATTTGGGGGAAGAGGAATGTTTTCAGAAGGAGCGACGCGAGAACTCAAGGACTGGTATTACAACAATACAGTTTGACAGTTTTTTGGATAAGTAGGATGGACTCACCCACCTCTCGGAATTTGAGATGAAACTGAAGGAGACGACAGCCCCGTTGGTTAGACTAAAATAATATGCGGTCCCGCCGTAGAGTGCCAATGTTGAAGCTCTGTCGTTAGGGCAGAACATTGTAATGAAAAACTGCTGGCGGCCAACATCATTTCTGAAACTCGCTACATGGGCCCATGGTGATTGAACAGTTCGTGTTGGTTCTTACTTACAAGGGCAAAAACCTAAACGGTGGACCAGGATGCTGTGCATCGATTATTGATTTGCTCAACACTGATGACACAAGGTTTCAACCGGAAGCCCTCCCCAGCCCTGCGGAAAACTGTTTTTTTCCAAATTAAGCTACAAGGAATTAAAATCTTATTGCTGAAAATAGACCTAGAGCAAAGGTTTATTATCAGATTCCGGAGGTGAAAGAGGACGACAGGCCGATGTTGGAACCTTTAGTACAAGTTGAAGGGGGGTTCACTATACGATTTAATGTCATGCCGTTTGATGGTTACATAATGCCCCGGTGCCTTCACACGAATGATTGAGGAAGCTATTAGGGCCGCTGCAAAAACCCCCACATTCATAATTTTTCTCATGGATCGATATCCTCATCGACAACGGAAAGATGGGAGGAGGTAAACAATAGCACTGTCGCCTCGCTCCTCGGGATGATGGAGGCGGGGCTTACTGCCCGCCGAGCAAATGTTTACTCGGTTTTGACACCCTAGACTTCCTAGGCCACACATATCGCTTCTCCCACACTGGATGCATATGTAGCCGCTAGGACAAAAACGTGGAAAAAAAATATGGAAAGTGTTCGCACTTATCACCAAAAAGGACACGAGATCCTTTATTCTCCCTGTGTGCATATTACCAAAAATTCATTCTGAATTTTAATAGCTAACAGGGCCGTTTGACCATCACTCGATTTTAGAATGTCGATTGGTGGTACAGCAGAATGTGAGAGTGCGTACACCACTCTTAAAGGAGCGGCTGTACCAGTTTCGCCTGATACTTCGGCTCCCAGATCTAACAAAACCCTTGTGTTAAGGGTGGACGATATTTCAAGCCATCGGAATTGGTATCCACTCTTTTACAAGTAGAAAATCACAACAAGTTCTGTTTGCAGTCCAGTTTTCCTATGCCCAGTAGGAAACTTAATTTGCATACATGCCGACAGAAACTACTCAGTAAAGTCTTAGAACGAGAGTGCCTTGCATTAGTGGGCTGGTATTCGCAAACACCTCGAATACCTATACTCGGGGTCTCGTTTGTAGTGCAAAGTGACCTCACGCTCCTTTGGCGTTTTTATGGGAGCCAACAAGCAACAATAATGCTAAAATCAAGAGATGGCTTTACCTTGTTTGGGCATGTACTCGTTTTCGGTGCAATACATCCAGGAAAGGATAATGTAGGAGCCGATTTCTTAAGTCGGCACCTGGCGCCGGAAGAGAAGAAGGATGAAGAAGTAGTGCTCACAGACATCTCTGTAGACAGGAATAAGGGCCAGTATGAAACCCAGAGATTTCATGATTTAGCACGGGATTTCCCGCACTTGAAAGGGGGACGTATGTGATGCCGCACTGTAATTCTGAAACTTCAACCGGCCCGATTTTGTTCTTTTATTTTGAATTTTCATCATTTTATGTCTTCTCATTTGTAATATATATCGTGTTTGGTAATTTTGAGGGAGATAAATTTAAATGGGGGTCATTTTACGATGGTAGGTTTATTTTTCACTCGGCCAGTTTTTTTCTCTTATTGTTTTTTTTCACGTATCACGGAGATTTCGTTGTTTACAAAATAATCGCCATTTCCGGCACGCGGTTATGACGAGTCCGGAAGCACTACGCGGCCGTCACACCGGGATAACGTGACGCGCAATTTTTTTTTCTAAGCGCCACGCGGGTTTCGCGGGATGATGCGTTAGGCGAAATACGCACTGTCCATTGGGAGTGGTTCCCAGGTGTGTTATAAATAACCACGTTGAAAACGGCCATTAGAATTCAAATCTATCGTAAGAAAATATTGTCAGCCGTCAGACTAACGTAATTTATCGTCTCCATTGCGGGGAAAACAAACAGCGATAATTGGTATGTAGGATTTTATCTTATTATCGTTTTATTCATTAGAGGGAGTTCTTTGAGAAATTTCGCCCGTAGTTAAGATTAATTCTTCGGGGACATTAAAACTTAAAGTTTAAAAAATTCTAAACGATAGCGCCATCCATTAACTTTCTTTGACGAACGATGTAAATGTAAACAGTGTGCTTATTCTTTCTATGATTTTGGGCAGTAGATAGGAGTGTGTGAAGTTGTGAGAAAAACACGTGTGCCCCATATTTGTAGAATGTTATGTAAAACCACCATTATATTTACTGTGTATTTTACTAATGTAATTTTATGGGGAAAAATCCTGGTGTGTTCGTTAATTTTACTTATTTTTAAATGTGAGAAATATTGTCGGGAGGGTTCAGATTTACGTTGTAAGTGAATTATACTGCTTAGGGGAGGAAACTATTCCTATAGCAAGATTTAATTTAATTGGGGCTAAGTAGTAGGAAAACTCATGTGTAAATGGGTTAAAAGGGAGACCCTGAATTTCGGACAAAAGAAGTTCCTGAGTTGAAAATGTTGACACGTGGGTAAGGCCACGCGTCACAAATAGATAAGAGGCAGGACAGGTCGGGAGGTACTCGCTGTTTACTTACCTGGCAGATTATAGATGAGAGAGAGAGAGGGGGAAGGAGTGAAATGAAGAGACACGTGGAGTAGGAATATTTCATGTATCGTTTTTTCAGAACGAAGAAGAGAAGGGGAGGAGGAGAGAAGTTATAGTGCCACGTGGGTAATATTATTTTTTTTCTTATATGTTAAGACATGACGGAGTGATTTTACTGAGTAAGGGAGTTATAAAGATTAATGGGTTAGATTCTGCGTTAAATTGGAGTTGGTATACAATAGAAACATTTTATTTTAATTTCAAGCGAGTCCACGACAAGAAATCAGTGGGAGCGTTTAAATTTGCCCATGTGCAAAAACTTTTACAATATCTCGGCAACAGGACCTAGTTCGACAGGATCTTAAAGGTCAGACCTATGGTCTCTGGCAGTGAAGTCCCCTATGCTTCAGCTGGAACAGTGGTTTATTTATCATACAGCCGAGAGCATCGCTATTATAGTCTCTAGCAACGGCAGTGGCCGGTGAGACTGGTTTCAATTGAAAGTACAGCCGGAAATCAAGGCTGTGGTTTTTTTTTCCTCTAAATAACGGAGCGGGTTTTAAAATGAGGGAAGCTTATTCAGCAGAGCATGAGGAAGTTTTGTTGGTGACAGTTCATCAAGTACCTCATGCGTGAGCCGAACTTCATCATCATCAATGCAGAATTCAGGAATACAGGTGGACAGGGTTACCATACCTAGGTCCTGAAAGAAACGAGAGGGAAGAGCGTAAACGGAGACGCCCACATCATCATGTCGTCGAGTGTTAGAGAGACACTGAGGACCAAGAGAGAGAGAGAGGAGGGAGAAAATAGACAGGACCAGTAGGGTCTGTTCATTGTCCACTCGAAGGATAGACACTGAGCCTTTGGGGTTACTACAAGTCTATTATTTTAGCATCGCCAGTGGTGTTAGTTAGCGGCGCATATCGCCTAACCTAGAAGGCAAGCTGTGTAGATGTTTTTCGTTGAGGAAGAGTCAACCGGGGTACTGAGACAGTAGAATGTATTTGGTATTAGAGAGTGGAGGCTAAATAGTTGGACAGCCCAACCAAATAATGTTAGAGTTTCTTTAATCACTAATCATTTTATTGTTCCTCAGCAGGGGGTGACAGAAAGAATGAATGATGATTTGGGGTTTTTTGATCTTTTTTAGTGTCTATCTAATCATTTGTAATTGTGGTACATGGTGTTTTCCCCATTGGCCGTGCAACAGGCTGGGTGGGTTTGGGGTTGTATTTGATAGTTTCTTTATGGATTGTGGGGGATGTTTTGATATATTTTTCTAGTATTGATTATATATATTGTATGTAATATATTCATATATTATTTTACTGGATTGTCTTTCCTATTCTATACTATAACCTACAATGTGGTCTGTATAGTGGTGGTCTGTGGTCGTTTTTATAACACCATTATATCCTTTGTGTTTATAAGGTAGCTAGAGGGAGTGAGATTATAACTGCGCGTAGGCGTTCTGAAAGTCACGGAAGCGGCAAGGGGAGAGTCCCAAACTCTGGTTCTATCCCTTGAGTCAATAGTCTCATCTGTCCACAGGCATGTCATTTTCCATCTAATTCTAGATCTTCTCAGACTTTCTCATACTAGGGTCTTGTTTTCATTCAGGCAAACTCTTAGAAACTTTAATCCACTTCGGATGACAAGGTACATAAAATCTATTCTGATACAATGAAGGTCAAGATGTACATAGAATCATC
Organism: Oreohelix idahoensis; assembly: GCA_024509875.1. Classification (NCBI taxonomy): domain Eukaryota; kingdom Metazoa; phylum Mollusca; class Gastropoda; order Stylommatophora; family Oreohelicidae; genus Oreohelix; species Oreohelix idahoensis. The sequence continues at coordinate 5,806 of JAMPIV010013054.1, read as the reverse complement.
TCTAATACAATGCAGTCAAGATGTACATAAATTCATGGGTCTAATAAATAGGGCAGTCAAGATGTATCATAAAATCATCTCTCTAATGTACACTCTCTAGTACTATGCAGGATGTACATAAAAATGTTCTCCTAATTCGATTGTAGCCCAAGTGTAACATAAAATCAAATTTTATTGTTGTACATAAAAATCATCTCTAATATAGATTGTAGTCAAGATGTTCATAAATGTCATCTCTATTATCAATCAGTCATGATGTACATAAAATCATCTCTAATATGTATGCTGTCAAGAGTGTTTGAATGGCTTGTGGGTATGTTTTGTGCGCGTTGGTCTATCTCTTAATAGAATCAGTCAAAGAATTTAGATAATCATATGTATTGGCAATGCAGTCAAGATGTACATAAAATCATCGCTCTAATACTATGCAGTTTAGATTGGTAAATTTATATCATTCGCTAGATATAATGCAGTGCTTGATTGTAAATTAAATATCATGTTGTATTGGCTGGTTGTAAGTATGTACCTGCAAAAGTCAGCTCTAATATAATGGATGGAAGTGTACATAAAATTTGATCTCCTATTACAATCAGTGGAATGAGGGTCATAAAATTCAATATGCTGAGTATAATGTTGTAAGATGGACATTGTGGGATCATCTTTATGATGAGAGTTGGTTTGGGTTGGGTGGATTGTGGGTATGGTCATCTGATGAGAGATTATTATTGCCAGTTCATGTTGTACATGAATCAATAATTCCCCGTATGATGTGGGAGGTTTAAGATGGGTACTTATTTGAATCATATCTATTTTTTTGGCAGTCCATGATTGTAACATAAAATAATCTCGAATATTAATGCGCCGTCTCCCACACGGGCTCGATCACCAGTTTGCCCAGTCACTTTGATTACGGAAACAACAACAAACGGATTGATTTGTCGTTGCCCTAAAGATGCCAATTAGGCGTGATGGGAACATTCGCAGAGAAATCCTATTCGCTGTTTGCCCTTAAGACGCCATAGGGCGTAGACGGCCACTGAATACCGCTGGCTTTGCCGGTCGTTGACTGTGGGACGGAATGAGAAGAGATAATGCGTAGTTGTTGTTGTTGTTTGACGGGGGGATTGGGGTCTTTTTCTAATGCAATGCGGTTGGCAAGATGTAGGCGGATTACGTGTGTATGTATTGGGATTGACTGAAAGTTTTTCTGGTGATGGCATTTGGCAAAGTCATCTGGCTCATACAAGGATCTGTCAAATTGCTGGACTTTGGGTTATTCTTGCCCGCTTGTATACTGTCTTGTGCTTTATTTAATGCCTGTATTTGCCTTCGTGTTGGGTAGTGGAGATAAGCGACCTACATGCAGATCTTTTGCTTCGACGGCACGGGTGCCTCTTTTAGCCGCCGGACAACCAATAGCCCAAGATTCATGGACTTAATGGGTTGGCTCAAACTTGAGCCTGCTGACTGATCACTTTCCTCTGTCGGGGGGGAGAAGAAGTTGGGGCCATATAGGCTTAGTCTCTGGCGCCTTTAATTCCTGGTAGGTTTAGGGCTGATTCCAGTGTAGGGCTCGTGATACTTGGGGGGGTAGCTTATGGTAGGAGTGGAGGAGATACTATGCGAAACTGGGCTTTTTAACCTCCTGCTGCATTGTGGGATTATACGTTTAAGGGATAAAAGGCTTTTAGTTAGTAAATCCATGTGGATAAGTCCAGTACGTCTAATGTCCCACTAGGGCAGTGGTTGTAGTTATCTCGTCATGGAGTCTGGCTACGCATGCGCGTCGTGGAGCAGGGAACCTTACTGTAATGGTTACGGTCGCTGCGGTGGAACCTTCCATGCGGCGTGACTGGTATGGGGTTTGTGCATGGGCAACGGCTGGGGCATTCTTCGGGGTAGGGACTGTTGCCCAAGTCGGGGCCCTTGAGCTAGGACACTAAGGGTTCACCCTATGGTGTCGGCACATATTTTTCTCCATAGTCGAGTGGTGGGACTGAAGGCTATGAGCTGAGGGCAAATGTAGCGATGGGTGGTCTAGGTTGGGGGGGTTTTTTTACATTTTATGTTATTGGCGCGAACACGTGTGGTGTAGGATCTGATTAAAGTTTTATCTGGTTTTAGGTGAGGTCGAACAAGTACTGGAGTCTGAAGTATCTCTTGGGTATGATAAGCGGTTCATAGGATGCCACAAGACAATGCTTCCAACCCTTTTCACAAACGGGAGGACAGTAAATAAAACTTCACACAGGTCCATCACGCCTGAGAGAGAAGATTGTGAAGTGCTCTCCCTTTGTTCTCACACTCTTCCATAGATGGCAGGCCAGCCTATGAAAAAGTTGTGGGAAACATGGAGTCCAAAATTAATATATAAATTACAACCTACTGAAAAGAAGGGGGAGTAGGGAGGATCACTAGGAGATGAGGAGGATCACAGGATGGAGATGGGTGAGGGGGGGAGATCAAGAGTGAAGGATATTTATTTTGTCACAGAAAGTTGCTCTTAAAAACTATCCAAGTGACAAGTTGTTCATATGTGTGGATTACTGACCAGTGGATACAAAAAGTGGGTGGAGGTGAGTTTGAGTGAGGAACATAAACACCCAAAGAATAAAATGAATCCACGAAGGAAAAAGCTCTGCAATAGAAATTGGGGGGATCCTGTAATGTGACCTGACCATGACAAAACAGGAGTGACGATCCTGCTTTCTTTCGAGCATGACTTTGGGTTCTTCTGTCTTATAACCTTAATGACTATGGCACAAGATAAAAAGAAAAAATACCTGATGAAAGGTCACTGCATGCCACCAGGTCAAATGCGATTTTTGGGGTCATGACACATTTCATAAGGAAAAAATAGAAAACGATAATATTATGTGAATATAATGAAGGCATATTGGTATTGTAGCCCTATATATTGGATGTTGGAGGATTAGAGATCATTTCTACAAGATGTGGATGTACAAAGCATATGTTAAATGTATTCTTAGCAGAGTTATACAGACAATGATGGGGGGGAGCAGATAATGATTTAGAAAAGGACAATACTATAAAGGTAACGAGAGTGTTTCTCATCGCTTCTTTGGGAAAATATATGGAAATCTCAAGAAATATAGGTACAACCATTAAAAATAAACAATCTTCAGAATCAAAATGTCAAATCAGTCATCTTGTTTATGGCTCTCTTAAACAAGGATTACCCAATGTGAAAAGGTGGATAACAAGAATCTTCAACTCAAATATCATACATGTCACGTCATCTAATATGTGCTTCTCTTAACACAAAGATTGGCAGTGTTGAAAAACCGATCATAAGAATCTTCAACTCAAATGTCAAATCATTCATCCATGTCATGGCTCTAAAACAAGTGTTAAAATGTGAAAAAGCTGATCACAAGAATCTTCATAAGCAAATGGTCAAGTTCTCTCGCATGGTAAAAGCCTACCTTGCGTATTGGTTGGAGAGCTTTGAGTGCCCCAATGATTCCGGGGTAGACAGGCGGGGAGTTTTACTCCTGGCAGGGGTCACCCATGCTGGACAGGTCCTTGGGTGAGGGGCCAGATAAATGGGCCCTCGAGGAAGTAGGTAGGAAACCCTATAGGTGTAGATGCAGAAGAACCCACGGCGAGTGGTACATGCTCTCGGTCTGCACCAAATCCAACCCCCACTTCTGGGTTTTAAAATGCTTTCTTGTCTCATTCTTCACTGTTTGTCATCTATCGGGTGTAGTTTGAGACACTTACGGTTGGATAGGCGCATTAACCCCCACCGGCCCTTACGGTGTAGGCGCAGTCACCCACCGGCCTCCTGATGGGTGGTAGGCGCTGTTACCCACCAAGCCCCCTTATGGTGTAGGTGCAGTCACACACATAACGGGCCCCCTTATGGTGTAGAGCGCAGTAGTACCCACCGGTCCACACTTATGGTGTAGGCGCGAAGTACCCACCGGCGAGTGTGGAACACGCTCTGGACCAGCACCAACCCAAAACCCAAGGCTTGGATTATAATCCCGGGTAGATGAAGCTCTGTGTAAGCCTTGGATGTGCAGCTCATCTAGGAGGAAAGAAAACTCTGATTTAAATCCACCTGCTGCCTTGCAGGTAGGCTGGGGGACAGTCAAGGGCTAAAAACGGCAAGCACCTACAGAAAATACCTGTTGAAATCATGATGCACTGGGCCTACATGCTTAAACGAAAAACAGGGCAACGTAATTCGTCTTAATGAAGATGGTCAACGGAATACAAATTTAAGCCATTGTGGTGACTCGTCCCATGGAGTCCTGAAAGGCAGAAAGAGTGCTGGCACCCCCCCGCCTCAAAGGGGCTCCAACCAAATACTACTGGTGGTCACCTTCCAACTGAATTGTGGATGGAGTCAAGGGTTTATAGAGGGAAAAGGGCAAATGCTATTGACAAACAACCCAAGAACACTCAACATTCTGCACGTGGAATGCTAGGGGAAGGAGTTCTCAACCAAAAAAGTCCCCCTATTAATAATTGCCTTTATGAGGATCAAAATTAGGATGTGGCTTGCATCCAGAAACACTTCTCAACAGCAATCCCTCAGATTGCTCTATATAGAGGATACCCCACCCCCCCACCACCCCCCCCCCCCCACCCCCCCTCGGTCTTTCCGACCCACGGCCCCCCTCCCCTCGATCGAGAAGGGACACTAAGGAGGTGATGCTTTATTCCTTACCTGAAACTCAATATTTCATAGTAGCGAGTTGTTATACATGAACTTCAACGACCAGTTGGAAAAAATTTTAGGGGTGTGGACATTAAAATAAAGGACTACGATCATGCGTTATCTACAATTTGTATGGGCCCACCCCCCCCCCACGCCAGCGTAAGACCTTGTCACTTGCATGAAGTATGGTAAAATAAAGAGCTCAAACTGTTTAGTGTTCGTGAGCACTTCAACAGCACTCGGAGGAAAGATGGGGATATCGGTTACAGACAGTAGAGGAGTGGAAAAGGGGGAGAGAGTGGGAGTAGACACAAACCTTCCCCTTATCAACAGGCATGATGTTTAAACCAGTTTTTCTCTAGAAGATGGCACACCACTTTCATCCAGACCTAGCTTTTGCCACAGGGGACATCCTTAACAAAATTGACCGACAGGTTACTTGGCTGATAGCAGGCAGCGCCACAGACCGAATATCTGCAGTGTGGTTCCTCTCCGCTTGTGTCGCCTCTTGTATGTAAACCATAGCTAGTAATTAAAACCATTGCCGATGGAATTAAAAAACAGTGACTGGGACAGTTTTGCAGTGTGATGAAGTTTTGCGTGACCATCAACAAACGAAACAACGATGAAAAATATGGTTTTGAAAAAGCTTTAATGGAGCAATTATTCACGCAGTATGAGACTTTTACATGTAGGGGCATAGGGAAAGAGAAAGAACTTATAAACCTTATGGATGAAGAATGCAAAAAATTGAAGATGAAGGTAGCACAAGCAGAGACAAGAGAAAGAACCAACATGAGGCTAAATATGCTAAAAGACAACTGCAAAGACAAATAATCATTAAAAACAACAGAGATGCAGGAAGCAACAACAAACACCCACATCCCAAATCACCCAACTTTCCACAATTCCCACCACTAAATTATCAAATCCTCCTAATCAACCACCACAACACCCACCCACTAATTCCCACATAAACCCACACCCCACAAACCCCACCCCATCCCAAAACACCCCCACACCCCACACACAACCCCACACCAAACCACCCCCCACAAGAGGTATATAACACTATACAATTCTCATAATCCACAACCCCCCCCCCCCACCACCAAC